>JAFIDM010010028.1:43422872-43439660 GCA_023159025.1 Thereuonema tuberculata | reverse complement strand
AGATTAGGCAGTGAAATGTGATTACTTAATCGTTAGTGTGTTTATCAGTTTCATCATAGGACTGAAATTAAAAAAAAATCTCTCAAAATTGAGACATGTGTTTTAAATTTATTAAATCTTATACCCTTACATCAATATCATCCTGATTTTCTCTTTTTCCAACTAGTTTCTCTATAATATCCGAAAATTCCTGTTTTTGTTGGGAAGTTAAACCAAATCAACGAGACAAATATTGATTTTTAGCAGAAAGTTCCATCTTTATCTCCCACTTGGAAGAGAATTTCTCTTTTTACTTCAGAATTCCTTATTTAATATCTTATAGTTCAGCTAGAACTTGAAAATGCTTAATAAGTGTCAGTATGTAAGCGAAGTCTACAAAAAGGACCTACACTTCCTTTCGAAATATGTTAATTTTTCACTTCATTTTGTTGCAAAACTTTTAATATCAGAGAAATATAAAATTTTTGCCTTTTTTATTCTAGATTGGAATCGGGCTTTCTATGCAAATTTGGTATTAACTGTCTTAAGGTTATAAAATGCATCTGTTCTTAAAGAATAGCCTATGGAGCGGGATTCCAAGTACAGTCGGACCTCTATTTAACGAAGTCGCTAAATTTCCAGCACCTATAATACAGGAGTAATTAAGTAATTACACCTAATAGGACTGGGGAACATTAAAAAAAAAAAAGAACAAAATTAGATCTTTGAGCAACGATAAATTTATAGAATAATTATGATTTGAAAAACATTTTGCTTTTCTTTAAGGGCGCAATGAACGATGGAAGAATGTTTCTCACCTCCCCAGATGTCTCCTTCGACTCCAATAAGAGCTGTGAGAAGTAAAGAAATGACGTATTTCATTCTACAAATAAAGAAAAAAATAATATATAATTAAACGAAATTAAGATTTTGAAATAATTTAACGATGGTTTAAAGTTTAAAAGTTACACTAACTTATTTTTGTTTGATTTCATTAATCTCGTTGTGTTTAATCTCATTAAGATTATCATGTAGGTATCATGATAATTATTTAATCTTGATTATTTTGTACAAAACGAAAACTAAATAAAATTCAAAAACTAAATTTTTAATCGCAAAATTTAACGTTCGTGATACAAATAAAACAAAAAAAAGAAGCATAAAAACGCCCACATTTAAAGGTTTCACTGAACAATTTTTGGATCACTTGGATGGCTTTATAAAAATAGCTTTTTAGTGAATCCTTTAAATGTTTCCGTTTTTATGCTTATTTTTATTGTTAAACTTTTAATCTGAAAGAATAATTCACTCATCTAACTACAAGATAAATAATAAAAATATTATTTTTAAAGTTGCATAAAAAGACAAAGATTTTTTGTAGGATTTCCATATACCAGTATAGTTTTATTGTTTTTCTTAATTTTCTAAGATTTTAAAAATATTACACGTTATCAAATAATAAATTATAATCCAAAATGTTCTCTAATAACTATATTTTCTGTGAAATAATGACATAATAATCATACATACTAATTGGAAATATAAAATATTTTTATCATTTTCATTCCCCATATCTGATATTTAAAATAGGACTGAAAATACAAAATATCTGTTTGGATTTAATCACTTTGTATGGTCCCTTGAATATATTTTTACTGTTTTTTTTTTATATGTCTGATAGATTAGGCTGTAAAATGTAGTTATTAAATTTAATTTTCAAACTAGGTTTTTGTGTAAATAGTTTGTAATGATTTAACTCTATCTAAGACATGAAGACACGTTGAGGGTTTGATTAGATTAAATTAATTTTTTTTTATAATTTTATTGTTTATAACATCAGAAATTAATTGATTTTTTATTACTTTAATACTACTGCTATTATAGCTTTCCCAGTTCAACTGATGAAAAAGTTTTGAATAAGTATTCATTTGTTCTTAAACCAAAATTATTTTAAATTTCTGAAACATCAAATTCTTGTAGCCAACCAAATCTTGTTAAACTATTGGAATTATAATTTTCTTTAACTTTTTTATATTTATAAAAATTTCTTAAAATAGTCGTATAGATAAATTTTTCTTCAATATTTAAAATTTTATATTTAATTCTTATTTTTAATTTATTTTCTATAGTTTGCTATTTATAATTAATATAAATATTATCAAAAATTTTGTAGATTAAATTATTTATATTACATAATTGTTGCTTTGTTAAAAAACACCAACATTGCAATCCAAAATTTCTATCAGAATCCACCAGAGATTTGAATATAATAAGTTTTTGTTTAAAGGAATGCTTATTTCTTAAATAATAAAACATGTATGTAAAAGTGTGTAATCTTTTTGTAATATAATTATAGTGTGTATTCCAATTATAATTATCATCAATATAAATACCTAGATATTTATAAGTGTTTACAAAATCAATGGTTGTACAATCACAATTTGTTGATAAATTATTAATGTTATTAGTTGAATTATTGCAAAAATATTTATGTAATTTAAAAGGTAAATTAAAATTTATTTTCTTATTTTTAGTTTTAACTATCATACTTTTTGTTTTCTTATGATTAATTGTTATTTTATTTTCGAATGCCCAAATAGAAATATTATTTAGATCTATTATTTATTATAAGAGGTAATATTAAATTTTGTGTCTATAAAGCCAAAAAAATCCCATTTTTAAATGTTATTCTTTTACTTTAAAGTATTTTTTCCTCCAGATAATTCATCAGATCAATGCTATCACATTGTCAATCTTAATGTTTGGATCTCACTGAACTTTTAGGCTATTTTTTTTGAAGGACCCAATAACTTTCGTCCTTTGCCTCAAGAATAAGGCAGTGATATAATTTAATTTCTTTAATATAAACCTTAAACTTTATTATTAACTTTAAAACATTTATTATTATTATTATTGGTTTTTATAATCTGAATAAAGAGATTTACAATTATAAGCTAACATTTATTGAAATTATTGAAAAAGCATTTTATAACTGTTTTCTTTAGAAATTTTGTTGATTGTTCAGAATTTTCTAAGAGTTTTTTTTCTTTGTTGAGAATTATTCAACGATAAATTAAAATAAATTTATTTCACCCCTAAATAATTGCAGAATCACTTACCTCAACAAATGGACAGTTTCTTAAAATAGAATTAAAAGTATAAATTAGTTTTTTTTACTGATTAAAAAGATAACGTTTTTAGAAACAAAAGTTTCAGAATAACTTATAATTGAAAAAAGGTTTTAAAATTAGAGGGAAGTTGTTACTTACATCCTCACCAGCTGAGATCCAAAACGGAAAAGGAATTTGAAAGCCTTTGTAATTAAAAACTAAAATGCGTAAAAATCGGAGAAACTTTAAACTCTGAAAGTCATAATTATTACCTGGGCAGAATAACAGGATGTTCTTTTTATCATTTGCATTTGGTTAATTTCCATAAAAATAATCTTTACACTATCATTTTACTCAGTGAAACAATTTAAACTAAAAAACGAGAATTGATTATTCAATAGAATTTATCTTAAATTTGTATTACCAATTACTATTATAATAAATGTAGCGTAGTTTTTTATCAATTTTAAAACCATTTAATAAAAAGAAAAAAAAATCATCAACAATCACTTAATAATACTTAATAATTAATTATTATTAATCATTATTTATCATCAAAGAGAATAAGGTTTCCTTTCTAATACATATTATTACTCTCAAAATAATGATTTCCATTTGGTTCCTTACTTTTAATCTATCGAAAGTGTGACTTTTAAAATCACTTCCTACCTAATAGCTTTTACGTAGATCTTCTCCAAATTTCGTTTCCAAATTCAAAGGACGATCGAACTTTTCTATTCGAAATCAAGTCCAAATATTTCTTTTCAGAATTTAGCTCTAGAAAAAGTCAATAAATTTTAATAGCAAAGCATTGGACTTTAAACATTTATCCTATTATTATTATTTATCCTATTATTAATATTATTATTATTATCTCGAGTTTCAAAACAAGTTTCAAAAGTTTCAAAACATGGGTTTCCCCAGCTAAGACAATATGGCGGGTCAAGGACCAAAGCACATATTGCCAGTTATTATTATTATTATTAACAATAATAAAGCAATGATAAAGTAAGGTATCGTGAAAAGCAAACAGAAAATTTAGAAAAATATTCAAGGAGAAATAACATAGAAATTTCAAATGTTAAAGAGAACAGGGAAGAAAATCTGTATGAAATTGTCAGTAAAGTTGCATCAAGAATAAATGTGCCAATTGAGAAACAAGATTTGGAAGCAATTCTTAGATTGCCAACATACAAAAAAAACTAAACCTATAATTGTAAAGTTCAAAAACTTGGAGACAAAGAATGAATGGATGGAGAAAAAGAAGAGAAACAACATTATAAGTAAAGATATTATCAGCAATGGAGATGATAGATTGTTTTTTTGTTAGATTATGAAAATTAGACTAACAAAAAATCAAAAATTTTTGTGGTGGAAGACAAAATTAAAAGCTAAAGAAAAATTCTAAAAGTTTGTATGGATTAAAAATGGTACAATTTTGGTGAGAAAAGGTGAAACTTCGAATGGAATAAAATTTTTTTAATTAGATGACTTAGAAAAACTTATGTAAGAAAATGGCTAATGATATACTGTATAATGATATTACAAAATATCTGTATTATAATGATACTTTTGAATTGGAAAATTTGGAGAAATGGAAAGATATAGTTATTAATAGTGACTTAAAAGATAGTAATCTCAATATTATACATCTTAATATAAGATCTGTTAGAAAGAATTGGGATTTATTTGTTTGTAAAATTAATTCATTACTAGAATTAATTGATGTTATTATCTTAACAGAAGTAAATGTATTAGAAAATGAAGTAGAATTGTATAATATTAATTATTGGAATATGTATTATAAATTAAGAAATGACCAAAAAGGTAGAGGAATTATTATTTATGCTAAATTTCACATTAATGTTGAAAGAGTTCATATATTTTCAATTAATTTTGAAAATTTAAGTCTAATATTAAAAAAAGAAATGTGGAAAACTAATATAAAAATTTTTGCTATCTATAGACCTCCAAAAGAAAAAATTAAATTATTCATAAATAAGATGGAAGAACATTTTCAAATACATAATATGTTTTTTGGAAATAATTGTGTGATAATTGGAGATATGAATATAGACTTATTTAAATTTAATGAAAGTATTAATCTAAAATTATATTTAGAAACTTTAGCTTATCAAGGATTTAAAAATTGTTTATATGGCGTTACAAGATATGGAAAAACTTCTACAAAACTACAAAAACTAATATTGATCATATCTTTATGAATGATTTATATAGAAATTATAAAAGTTTTATTATAAAAGAAACATTTCAGATCACTTTTTAATGCCTTTGAGTATAAATTTAGATAGCATACATAATATAAACAGAAATAAAAAAATTAAAATATATAAGAAAAAAATATAAAAACATATGCTATTTATTAGAAAAGAATATGCAGGGTTTATTAAAAAGAATTAATAATACAGAAATTGAAGATCCAAATGTTTTATATAATAATATATTAAGTGAATTTAATAAATCCAAAAGATGTATAACTTATTACATAAATGGATCAGAAATTTCTAATTATTATTCAGGAGTTTCTTACAGTAAAAAACATCATGATAGAATACCAGCGAACGACTACATAAAGAATATATAACTAAATAATTAATTGAAGAAATAAAAATAAGAGACAAATTATTTAAAAAATATAAAAATAATAAAAGCAATCAGCAATATTATAATAATTATAAGAATTTAAGAAATATACTAACATCAAAAATAATAAAAGCAAAAAATAATTATTATTATTATAACAAATTTAAAAATGATGTAAATAACCCAAAAAATTGTTGGGAAAAAATAAATGCTTTATTAGAAAGAAAAAAAAGTAATAAACATAAAATTAAAACAGAAAATGAAATAAATAGGTTTGCACAGGAAATAGAAGATAAAAATAAGTTTAAAATACTTGCAGAAAAATTTTGTAATTATTATCATAAAATAAGTAATAATTTTATTATAAATTGTAAAGAGAATTTATTACAAGATATAAATAATTCAAATTTAATAAATACAATTGTAATTGATGTACCAAATGATGAAGAGATAATAAAGATAATAAATGGGATGAAAAATAAAAAATCAATTGGACATGATCAAATATCTATTTCTGATATTAGAGAGAAAAAGGAAATTTTTCCTAAATTGATAGCATTAATGATACAATTAATTTTAAATAAAGAAATATATTCAAATAATTTAAAAATATCAATATTGTTCCAATATTTAAAAATAATGCTTTTAATGATTGTAAAAATTATAGACCAATTGCTGTATCATCAACTATAAATAAATTAACAGAAAAATTTTTTACTAAAAAATTACAAAAATTAAAAAAAATATTTAATGTAATTAATGAAAATCAAAATGCTAATCAACAAAATAAAAGTACAACTAAATTATTAGAAAAATTTTGTGGGCATATTAATAAAAATTTAAATAGAAATCATTTTGTACTATTAATAAGTATTGACTTGAGTAAAGCTTTTGATCTGATAGATTAAAAATTGCTTTTGACTAAATTGAAAAAATATGGAATAAGAGGTAAAATATTAAATATTATGGAAAATTAATTAGACAATAGAAAGATTTTTGTGCAAATAAATAAAATATTAAGTAAAAGAAAAAAATTAATATTGGAGTGCCACAAGGATCCAATTTAGGGCCAAGTTTATTTATAATTTTTTTAAATGATCTTTTTTTTAAAAAAGATTGTTATATATATGTATATGCTGATGATATAATAATATATGCATCAGGTTTAAATTTGGAGATTGTAAATAAAACTTTACAGGATAATTTTAATGTTTTACAAAAATGGCTTCATGATAATAAACTTGTTCTTAATAATGAAAAAACAAAAGGAATATTAATAAAACCCCAAAAGAAAATAGTAGATAAAAAAATTACATTCATAATACATTCGCAAGATTGTTTACATGGAAATAGTACAAAATGTATTTCTTGTACTGAAGTTGATATAAATAATTTTAAATATTTAGGTGTAATTATAAATGATTTTTTTACATGGGATAACTACATAAATATTTTATATAAAAAATTAAATGTCACCATATATATTTTTTATTATATAAAAACTATTCTTCCACTTAAGATAAAAATTTTAATTTATTTTGCAATTTTTTATTCTTTACTAAATTATGGAGTTAATATTTGGGCAAATGTAGGAAATATACATTTGGAAAATTTAAAAAATTTACAAGCGAAAGTTTTAAAGTTCATATTTCCTAAAAACATATGAAATAATACTAATAATAGGAAACAAATATTATTATAATATAATATATTACATCCTAAACAAAAATTTATATATAATATAATAATAATAATTTTTATAGTGTAATTAAATTAAAACATGAAAGTATAAAAGAAAATTATAATTTGAGAAATAAAAATAGAATACATATATACATACATAGTTCTCTGCCAAGGGCAGGTCCTTCACTGCAAACCCAGCATTCTCCAATCTTTCCTATTTTCTGTCTTCCTCTTCGTCTCCACATAAGATCCATTTACCATAATGTTGTCGATCATCTTAAATCTTCTGCCTCGAACTTTTTTACCGTTCACCATTCCTTCCAGTGCATCCTTCATTAGGGAGTTTCTTATCAGCCAGTGACCCAACCAGTTTCTTTTTCTCTTCCTGATCAGTTTCAGCATTATTCTTTCTTCACCCACTCTTTCTAGCACAGCTTCATTTCTTATTTTGTCTGTCCATTTCACATGCTCCATTCTTCTCTATATCCACAATTCAAATGCTTCTAGTCGTTTCTCTACACTGCGTCGTAATGTCCATGTTTCTGCCCCATACAATGCCACACTCCACACAAAGCACTTCACTAGTCTCTTTCTTAGTTCTTTTTCCAGAGGTCTGCAGAAGATGCTCCTTTTCCTATTAAAAGCCTCCTTTGCTATTGCTATCCTCCTCTTGACTTCTTGGCAGCAGTTCATATCACCACTTATAGTACACCCTAAGTATTTAATGTTGTTCACTTGTTCCAATGTCTCATTCCGAATACTTATGTTTATCTTCTTTGTCCTTCTTCCGATAACCATAGTCTTTGTCTTGTTTACATTTATCTTCATTCTATATTGTTCACAGCTGTCATTCAGCTGCAGTAGCATATCCCTTAGTATCATCTCCTCTTCTGCTAACAATGCCATATCATCAGCAAATCTTATGCACTTTATTCTTCTTCCTCCTACTATCACCCCTCCCATGTTCTGAAAACAATTCTTCACTAACTCCTCTAAGTAGATGTTGAACAGCGTAGGTGATAGAGGGCATCCTTGTCGCACCCCTCTCCCTATTCCACTTCCCTCTGACAATTTTTCTCCTATCCTGACTTTGACTCGTTGTTTCATATAAAGATTAGTTATTAGCCTTCTCTCTTTCCAATCCACACCAATTTTCTTCAAGATTTCCATAAGTTTATTCCAATCCACTCTGTCAAAAGCCTTTTCCAGGTCCACAAATGCTGCGTATACGTGTTTATTTTTTTCTAGATATCTTTCGCCGATTGTTCCCAGCAGTCCAATTGCATCTCTCGTACCTTTTCCTTTCCTAAAACCAAACTGCTCTTCTTCCAACTCTCCTTCCACCTTAGAATATAAACGTCTGTTCAGTATTCGCAGAAGAATCTTCGCTAAGTGCGATATAAGGCTGATAGTCCTGAACTCATTGCACTTCTTTGCATTATTTTTCTTTGGTATTGGCAGCAATACTGTTTCCATGAAATCATCAGGCCATTCACCTTTCTCATATATTTCATTGCATAATGATAGTATTTGCTTCTTGTCTTCATCCAAGCATTTAACTAACTCAATGTGTATTCCATCAACTCCTGTTGCTTTCCCATTCTTCATTTCCCTAATCGCTAGCTCAACTTCTTCCGTTAGAATACAACATCCTTTTTCGTCTTCTGATACAGCTGTTTCATCTTCTATAGCTAAGTAATCTGGACGATTCTCTGTCTCATGTAATTCTTCTACGTACTTCTTCCATCTGTTCAAAATTCCTTGTTTGTCGGTTATTTCATTGCCGATTTCGTCTTCTATCAACCACATGGACTTCTTATTCTTATTTGTGAAATCCAAACATTTTACTTCGCGGTACATTAAATCATATCTTCCTTTTCTCTCTAGATCCTCTACTTCTTCACATTTCTGTTTCATCCAGTCTTCCTTTGCCTTATCAGTTACTCTTCTTAGTTCGTTGTTTAGTTTCTTGTAATTTCTTTTACCTTCTTCTGTGTTGATGTTTTTCCATTTTCTCCTTTCCTCCATCTTCTCCAACATTTTCCCTGTGACCCAAGGTTTCTTATTACTCTTACCTTCTCTGTATCCTATTGTTTCTTCTGCTGTTTCCTGTATACAGCTTTTTAGATGAGTCCAGTATTCATTACTATTTTCAGGTGTGGATTCTAAATTAGAGGCTTTCTTTTGAAAATGTTCTTCAAATTTTCTTTTTTCCTCTTCGTTCAAATTTTCTTTTTTCCTCTTCGTTCATAAGTTTTTCTATATCAAACTTCTTCGTCACTTGCCTTCCTCTTATCTTTTTCAGACGAATATCTACTTCGCCTATCAGTAGGACATGATCTGAATTAATATCCGCTCCTGGTAGAGTCTTTGCATTTTTTAAGCAATTTCGGTATCTTTCCTGTACGAGAATATAGTCTATCTGATATCTACTGTCATCGCTTGGGCATGTCCACTTGTATTGTCTTTTTTTATGCTGTTGGAATAACGTATTTCCAACAATCATATCATTCCGTTTACAGAAATTTACCAAAGATTCTCCGCTGTCATTTCTTTTTCCCAGTCCATATTTTCCAACCATTTTTCCATCTTGTCCTTCTACTACTACTGCGTTCCAGTCGCCCATTAGGATTACACATGCACCCTTCTTCTCTTTCTCAACTATTTCTTCTATCTTCTCTTAGTATTCTTCCAGTTTCTCGTCTTCTAATCCACTATGTGGCATGTAAATTTGCACTAGCACTAAGTCCAATTTTTTTCCCTTGTAGTCTCACCATTATCATCCGGTCATCTAGATAACGCACTGATATCACTTTATCTTTCACACATGGTCCCAGTAGTACACCAACACCATGACTTCCTTTACATTCACCATTTGAATAAAACATTCTAAATTCATCACTCACCAACTCACCACCATTTCTCCACCTCACTTCTGATACTCCCATCACATCCACTTTGTTTCTTCTCATTTCTTCCTTCAAGTTTTCCAACTTCCCCGCTTGAAGAAGAGTTCTCACATTCCATGATCCAATCCTCAATCTTCTTTTCTTCTGTCGGTTGATTTGCTTCATAATGTAACCTTCCTCAGTATCCCCCTCCCAGACATTCGAATGAGGGGATAGTTTACGTCCGGAATTTTTTGCCGAGGAAAGATTCATCATGCCATGTCTTCAGTTTTTCTTAGAAAAAGTAAATGCGGTGGCTTCCCGTTGCTTTCCGCACACCACTCTCTTTTTGGCATCTTAAAAGATCCCAGGGGGCCCCGCGTGGAGGTGAGGAAAGTGGATTTGACCAATTAGGCCCTCCGGACTTCACCGAAATTCACCGCAAGAGTTAAATATCAGTTGCATCAGGGTTTTTGACCCGATCAGAGACCGGGAAATCCTAATTAGCCTTTGCCTCCCAAAAATAGAATAAAACTTGATTATCCTTATATCTATAATGAATTTGTTATAAGAAATTTAAATTATATAATTGAGAAAACCTTTAATGATGTAAATTGGAATATATTTAAAGATTCTAAAAGAATTTCAATTGTAAAAAATAAGGTAAAAAATTGGATATTGGATAATATTGATTAATAATTTGTTAATTTAATGTTTGTGTTAATATGTTTTTGCTAATATATTGTTACCTGTGGAACTATCCAATTTCCTCCCCAATCTTTTTTTCGTGGGATTTGTGTGGCATCGATCCCTCATGAGAAGAATAGGCTCAACTAACCTATGCCTCCCTCTGGTTATTGACTCTTCCAGAATGAAAGAGAGGCGGAGATCAGGGATATAATGAGGCGCAATGACTGAGAGAGTCAATGGGATTTGGTGGCTTAGTGCCGCAAAGTAGGTCTCCGAGCTGACAAGCTGAGGGACTCAATCCAGAGGCCAAGGACCGTCCTGTTAGAGAAGAGTACGAGGATGAAAGAACTCAGCCGCACAGATCAGTCCAATCACCGTATCGAGACAAGAAGCCTACGAGAAAGACAACTCTGGGCCGCATCTCTCAGTCCAATCATCGGGAGAAGCCAACAAGGGCCGTACCGAGACAAGAAGCCTACAAGGTAGACAACTCTGGGCCGCATCTCTCAGTCCAATCACCGGGAGAAGCCAATAAGGACCGTTCAAGACAAGAAGGCTACAAGACAGATAACTCTAGGACCGCACTATTTAGTCCAATCACCAGGAGACTCTTGAAGAGGACCGTCCTGATACAGAAGGCAACCAGGGAGAAATTACTAGATAGCCAGAATCCGAGCGAGCCGAAATATCGTTAATTTGAGATCTGCAGTTTTCACATCATCTTTTATTTGAATAAATTCACTGGTTTTAATTTAAACCTGCTCAGTCGCAATTTGTTCTCCAGCGCCACCGAACTTGCGCAAAAGTTCGGTAGCAATATTTGTTTCAGTATGTTTGAGGATGATAAGTTGATTTTTGTAAAATTTATTTAAATGTAATTTTCAATATAATTATTATGTATTATAATAACAGCACCTGTTGATAGGAATTTGAATTCCTAACGGGACTGAATTGTATAAATTTAATAAATGAATAAATAAAAAAAAAAATACATAAAAGTAAAACAGTTTATTATGTGAAACATGAATTTGTTTCTCTTTGAATATAATCCATTAATTATTAGCATTCGGTTAGATTAACAGTAGATATCTATTGTTATTATCTTAAACAATAAAGATCAAAATCCTAGCTAATCCCTTGCTAGGATTTTAATGTTTATTGTTTAATGATGCCATTAAGCAATTTAACGTAAATTGAACAGATTTAATTAATTTTTTTCAGCGAATGACAAAGATTAGACTTTTAGAATTTGAAACCAAATCCTAGGTTTTCTTTTATATGTCCACAAAAAAAAGTAGCTTTTTTTCTTTCTTTTTTTTTCAGAAATCCCATTGGTAAGAAATTCCGATTGAAATATTCCTATTCCATTCCTATTTTATAAACTCAATATTTAAGACAATTAAGTTTTCAAAAATATTTATTTATGCTGATGATGTACTTTTATTCAATGATAACATAAATGAAGAGGAAGCACAAATACAATGTGATTTGAATAATAGAATATAAATATAAAAATATAAATAAATCAATCAACAAAAGACAAAACTCATGATAATAAAGACCAAAAATAAACCAATACAGTACAATATTAGTATAAAATTACATAATAAAAAATGTAAGAGTATCAGAAATACAAATTTAGAATGTAATTGTAAAAAAATTGAAAGTGTATATGTATATAAATACTTGGGAATTCATGTTGATAACAAATTGAGCGGGAATAACCATGATATATTTATTATTAAAAAATTAAACTCATTTATGTATATGATTCGACATGTTAGAGATTTGTTTCCACAAAAAGGTAAGATTATGATGTATAAAGCATTTATTGACTCTTTCCTGTGTTCTAGAAGCATGGATTGGATTTTTCTGAACAAATCTCAAATTAAAAATATTGATAGAATAATTATCAAAATACTTAATATGATTATTAAAAATTATAAAATGTTAAATACAGAACAAAAAAAAAAAAACTTTAGAATATTGAATAAAATTCTGCTGTCGCAGGAGAGAGTCATGTATTTGTATGTTATAAATATTTTTTTTTCAATTACTAGGCCAGTAGTGTAAAACCAAAAAATTAGACGAATCGGAAATAATTGCTACAAAAGGCTTTATTGGTTTAATGGCGTCTGTTGTGGCCCAATATGACTATCCTAGGTTTTCCCCCCGGCGGAGTTGTGCTTAAGTGTTGGAGGGGCAAAAATGTACCCCCAAAAGAGATCTGAGATCTTACACGTAATTTGTATTATTTACTATGATAATTTTAAAAAAATGTTTACAGCATAATATATTGAGGATATTGAATGATTGGTTTTTGAATGTAACGTTGGCCACAGTTCATTTCTAGTCAAGGGCTTAATCTTGCAAAACTGAACATACACAGTTTTATTGATTAGGACTGATTGGTTGTATCAAGACCTATTTAGCCTTACTGAAAATGTATTTTATTTCTGATTGTTTAGTATTTTTTGATTATTCCTGCTGTTTTATTTTGTTTTATTGGCAATTAGGCCTAAGTAGAATACAATGAAATTTTATTTGAAATTTACCATTCATTTTGTTGCAGGTTGGAAACAACCTATTGATGCTCCTATTGAAAACAGGACGGCGACATCCGGTTTTATCTTCTGTCCTTCTCTATAAAAATTACGGATCTGTGTCCTGTGTGTGAAAAGACAATAGAGGAGAATGAGGCAAGTGACTGTGAAAGCAAGAGGAATCAGAACTTTGTTGGAGTGCAGTAAAAGAGATGTGATGGAAAGGATGCTCTTTTGAAGACATGTGATACCGTAAAACTTCATGTCATAAATCTCACACCAGGGAAAAAAAATATGGCTGCTGCAGAGAAAGCTAGTGGAAGTGGAGTTGCACATCGAGTCCGATCAGCTCAGCCAGCGTTCAATTTTATAGCAAGTGGACTTGGTTTCTGCTGTTCCTACGATGAGACCAGGATGTTTGAGGTGTCTTGAATGAACCACCCTCAGAGCTTTAACCACCCCAATTCTTTTTCTAAATGGGCGTTTGACAATGCAGATGTCAATGTTGACACAATTGATAGCCGTAATAATTTCCATGCCATGGGTGGTATCAAATGTGTAACGCCAGCAATTTCTGCCTCTTCAAGTGGTACAGTAATTGCTAGAGCAAGTACTGTTCCAAAGCCAGCACAGTTGCAGAATTCTGTGTAATTCCATTAACAATCTTTGAAGAGCATCATGTTTGAGGACTTGACGGAAAGTTGTTCAAGAGTTAACATGAAACTGACTGATTTCAAGTGGATTTTTGGTAAATGGAAAGGAGATAATCTTTCACGTTGGAATGGCTTCTTGGAGCAAATAACGTGCTCTGAACCATACTCCACGTCACAGACACTGTTGCTTCCATTCATCAGCACAAATCAGCACCTTAAAGAGATGTCTACCTCAGCAAGTACCTTGGAAGCCCTTGATCATGAAACTTTGAAGCAGATGTTTGGACAGAAACTTGAAAAGCTGGAGCTATAAGGTCCCACTGCCAAGTTATGGATTCTCTACTTCGACATGATAACTCTGATGAAGCAATTAATACAGGCTGAGAGGAGTGGCGACTGGGAACTGCACCTCACCACTATTAAGAACATACTACCCAATTTTCATGCCAATGGGCATTTTCTGTATGCTAAATGTGCGCAGCTCTATTTACAAGACATGATGGGCCTTGAAAAGTAAATATTCCAAGAAGACCACACACGGCTTGCGCTCAATGGGTGATTTAATATCAGGTCTGATAAGTGCAGGAGTGGGATATGGTCTGACATGACGATTGGCAAAAATAGGCTTCAAACTTTGGTCTTGACCGCGTTCCTACCTCCAAGGAACCAGCTCCACAGCCTCTTCTCTCCACTATTTTCTGCAAATGCAAAAAGGGGTGTGCAGGTGATGGTGGGTGTCGGAAGGCTGGGATAAAGTGCTTATTATTTTGTGCCAACTGCAAGGGGAACTTCTGCACTAACTCCCTCTAACCAGATGAAATTGACGAACCAGATGTTGAAGACCTGGACAGCATATATGGGGCGAGAGACATTGAGGAGCCGACTGGCCCAACAACAGCCAAACGTCGACGTCTGTGAAATTTGTGTATCTACCTATTTTTTTCAATTTTTCTTATTACGAAATATAATCATCAAAAATTGATTTCAAGATTTGTGTTTCTTATCTCCTTCTTAAAACTTGTACGTGCGCTGTTCATATCTTAGAAAGCAATCACAAAGCCGGCACACCTGCTTGTTTTCAAAAAATATATTTAACAAAATTTAAAAATTACAACGACCACAGTTTCAATCACTCAAGCGTGAAAAGACTTGAAAATAGTCACGCATGAGTAATTAAAACCGTGGTCGTTGTAATTTTTAATTGTGTTAAATATATTTTTTAAAGTAGACAGGCTTTGTGATTGCTTTCTAACAGCTTGCTTTCTTTGGATTAAAGGAGGGAGGGTACTGCATTGACCATTCAACTCCATCTTCATCCCAATGGTCCAAAATCATTGGCCTGTGAAATTAAACAGAATGTCAAAGTCATGCAATTTTTCGTAGCATTGTCATTAAAGTAAACATTTCGAAATCCGATATTTTGTGTTTTGATTTTAAATCGTCATTTCATCTGTGTCTTCCAGAGAATACAATATGACGACATTGCCATGATTGGACCACTATATGTTTAAATCGATGTATAAGTATTTTTGTTTTATAATGTCTCTTATAGCATAAATTCAAAAAGTAATAGATATATCTGTGGTTTTGTTATTTTGGTCCGTCGAAATCATTCGACCATTTTCTAGAATTTTGATATTTTAATTATAGTTCAATAATAGACCGAAATTTCAATATTGTTAACAAACATGACTGCCTAAGAAGTAGTATCCGAAATACTTGAATGTATAATTCTGAACTTTAGATAAATATAAGGCTATAAAATATAAAAAAATACTATATGGTTCATCAATGACAACCTTTAGCGTAACATTGCAAGTGCTCTGAAGTCGGAGTCGCATTTGTCAGTAATTGAAGACTTAAGCAGAAAAAACTTTTCCGACTAATTATCAGTTAGCCTATCAATAGTTAACCTATGAATAGTTAGCCTATCAATAGTAAGCCAATGAATAGTTAGCCTATCAATAGTTAGCCTTTCAATAGTAAGCCAATCAATAGTTAGCCTATGAATAGTAAACCTATCAATAGTAAGCCTATGAATAGTTAGCCTATGAATAGTTAGCCTATGAATAGTTAGCCTACCAATAGTTAGCCTATCAATAGTAAGCCAATCAATAGTTAGCCTATCAATAGTAAATCTATTATAACAGTTTTCATAACACTGGAGGATTAATAGAGATCGAATGGAAATCCATTGTTTGAAACACTGAAGGATTAACAGAGCTCGAATGGAAATCCATTGTTCAAAACACTGAACGATTAATAGAGATCGAATAGAAATCCAATGTATAAAACACAAGAAGATTAATAGAGATCGAATGGAAATCCATTATTTAAAACACTGAAGGATTAACAGAGATCGAATTTATATCCATTGTTTAAAACACTGTAGGATTAAGAGAGATCGAATATATATCCATTGTTTAAAACACTGAGGGATTAATAGAGATCGAATTTATATCCATTGTTTAAAACACTGAAGGATTAATAGAGATTGAATGTAAATCCATTCTTTAAAACACTGAAGGATTAATAGAGATCGAATATATATCCATTATTTAAAACACTGAAGGATTAACAGAGATCGAATTTATATCCATTGTTTAAAACACTGAAGGATTAAGTGAGATCGAATATA
>JAFIDM010010028.1:43386263-43397996 GCA_023159025.1 Thereuonema tuberculata | reverse complement strand
AAAGTATTATTTATCAACATTAAAGCATCAGGCTATGTTTCACATTATTCTTTTTTTTTAAAAAAATAAATTAATCTAAAGGGACAAAATTCTGTTATTTAAGAAGGCTATTTTTACGTAAAAATTCGTAAAAAAAAATCCTCCACTGTATATGAATTAAAAGTAAAGACATAAGTTTAGCCATTTATTTAATGTGTAGTTCAACAGGAAGCTGTTGTTTTGTTTATGCATAACCTGAAACTTTTTTTTGAGGATAACTAGACCTTGAAATAAATCAGATTTTTAATGCTGAACTGGAATAAGTACAATGTCTTTGGGCACTTTTCAAATAATTGATCATTTCAAATTACTAGTTCACTTTTTTTTTCTTAATTGATTTAATAAGCTATATTGCCTTAGGTAAATATATTATTTTGAACAAAAAAACTTAATGTAATGCTTGCATATTAAAATGTCCTTAATTTTAATAAACAGTAAATTTGAACTAAACTACTGTCCTCCAAATGAAAGTTGGCCGGCGGAAGTTTGAACTGCGCAGCCCTTCCGGTAGCTGATCAATTATGTTTTCCTGTCACAATGGACGCCATCGTCTGTTTTCACTGAGAAAGACATGTTGATAATGCCAAATTAAAACTTCTCTCGACTATTTAGCGTTATTTCAATACCTGTTGCTAACAATAAGTATTTATATAAATAAATAAATATATATTATTTATAAATACAATGCTCTTTTGCAAAGTAACAAGCGATTACCGTAATGGCGGTGTCTGTCATAAAATCAGACGGAAGTGCCTGATCAGACTAATCGATCATACATGCGCAGATCTCACAAAAACAGGGCGGCCATCTCTCATTTGGAGGACAATAGTAAACAATTTTCTTATTATTAACACTGTAAAGTATTTCCTTTTAGTAATGTTTTGATTCGGTTTGATATTTTTCAGTTGGATTGAAAAGAAATATAGTAACTGGAGGTTTATAATGTAAGTGAAGCTTTAATATTTATAATTTCACCATTGTATCTCTTGTTTAATGATTTATCAGTTGACAAGAATTTGAACAGTTGATAGTGATCTTTGATTAACCTGCATATTATGTGTAAAATATATATCATGGTAGATCTTGATTTGCAGTTTAATTTCTGTTGCTCAAATGTTTATCGTAACTTATTATTTATTATTAGCAATGTAGTTTTGAATCTTGATAGGCCACAGAAAAGATATATAGAGTAGTGGCTCTCAAATTCTGTATTTCTTCTACCTGTAAGACAGCTGGAGAGAAAAGGAGAAGAAAAACATAATCATTTGTAATAATAAAGAGGTAGCAATTTCCAGTAACCAGATATCTTTATGATTTTCTATTATGTTTGAATTTCCAAGATAAAAAAAAAAGTAGGTTAATTCCTGTGAGAAATTTGAAGACGGATATTTTAAATGTTGTTACAAACATTTGAAATTAATATATAAATTTAATTCTACTATAAATCCTGCAACAGTATATAACATTGAAAGTTTACCAGTCGTCATCTGGTCAGTTCTAAAAAAAATATATATATATAAAGAATCCCAAATTTTGAAGTTACAGAAAACAAACTACAAATTTAGATTTTTTTATGCCGGGCTTTGCTTTCAAAAAATATCAATACAAAATAACATGATCTTTTTTTTTTCAGTTTAAAAACTATATAATCGATGTTAAAAATAAGTTCTTAAGCAAATGCATTTAGGGACGGTTGTCCCAGGATTATAAGAATGATTCTGCAACTGGCAGTGGGTTATGCGCACATTCAAATAGTATATCACACAATCGTGTGATCATGTAAAGATAGAAGAATATTATTTGCAGTCAGAAATGTCATCTAGGGTTCGAATTTGGTAGACGTATATTTAGTTGCTCTTTCTGACACAAAATTTTCAGCATAATTACAACATGCAAACAATTAAACTTCAATGTGATAAAGTCAGCTAATCAATAGAACAATTACCGAGAGCGAAAGGAAGGCAATTAATTTGGACCAAAGTAAATTATCCTCTTGGAAATTGCTTTTGAAATCTATGCATTCTCATATCATTGTATGAAAGGTAAAGGAGACTAAAGAGAACCAAAATACTTAAAGAAGCATTGTCCAGATCATGGCACTGTCCAAGACTACTGAGGAATGTGTAATACACAGATCTATGTTTTCAAAAACATCATAAAGCTGAGGTACACAAGCGTACATTCTGTCAAATTTCAGAGTGCAGAATTGACTTTCGTTAGCTTATGATGGGTACCTGGCAGATGATAGATGGAAAAATATTGTAAGCCTTGGTGAAGCCTGGATACACATTAAACAACTGTAACAAGCCACAAGCAACTGTCTATCGTCCACACGAAGCCAGAGACAGGACAGAATAGTTCCATCAGTGTAAGGAAACGTCAGTGTTCCAAAGGGTTTATGATAGTGGCTGGTTACTGCCATTGGAGAACAGTTAACACTAGTTAGTTTTGGGAATGCCAAGGTTAACGTGCATACTACTGGCAAGGAAAGGTTTTGAGGTGCCAAATGTAGATCTGTATCAAATTTGGTATGCAATTGGTATCCCATGAGTAATACAAAATGCAGTTTGAAAATAGCCACTAACCAAGCTGGTTTTTACCAAAATATGCATTTGAAAAAATACAAAAAACACATAATACAAAAGAATATCTGCTTTTGCACACATGATTTTCAAGCAAGTAAGCATGACACAAAGACTATATGGTGAGAAGCATAAGAATGGTACATCCACCACGACATGGCTTCCTCTCATACAGCAAAATCAACAGTTACCTATATGAATCAAGTGGTTCAAGACACAGGAATTCAGGCTATTCCATACAATTCCATACCTGTAAAAACATCGGTCTCCCATGAACTACTATGGATTCTGTTTACTGAAAAGGGCCTTTGGAAAGAGATGATCTAGAACTGTTGATGGACTATGGAAAGCCCGGAAAGAGGAATGGAACAAAATATCATTAATAACTTCATCAACAATGATACATCCTCAAGTGTAAACTGCAATGTCAAGTGACAGTTAGAATGCAAGGGAAGCAAACAGAATACAGTTGTTGGCGGTTGGATGGTTTCTTGTGACAACCAATGCTGCCTAAATCATTCTTAAAACCTGGGCCAATTTTCTGCATTTGTTTGAAAGCTATCATTTTTAATAAAGTTTGTAAGATCTCATTATTAAATTAAAATAATAATCCTTTTGTAATATATATTCTATTACAATTTTAACTTTAATAGAAAATCATCTATTAAGCATCTCAAAAAATGTTAGTGACCAAGAGATATCGGAAGAGATTGTGCAATCTTCATAGAGGAGGTCAAACATCCAAAGCTGTGAAAATACAGTAAAACCCCGTTATTACGCTCGTCAAGGGACCGTGACCTACAAGCGTAATAAGCGGGATAGCGCTATAAACGGGGAATGATCTATATGATGGGGAAACATTTAGACACCATTTTACAGGAAAGATACTTGATTCTGAAATAGATATAGTGCAAATGTGAGCTTATTTCCTATTAAAAAAATCTTTGATTGTGGTTTGCCGTGTGTGTATGCTACTGTTATAAATTACGACATTTTCAATGCGGTTCAAGAAACTATTAACATCAATTGATACTCCACTAGGAGCAATACAAATATATTTTCGGAGCAGTTTTAGTGCACTGCCCGCTATTTCACGCGCCTTTTCTTGAATGATTGGGTCATTTAATGGCACTGATGCATCACGGGACTGATGAATCCATTCAATTAGAATTTCCTCGGCATCTTCACATTTTCCACACTACTTTTTTACGTTTGCAACCATCCTTCGCTGAATTGATAATTCCATTCTTATTTTTTATTATTGTTCTCAGACTGGATCAGGGAATTCTTAGATTCTGCGAAAACCTTCTGATTTAGTGTAGAATTCTCGTCGTACTTACGAAGAATTTGCAATTTTTCACTTATAGAAAGGGATTTCCGCTTCAAAGAGTTCGAAGATTCCCTCCTACCAGGGAAAGAAAAGAATTGTTACAGTGTTACATTTCTTTTCGATACAAAATTTCCGATATAAAAAAGCGCTACAAGCGGGATTTGAAGCGTTATAAGAGGGTAAAAGTATAGAGAGTTATATAGAAAATTCCAGGGACCGCATGAAAGGAGCGTAAAGAACGGGATAGTGCTATAAGCGGGAGCATAATAACGGGGTTTTACTGAATTCAGCTTTTCTTAGAAATGCATGCCAAAGCAGATTGCACCATTTTTCTTCAAGGCAAGGTAGAACAAATTCATGTATCCATTGGACAGATGTGAATGGTCCAATAAATGTTTCATAAATGCTAATAAGTGTATGACTTGATTCTGACTAATGTCTGGTCTTATGACAAACTCTATATCATTTGTTAGGCCATATCAAAGTCTGTAATAGAAAAATGTTTATACTGCGATGGAAGGGATAACAGAAATGGGACATGAAATCTTACAAACATTACTTTTTCACAATAGTTTATTACATTAACTTTATAATAATAAGATTATAGTGAAGAAAATAATGACTTTAAAGACTTTCTATTAAACTTTTTGAAATAGTAGATATAGCCTTTATTTTTAAATAAAAAAAAAAATAATGAGAATATGAAATATTGTTGTTGAATTCCTTGCTGATGTATTTTTGGTTGTATATTTTCAGTTGGTATTTTCCTCTAATATTCACCATTTTAGTTTTATGTCTCAGTTTTGTTGTCTTTTCATTTTTGATGAAAAGAAGGCAATCACGGTGGGATGGAACTCACCCTCTAGAGTTGGATAGGGTGAAGGTAATAATCTGTAAATTAATTTTTCTAATTGAAACATATTATTCTATACTTCCTGGACAGTTAAAAACTCGATCTCATATTTGTTTAAATTTAAGATTAAATTCCATTCTCATTACATTCTTGCTAATTTCCTTTTATGTATTGCTTTGATTACTTACAGATACTTAAAGAAGATATCCGAGTATTAAGATGTTATCCATTTATATATATATTCACTTCATTTTTTCCATTATTAAATAGGTAAGATATAACAATTACCTTTTTCACTTATTATGTTAACCACATTTCCATATGTCAATAAAGTTTTAATGAAAAATTAAATTATAACAAAGAATAATTCTTAATATTGTTTGGTCTAAGAGATTTTTCTTTCAATTATTTTATCCTTCATTGATGTCTTTCTTATCTCTTTGGAAGTTGTTTTGCTGCCAGTATGAATTCCTCACTTATTATGTTGTATTCCCTCATCACTGCTTAATTCCTCTCAGTTTGATCAATAGAATTGTTTACTATTTTTGGACTTTCTAACATAGAGAATAGGCATACAATGTAATTGATGTGCATCAATACAAGGCATTTTCCCTAATAACTAGATGGTTAATGCTTCTTATTATAATTTACTGAGGAATTTAGCCAGTTCATATGCTAGGTCTTTTTATCAGTACTTCTAGTTTTGTCTCCTGTTTTTACCGAAAATCTATAAAGTCTATGCAGCTAGTAATCATTCACTGAAATTAAATCGAGATTTTCATTGCTGTCCTTGTATTGGATTACTAGTTAATGTTTCCTTTCTATTCCTACACTGATCCTAGCTGGATAGAAATGAACCTACCATTTGTATACTACGCCAATAGTTAATCTTCCCAAAAGTTTAGGAGCCTCTAATGTCTCTCTCTGTCAAAAAAAACTGTGCCTGATTTCTCTGGCTTCAACAATGAGAATTAAATACAGGGCACTTCAGTTCCTGATAACCTAATATACATATGGTTTATATATTATTCGGTCGTCCAGAAAGTTTGTGCCGATTTTCTGTAGGTGACATATGGACACCCCTGAATATATGAGAATGATTGAAAACAAATAACATGTACACATATTCTAAAAGATGGTACTTCAGGCATATTTGGAAAAAAGTTTGGTTACAATATATTAATTTTTGTCAGATGTATACGTTATTGAATGTGGAAGCAAACAAAATGCATTGTAGGCATTTAATGCTTTTCTTTTACCAGAAAGGCAAAAATGCCACATGAGCGGCAAACAAGTTATGTGCTGTTTATGGCGGAGGTGCTGTAGCTGAAAGAACTGTGTGGAAGTGGTTTGCTAGGTTTAAAGCTGGTGATTTCAATCTAGAAGATCAGATTAAAACACTGATTCGAGAATAACCCACGCTATACAACACATGAATTAGCATAAATGTTAAAAATATCAAAATCCACCATCCACGAGCTTGGCTACACAAACCGTTTTGATGTATGGGTTCCCACAAGTTAACGTGGAACATTTGATGGATCGCATTTCCATTTGCGACTTGCTTTACAAACGCAATGAGGAGATACCACCTCGTTGCGTTTAAAGCAAGTAGTGACGGTGGATGAAAAATGGATCATTTATAATAATGTTAAGCGAAAAAGATCTTGGGGGAAAGCGGAAGGAACCACCTTTAGCCACCCCAAAAGGTCTTCATCCTAAGATGGTCATGCTCTGTGTCTGGTGGGATTGGAAAGGAATCCTGCATTATGAGCTTTTACCAAACAACGAGATGATAAATTCAGAAAAGTATTGCTCCCAATTAGACATATTAAAGACAGCAATTGAACAAAAATGTCCAGAATTAGCGAATCGGAAGGGCGTCATGTTTCATCAGGACAATGCGCAGCCTCATGTGTCTTTGACAACTCGACAAAAGTTGTTTGGAGCTCGTTTGGAGCTCTACCCTATCCACCATAGTCACCCTCAGATTTCGCACCCTCAAGTTGTTGGAGCTCGTTTGGGATGTTCTACCCTATCCACCATATTCACCAGACCTCGCACCCTCAGATTTCCACCTATATCGATCATTCAAAATTCCCTTAATGGAAAAAACTTCAATCCTTTGGTCGAGATAAAAAATCATACAGAAAAGTTTTTCGACGAAAAACCTGAGAGGTTCTGGAAGGATGGAATTTTCATGTTGCCTGAACGATGGAGAAATGTTCTGGAACAAAATGGCACCTATATAATTTAATAAATGTAAACCAAAATTTAAATGTGCTGCGTTTCAATTTTCCTTCAAACTCGGCACAAACTTTCCGGACGACCCAATATATCAATAATTCAAGAACAAGATGTTTGTCATTTGTATTTTGTAAAGATCATTTCAGTTATATTATAATAGCCGTTTTACATTTACCATTTCACTCGCCATAATGGTCGCCATCACACATGGCGAGGACATTGCGATAGATAGCCCGTGCGCTATTTTTGAAGAGATGGCGCCATATCAGATGGGGCAATGTCACACCAACGTTCCTGGCGACCAATTGTAGAACTTGGAAGTCCAATAGATTTGTATCTATTTATTTGAAATTACCGATTACAAAAATGATTTTCACGATCGGAGGGCATCTTTTCCTTATGTTTTCGTGGATGCTTTCATAAAATGTTACATTATTAATCAAAATCATTTCAGAATTTCGGCTTGAAATTTCGAATCGACGAGCGATCGAGATCTCGAAAACATATCATCGTTGATCGAGATTTAACGAGACTGAATTATTTATCGAAACTGAAAACAAAGAAACACAGAACGATGAAAAAAAACATGAATATTTCCTATTTTAATTAATTAAAAACATTCTTTCATCTATCCGATGCATTGACTAAATGGTTTTTATATAAATCAATGCTATTTTTTTTGTAAATAAAACGTAGGCATGATGACAATTGAGAAGTGTAAATTTTTCGTGTGATGGAAGGCATTATGGTAAGTGTAAAGCGGTACACTAATCATTCGCAATCTACCCTGACATTGCCTACATTATGGCCTGCATTATGGCGAGTGAAATGGTAAATGTAAAACGGTTATAAATAACTGACAAAGAAAATGAGACATAGGAAAAAGGTCTCAAATTAGAAATATGATGCTATCAGACAAATAATGACTATTAAATACCAGCAATAGGAGTGATGCAATGCGAGAAACCTTATCAGCTAATCTCCTTTGCTAAATTCTCTTCTTAGTTATTATAAGGATCTCTTAACATGGAAATAATAAAAAGTAATAGGAAATGTGGCTTTTCATATTTTTGGATCTACATTCTCCTTTAATACCATTTGGAATTTGTACATAAGAGATAAAGTAACAAGAAGTTCCTGAAAAACTTAAATCCAACTTTCCTTTGTTGTTTATTTTATTTTTTTATTTTTTATTTTTCTTAAGTTGGAAAAACAACACTAACGAGAGCCTACATTTACACTCATTAACAAATAAAAATGACGCACCTAGAAGGAGTTGTCCGACAAAAAATTGGTGGAGAGGAAGATTATGTACAGAATAGAAAATGATTAAAATTTCAGACAAATTGAATGATTTATTTCAGAGTTACAAAGTAACGAGCTCAATAAGGGATTGACCCACCTCTACCCTGAATGCAAGCTGCCACACATACGCTGCCGTGGCATAGAGTGATAAAGTTCCCTGATGGTCTCCTGCGGTATTTCTTGCCAAATTTGCTCCAATTGTCGGGCTAGGTCATCCACATTCCCAAGTGGATGCAGTCGCCTTCCTATCATATCCCAGACATGCTCGATTGGGGAGAGATCTGGGGATCTGGCTGGCCAAGGAAGTGTTTCACAAGCTGCAAGACAGGTCAAGCAATACGTGCCCTATGTGGTCTGTCATTATCTTGCTGAAAAATAAGGCCAGAGTACTGCAAAAGGAAGGGTAGCAAAACAGGTCTCAGAATGTCATCGACGTACCGCTGTGCTAGAAGTGTGCCGCTAATGACGACCAAAGGGGTCCGGCTATCAAGGGAAATGGCACCCCAGACCATAACTCCTGGTTGAGGGCCTGTGTAGCGTGCAATAGTGAAAGCAGGATCGGCACACTGCCCTGGGCGTCTCCAAATGATGTCTGCGACGATCATCAGGACACTGTTGGAAGCGGAATTCGTCGCTAAACACTATACGTCCCCAGTCAGCATCATTTCAACCGGATCGAGCCAAGCACCACTGTAATCTGGCCCGACGGTGTGCAGACGTGAGTGGCAGGTGTCGTAGCGGTCGGTACGAGTTAGATGTCGCTCTCTCAGCCGTCTGTGAATTGTCATGGTGGACACTCGTGTGCGGGTCGCACATCTGATGGTTAATAATGATGATTCAGGCGCTGTGACAGCTGATCTGACAATCACTCTATCCTCCCGCTCTGCTGTGGCCCTAGGTCGACCGCTACCTTCACGACGCTGAAATCTGCCATTATCCACCCATTCCTGCCAGCATCTTCTAATCGCCGCATCACTTCGACCCATATGACGAGCGATTCTCCGATTTGCCCAACCTGCCTCTTTCAATCCAATGATACGACCTCTTTCAAACTCTGACAGTTGCACATAATGAGCTCGAATCCTGAGGCGAGGCATTGTTTCAGTCGTTGAAAGGTATCCTAACTCGCATTGCAACAGAAATTTTGACCATCAGATTGAGAATTGCTTCTTATATACACCTGCTGAGTGCGCAGTTCCAATACGCTGTAGCTCTCGCTATTCATTCATTGGACACCAAAGTTTAATCATTTGCATGGGCGGTCCCAATGTCTTTGCATACGAAATTTCATTACAATCGGACAACTCCTTCTAGGTGTGTCGGTTTTTTTTTTTGGTAATGAGTGTATATTCAAATTACAATATCTGCTGAATAAAAGTAGTAGAAATTTCCATTTTCTGAAAAAAATAATTAAAATCTGCATTATTTACTTTAAATCCTATATACTTTAATTACATTGAAGCTTGCACAGATTTTAAAAGACGAAAAGATGGATTACTAATTATTAAAGACCATTGATAAAAATTCATTGTTTTTCAATGGGAACTTTTGTCACCCTTCACACACTTATTTTTCATCAAAGATCCACAAGGTCAGAATGCCAAATATGAAAGTTAGATTGCCTCTTGACTTGCAACTTGGTATGCATATTTAAAAAAGATCAATCCAGAGGTTCAAAATGTTATTGAGGGGGTGGGGAACATAAACACACATACACAGACTGACTGACTTGATGAGCCTCACTTTCCTAGGCTAAAAAGAACAGGACAAAGAGAGACCTCATATTGAAGGATTAAAGAATGACATATGTACAAGGGCCATTCAATAAGTAATGCAACACATTTTTTTTCTTGGCGAATATTTGAAGAAAAAACGTGAAATTTTCTGTCTAGTATCTTCAAACATTCCCACACTTTCTCAAATTGTTTCATCATTCTCTGCTGTGAGGCAGCACTGTAGGTAGCGTTCAAGATGGCTTCTGTGAAGGAGATGCGTTCCAAACAAAGAGCAGTTATTGAATTTCTTTTGGCGGAACAGGAGACCGTGACAAATGTTCACAAGCTCTTACAAAATGTCTACGGAGACCAGGCAGTTGATAAAAGCACTGTGAGTCGTTGGGCGAATGTCATCAGAAGAAAGAAAAGGGAAGTTGTCTGATAATCTGTGCTCTGGCCGGTCTCTCACAGCTATGATTCCTGCAAGGTTGCAATGTGTAATGTGCTATGATCAACTCAGAAGCCTATGTGAAGACTCTTTGAGAAACTGAGGAAACGATTCCAGTGAGTTCGTGACCACAAAGACGTGAATGCCAGACCACACTCAAGTCTGTATACCCATGAGGAGATCACAAAACTTCACTGGACTGTTCTCCCTCATCCATCCTACAGCCCTGATTTTGCACCTTCAGACTTCTACCTATTAAGACCTCTAAAGGATGCAATCCACTGGAAGCGATGAAGTTCTTGACGCAATAAGAAGTTGGCTGAGACACAGATCAGTAGAGTGATATCGTCAAGACATACAAGCTCTGACATCTTGGTGCATAAGGCCATAGACTTGAATGGAGATTATGTTGAAAAATAGTTTTTTTGTTGCTAAAGAATTGAGGAACAAGGTGCTGTTTTTAAAACTGTAATAAAACAAATCTACTTGGAGAAAAAAAATGTGTTGATTACTTACTCAACGACCTCGTATATACACTATAAAATAAAAATCATTATTTTTTTAATTTCATTTCATTTATTTCATTATTATTATTATTTTCTTTAGCACAAATTACTCTTGTAGCCTGGGAATGCAGCTTCATTTTTATTTTTTATATTTAGAAGTATCACTTCATTTAACATAAAAGAAATCCCTTTCCATTGTTAGATTATACATAATTGAATTGTTCATAATGTAGTTGATGAGTAGGAAACAGTAAATGCATTCTTCATTCATTAAGGATTCCAAAGTGAAATTTGTTATAACAAGGATTATTTATCTGAGTTTGTACAATATTAATGCAATATAAACTTAAGTTTATTTATCATGCTAAAGTTTAAATCAAATATTTTATCTTTAAAGTAAGCCTATCCTTAATCTGAAGATATGGGTGGTAGAAGAATAGCTTAATATTAACTGCAAATTTCAGCTGATTAAATTCTGATATTGCATTTCGATCATTGTATACTTATCTGTTCATGTTTATATCTTATCGCTCTTGTACCCCTGACAGAGAATACTTTGAATGACTGAAAAGCTTAATTTTTTCGCTTATTTTTTTTCCTTAAAATTTTGAAAGTAAAATGATTTAAAACCTGTAAAATTCAAATGTGTTGTAGCTCTGTTCAGTTGTCAAATGATAACATTTAAAAAAAGCTTTATAGCATTGTTAT
>JAFIDM010010028.1:43357349-43377908 GCA_023159025.1 Thereuonema tuberculata | reverse complement strand
CTACGATTATTGAAGAAAATTATAAAGAAAATTGAATTAAGAGTTATCATATTGATGAAAACATTAAAACTAATTTAAATTTACTTTTCCTGTGATTGTCTTATGTGCTAATTCTAAGGAAATAATATAGGACGACTTAGATTTATAAATTATAAATCAGTTATAATTTTACAAATCTCATAACTGGTCTCTCTTAATGTCACAACAACATATAAGTGATTTCACTTGCTAGCTAATTTTATCTAATAAATGTTTGAAGCAATAAAATTATTTAGCAAAATTTAAAAAGGACCAAAAAAACTAATTGCTGTTTCTCAAGGTTGAAGAAATTCATAATCTTTATATTAATTTGCCTTTAAATTGTAAAATGTAAAAAAAGGTATTTTATGAAAATAGTTCCCAGGTTTGAGAACTTATTTAATATTCATATCATTTTGCTAGAAAAATTTTAACCTAATCAATCAATGTCAATTACCATGAATCAATTCTTTTCCTAAGCAAACTCATTATATTTCAGTTCTTTTTATATTGCCTCTCATTCAGTTGATTACACTAGTTAATTTGACCTTGTTCTGTTTTACTTAGGGGCTTCAGTATTGTTTGTTGGATTCTTCCCATTGGCATTGCAGCAGTACCTTATGCCTTGGATCTATATGGTCCAGCTGGCCCGTGGTGGTGAGTAAAATAAATAAACAAACTTTTTTTTTTCAATAATTGAATTCTAACTTTGAATTCTATAAATGTTAGTCAAACTCTGTAAATTAAGTATACATTTTCAAAACTAGCATTTTAGAGATTATTTAAAGTATTATTTATCAACATTAAAGCATCAGGCTATGTTTCACATTACTCTTTTTTTAAAAAAAATAAATTAATCTAAAGACAAAATTCTGTTATTTAAGAAGGCTATTTTTAAGTAAAAAATCTCAAACTCTACAAAAAAAATCCTCCACTGTATATGAATTAAAAGTAAAGACATAAGTTTAGCCATTTATTTAATGTGTAGTTCAACAGGAAGCTGTTGTTTTGTTTATGCATAACCTGAAACTTTTTTTTTGAGGATAACTAGACCTTGAAATAAATCAGATTTTTTAATGCTGAATTGGAATAAGTTCAGTGTCTTTGGGCACTTTTCAAATAGTTGATCATTTCAAATTACTGGTTCACTTTTTTTTCTTAATTGATTTAATAAGCTATATTGCCTTAGGTAAATATATTATTTTTAACAGAAAAACTTAATGTAATGCTTGCATATTAAAGTGTGCTTAACTTTAATAAACAGTAAATTTGAACTAAACTACTGTAGTAAACAATTTTCTTATTATTAACACTGTAAAGTATTTCCTATTAGTAATGTTTTTTTTATTCGGTTTGATATTTTCAGTTGGATTGAAAAGAAATATAGTAACTGGAGGTTTATAATGTAAGTGAAACTTTAATATTTATAATTTCACCATTGTATCTCTTGTTTAATGATTTATCAGTTGACAAGAATTTGAACAGTTGGCAGTGATCTTTGATTAACCTGCATATTATGTGTAAAATATATATCATGGTAGATCTTGATTTACAGTTTAATTTCTGTTACTCAAATGTTTATCGTAACTTATTATTTATTATTACCAATGTAGTTTTGAATCTTGATAGGCCACAGAAAAGATATAAAGAGTAGTGGCTCTCAAATTCTGTATTTCTTCTACCTGTAGGACAGCTGCAGTGAAAAGGAGAAAAAAAAAATAATCATTTGTAATAATAAAGAGGTAGCAATTTCCAGTAACCAGATATCTTTATGATTTTCTATTATGTTTGAATTTCCAAGATTAAAAAAAAAGTAGGTTAATGCCTGTGAGAAATTTGTCAAAACTGATATTTTAAATGTTGTTACAAACATTTGAAATTAATATATAAATTTAATTCTTCTATAAATCCTTCAATATAACATTGAAAGTTTACTGGTTGTCATCATGTCAGTTCTAAAAAAAAAAAAAAAATATAAAGAATCCAAAATTTTGACATTACAGGAAAACAAACTACAAATTTAGATTTTTTTATGCAGGGCTTTGCTTTCAAAAAATATCAATACAAACTAACATGATTTTTTTTTTCAGTTTGAAAAACTGTAGAATAGATATTAAAAATTAGTTCTTAAGCAAATGCATTTAGGGACGGTTGTCCCAGGATTATAAGAATGATTGTGCAACTGGCAGTGGGTTATGCACACATTCAAATAGTATAAATCGTATGATCATGTAAAGATGGAAGAATATTATTTGCGGTCAGAAATGTCATCTAGGGTTCCAATTTGGTAGACGTATATTTGTTGCTCTTTCTGACACAAAATTTTCAGCATAATTACAACATGTAAACAATGAAACTTCAATGTGATAAAGTCAGCTAATCACTAGAATAATTACTGCACAGATCTTATGTTTTCAAAAACATCAAAACCTAAGGTACACAAGCGTACATGCTGTCAAATTTCAAAGTGCAGAATCGACTTTCATAAGCTTATGACGGGTACCTGGCAGGAGATAGATGGAAAAATGTTTCAATCCTTGATGAAGCCTGGATGCACTTTAAACAACTGTAACAAGCCACAAGCAACTTTCTATCGTCCACACGAAGCCAGAGACAGGGCAGAATGGTTCCATCAGTGTAAGGAAACTTTTTCCAAAGGGTTAACGATAGTGGCTGGTTATTGCCATTGGAGAACAGTTAACACTAGTTAGAGTTTCTGGGAATGCCAGGGTTATCGTACCTACTGGCAAGGGAAGGTTTCGAGGTGCCAAATGTGGATCTGTATCAAATTTGGTATGCAATTGGTATCCCATGAGTACTACAAAATGCAGTTTTAAAATAGCCACTAACCAAGTTGGTTCTTAGCAACATATGCATTTGAAAAAAATACAAAAAAACACACCATACAAAAGAATATCTGCTTTTGCACACGTGATTTTCAAGCAAGTAAGCATGACACATTGAATAAGACACTGGGCAAGCAACACGAAAGGCGCAAGATAGAATGTTGATGTTTTGATTTTTGTATCATGTTTGCTTATGTTAAATGCTGTATTTCTGCATTCCTATCTTAATTGTTTTTATTAATATGTTTTGATGAAAACACTGATTTTCAACGTGGGTTTTCATTGTGTGCCGTGCTCATTTCTCTTGTTTGATTTTCTTTTATGTGCATTCTTTACTGTTAGTAATTTTAACTAACAGTACCCTCAAAGGTGTAGTGTGAGCACTCCTTAGGGTCCTCTCCCTGCCTGCTGAATGTATTTGGATTGTGAGAGGAGACTAATTGTAATGATATTGCATTTGCAAGTTGTGCACTCTGCTTTAAAAAGCATGTCTAATGCATGTAATTTCAGAAGATAACCATCATTTTGCATTTGTAATTAAATTTATTTTACTGTTGTAGCAATTAAAATCATGTAACAATTTCCAACATTATAAAAGTGAAATAATTCTTAATTTGGAAAATTAAAAAATATTCAAGTTGCAAAAATCAAACCGTCATCAATAAGGTTCGATCTTGCACCCTTCATGTTGCTTTCCAGACATCTTATCCACTACACCACACTCACTTGAAAATCACATGCGCAAAATAGGTATTCTTTTGTATTGTGTTTTTGTTTTTTTTTTACATTTTTTCAAATGCATTTTCTGTATGAACCAACTTGGCTAGCTGCTGTCTTAAAACTGCATTTTAAATCATATTCATTAGTACTACTTAAATACCAATTTTCATATTGATCTGCATTTGACACCTTGAGACCTTTCCTTGTGAGAGAACATTTTGGAACTGTTGTACTGTACTGAAATTCCTAGACTATATGGTGAGGAGCATAAGAATGGTACATCCATCAAGACATGGCTTCATCTCGTACAGCAAAATCAACAGTTATCTACATGAATCGAATGGTTCAAGATATAGGAATTTAGGCTATTCCATATCTGTAAAAACACCATGAACTACTATGGATTCAGTCTACTGAAAAGGGCCTTCGGACAGAGATGATCTAGAACTGTTGATGGACTATGGAAAGCCCGGAAAGAGGAATGGAACAAAATATCATTAATAACTTCATCACAATGATGTCTCCTCCAGTGAAAACTGCAATGTCACGTGACAGTTAGAATGCAAGGGAAGCAAATAGAATACAGTTGTTGACGGTTGGATGGTTTCTTGTGACATCTAATGCTGCCTAAATCATTCTTAAATCCTGGGCCAATTCTTTGTATTTGTTTGAAAATTATCATTTTTAATGAAGTTTGTAAGATCTCATTATTAAATTAAAATAATAATCCTTTTTGTAATATATATGTATTACAATTTTAACTTTAATAGAAAATCATCTATTAAGCATCTCAAAAAATGTTAGTGACCAAGAGATATCGGAAGAGATTGTGAAATCTTCATAGAGGAGGTCAAACATCCAAAGCTGTGAAAATAATTCAGCTTTTCTTAGAAATGCATGCCAAAGCAGATTGCACCATTTTTCTTCAAGGCAAGGTAGAGCAAATTCATGTATCCATTGAACAGATGTGAATGGTCAGTGTGTGCTTCATAAATGCTAATAAGTGTACGACTTGATTCTGACTAATGTCTGGTCTTACGACAAGCTCTATATCATTTGTTAGGCCATATCAAAGTCAGTAATAGAAAAATGTTTATATTGCAATGGGAGGGAGAACAGAAATGGGACATGAAATCTTACAAACATTACTTTTTCACAATAGCACATTAACTTTATAATAATAAGATTATAGTGAAGAAAATAATGACTTTAAAGATTTTCTATTAAACTTTTTAAATAATAAAGAAGGTTTAACGTGCATTAATGTAATATGAAAAGGGAAGAAAAATCTATAAAATGCACAGATTGCTTTTGATAATGGCTCAATGCGTTAAAAGCAAACAATTCTAACGAATTTGTGCATTTTATAGATTTTTCTTCCCTTTTCATAAACTTTTTAAAATAGTAGATATAGCCTTTATTTTTAAATAAAAAAAAAATAATGAGAATATGAAATATTGTTGTTGAATTCCTTGCTGATGTATTTTTGGTTGTATATTTTCAGTTGGTATTTTCCTCTAATATTCACCATTTTAGTTTTATGTCTCAGTTTTGTTGTCTTTTCATTTTTGATGAAAAGAAGGCAATCACGGTGGGATGGAACTCACCCTTTAGAGTTGGATAGGGTGAAGGTAATAATCTGTAAATTAATTTTTCTAATTGAAACATATTATTCTATACTTCTTAGACAGTTAAAAACTTGATCTCATATTTGTTTAAATTTAAGATTAAATTCCATTCTCATTACATTCTTGCTAATTTCCTTTTATGTATTGCTTTGATTACTTACAGATACTTAAAGAAGATATCCGAGTATTAAGATGTTATCCATTTATATATATATTCACTTCATTTTTTCCATTATTAAATAGGTAAGATATAACAATTTTCACTTATTATGTTAACCACATTTCCATATGTCAATAAAGTTTTAATGAAAAATTAAATTATAACAAAAAATAATTCTTAATATTGTTTGGTCTAAGAGATTTTTCTTTCAATTATTTTATCCTTCATTGATGTCTTTCTTTTCTCTTTGGAAGTTGTTTTGCTGCCAGTATGAATTCCGCACTTGTTATGTTGTATTCCCTCATCACTGGTTAATTCCTCTCAGTTTGATCAATAGAATTGTTTACTATTTTTGGACTTTCTAACGTAGAGAATAGGCATACAATGTAATTGATGTGCATCAATACAAGGCATTTTCCCTATTAACCAGATGGTTAATGGTTCTTATTCTAATTTACTAGGAATTTAGCCAGTTCATATGCTAGGTCTTTTATCAGTACTTCTAGTTTTGTCTCCTGTTTTTACCCAAAATCCATAAAGAGTCGTAGAATCTATGCAGTTAGTAATCATTCACTGAAATTAAATCGAGATTTTCATTGCTGTCCTTGTATTGGATTACTAGTTAGTGTTTCCTTTCTGTTCCTACACTGATCCTAACTGGATAGAAATTGAACCTACAATTTGTATACTATGCCAATAGTTCCTCTTCCCAAAAGTTTAGGAGCCTCTAATGTCTCTCTGTCAAAAAAAAAAAAAAAAAACTGTGCCTGATTTCTCTGGCTTCAACAATGAGAATTAAATACAGGGCACTTCAGTTCCTGATAACCTAATATACCATATGGTTTATATATTATTGGGTTGTCCAGAAAGTTCGTGCTGATTTTCTGTAGGTGACATAAGGACACTTAATAATAAAGAAGGTTTAACGTGCATTGATGTAATATGAAAAGGGAAGAAAAAATACCCAACCCGGTCCCACTTTCCTGAGGGGGAGACGGGATCATAGGTACCGACGCATTCCGACCTCCATTATCAAAGCTAAATCTGGCTGATGAGTCCTAATAAGGACGAAACAGATGTCCCATATTGCTATTGATAATGGCTCAATGCGTTAAAAGCAAACAATTCTAACGAATTTGTGCATTTTATAGACATAAGGACACCCCTGAATATATCAGAATGATTGAAAACAAATGACATGCGCACATATTCTAAAAGATGGTGCTTCAGGCATATTTGGAAAAAAGTTTGTTTACGATATATTAATTTTTGTCAGTTGTATACTTCATTGAATTTGGAAGCAAACAAAGTGCATTATAGGCATTTTATGCTTTTCTTTTACTGGAAGGGCAAAAATGCCACACGAGCGGCAAACAAGTTATGCGCTGTTTATGGCGAAGGTGCTGTAGCTGAAAGAACTGTGCGGAAGTGGTTTGCTAGGTTTAAAGCTGGTGATTTCATTATTGAAGATCAGATTAAAACACTGATCGAGAATAACCCACGCTATATGACACGTGAATTAGCAGAAATGTTAAAAATATCAAAATCCACCATCCACGAGCATTTTCTAAAGCTTAGCTACACAAAACGTTTTGATGTACGGGTTCCCACGAGTCATCGGAGAAACATTTGATGGATCGCATTTCCATTTGCAACTTGCTCTACAAACGCAACGAGGTGGTATCTCCTCATTGCATTTGAAGCAAGTAGTGATGGGCGGTGGATGAAAAATGGATCATTCATAATAATGTTAAGCGAAAAAGGTCTTGCGGAAAGCAGAAGGAACCACCTTCTGCCACTCCAAAAGCCGGTCTTCATCCTAAGTAGGTCATACTCTGTGTCTGGTGGGATTGGAAAGGAATCCTGCATTATGAGCTTTTACCAAACAAAGAGACGATATATTCAGAAAAGTATTGCTCCCAATTAGATATATTAAAGACAGCAATTGAACAAAAACGTCCAGAATTAGCGAATCGGAACGGCGTCATGTTTCATCAGGACAATGCTTGGCCTTTTATGTCTTTGACAACTCGACAAAAGTTGTTGGAGCTCAGCTGGGATGTTCTACCCCATCCACCATATTCACCAGACCTCTCACCCTCAGATTTCCACCTATATCAATCATTCAAAATTCCCTTAATAGAAAAAACTTCAATTCTTTGGTTGAAATAAAAAATCATGTAGAAAAGTTTTTAGCCGAAAAACCTGAGAGGTTCTGGAAGGATGGAATTTTCATGTTGCCTGAATGATGGAGAAAGGTTCTGGAACAAAATGGCACCTATATAATTTAATAAATATATACCAAAATTTAAATGTGCTGCGTTTCAATTTTCCTTCAAACTCGGCATGAACTTTCCGGACGACCCAATAATATCAATAATTCAAGAACAAGATGTTTGTCATTTATATTTTGTGAAGATCATTTCAGTTATATTATAAATAACTGATAAAGGAAATGAGACCTAGGAAAAGGTCTCAAATTAGAAATATGATGCTATCAGACAAATAATGACAAGTAAATACCAGTAATAGGAGTGATGCAATGCGACAAGCCATATCTGCCAATCTCCTTTGCTAAATTCTCTTCTTAGTTAGTATAAGGATCTCTTAACATGGAAATAATAAAAAGTAATAGCAAATGTGCTTTTCATATTTTTGGATCTACATTCTCCTTTAATACCATTTGGAATTTGTACATAACAGATAAAGTAACAAGAAGTTCCTGATAGAACTTAAAGCCAACTTTCCTTTGTATGTTATTTCTTTTATTTTATTTATTTTTCTTTCTTATTTTTCTTATGTTGGAAAAACAACACTAACAAAGAGCCTACATTTATATTCAAATTACAATATCTGCTGAATAAAATCAGTAGAAATTTCCAGTTTTTGAAAAAAAATTAATTAAATCTGCATTTAAATCCTCTATACTCTATATTCCATAATTCTTTCTAATTCTCTTTCTTGTGTACATAATTAGTAAACTTACACTCACCTCCTCAACTCAAAAGAAATAAATATATACTTTAATTACATTAAAGCTTGCGCAGAATTTAAAAGATGAAAAGATGGATTAATAATTATTAAAGACATTGATAAAAATCCATTGCCTTTTAATGGGTACTTTCGTCACTCTTCACACACTTATTTTTCATCAAAGATCCACAAGGTCAGAATGTCAAATATGAAAGTTAGATTGCCTCTTGACTTGCAACTTGGTATGCATATTTAAAAATGATCTTTCCAGAGGTTCAAAATGTTATTGAGGGGGTGGGGAACATAAACACACACAGACTGACTTGATGGGCCTCACTTTCCTAGGCTAAAAAGAACAGGACAAGAAGAGACCTCATATTGAAGGATTAAAGAATGACATACTGTACGTCCAAGGGTCATTCAATAAGTAATGCAACACATTTTTTATTCTCGGCGAATATTTGAAGAAAAAACGTGAAATTTTCTGAGTATCTTCAAACATTCCCACACTTTCTCAAATTGTTTTCATCAGTCTCCGCTGTGTAGCAGCACTGTAGGTAGCGTTCAAGATGGCGTCTGTGAATGAGATGCGTTCCAAACAAAGAGCAGTTATTGAATTTCTTTTGGCGTAACAAGAGACCGTGACAAATGTTCACAAGTGCTTACAGAATGTCTACGGAGACCAGGCAGTTGATAAAAGCACTGTGAGCCATTGGATGAATCATCTGTCGTCGTCAGAAGAAGGAAAAGGGAAGCTGTCTGATAATCCGTACTCTGGCCGGTCTCTCACAGCTATGATTCCTGCAATGTTGCAATGTGTAATGTGCTATGATCAACTCAGAAGCCTATGTGAAGACTCTTTAAGAAACTGAGGAAACTGATTCCAGCGAATTTGTGACCACAAAGACGTGAATGCCAGACCACACTCAAGTCTGTATACCCATGAGTAGATCACAAAACTTCACTGGACTGTTCTCCTTCATCCACCCTACAGTCCTGATCTTGCACCTTCGGACTTCTACCTATTCGGACCTCTAAAGGATGCAATCCACTGGAAGCGATATGGCAATGATCAGGAAGTTCTTGACGCAATAAGAAGTTGGCTGAGATACAGATCAGTAGAGTGATATCGTCAAGACATACAAGCTCTTACCTCTTGGTGCATAAGGCCATAGACTTGAATGGAGATTATGTTGAAAAATAGTTTTTTGTAGCTAAAGAATTGAGGAACAAGGTGATGTATTTAAAACTGTAATAAAACAAATCTACTTTGAGAAAAAAAATGTGTTGCATTACTTATTCAATGACCCTCGTATATACACTATAAAAGAAAAAAAAAATCATTATTTTTGAGATTCATGGCATTTATTCCATACTTATTAAATATTCCTCAGATAAGTAATCGATCATTGAACAGCTTGCACTCTAATAAAGGAATGGTATTTTTTTATGTAAAGTGAAGTAATTAAAAAAAAGTTACTAATTTTCATTTTATATCTTGAACTTTATTTTAATTTCATTTCATTGATTGCAGCTTCATTTTATTTTTTTATAATTAGAAGTATCACTTCATTTAACATAAAAGAAATCCCTTTCCATTGTCAGATTATACATAATTGAATTGTTCACAATGTAGTTGATGAGTAGGAAACAGTAAATTCACGCTTCATTCATTAAGGATTCAAAAGTAAAATTTGTTATAACAAGGATTATTTATCTGAGTTTCTACAATATTAATACAATGTAAACTTAAGTATTTGTTATGCAAAGTAATCAAATATTTTATCTTCAGAATAAGGCTATCCTTAATCTGAAGATAGGGGTGGTAGAAAAATAGCTGAATATTAACTGCAAATTTCAGCTGATTAAATTCTGATATTGCATTTCGATCATTGTATACTTATCTGTTCATGTTTATATCTTATCCCTCTTGCACCCTTGACAGAGAATACTTTGAATGACTGAAAAAGCTTAATTTTGTCGCTAATTTTATTTTCTTGAAATTTTGAAACTAAAATGATTTAAAACCTGTAAAATTCAAATGTGTTGTAACTCTGTTCAGTTGTCAAATAATAACATTTAAAAAAAGCTTTATAGCATTGTTATTGAAAATTAATATTGCATATTAAGAGGTTGTGCTTGTATGATTTTAGGTAAATATTTTGTGTGTGTGTGTGTGTGTGTGCATGTGGGTTTTTTTTATATATACAAATTTGATAAATTTTGAGAAATCGATTTACAATTGCAGCCATTTCTTATCTTTCAGAATAAATAATGCCTTTTACCCAGATGAACCAAATTATGTCTTTTACATTATCCACTGTTGTTTTGTGCCATTAACTGGTAAGAAAATTTTTGTTAATATTAAAAAATGCCTTTCAGTTTAATTTATTTTTAATGTAAAATGTACAGAAATTGGAACTAGCGGCTTCTACATCTGACGCTGATTGTGCCAATGGATTGCTGCAAATAGATTTTTGTCTGTTTCCGATATCACTTATATTCTATAGTTCTGAAAGAATTGTTTTAGTAGTAGTGAATTCTAAATTCTCAGAGGCAACCATTCAGTTGCTTTTAATTTTACTTCCATGCCTTTCTTGCCCATACAGTCATGGTAACCATCATTTTTTGAGTTTTATTTCTGTATGTTTCAAAAAAAAAAAAAACTATTAAATGATAGCGTATATTAATAAATAAATACAAATTAACAGCTCTAATTGTAACAATAACAAGTTATTTGCATAAACACACATGTTGATAAAAGTGGCCACAACTACTGGATAATAATTTGTATCAGCTACAATGACCATCACCTTGCTGGATTTTGCGCATTGCTTGTAAAGCTCTTTTATGAAAGCGACTACAATATCACAACTTAACTTCAGGATTCCTGCCATCATAAGCAATAATGTCGAGGACCATTGACTTCACAATTCTCAGGAGAATGACTACTCGATTCAAGAAAACTGGACATTTAGGAGTTCAAACCGGTCAACGGCTCAAACCTATCACTTCACAAGTTGTTGAAGATGTTATCACAGCTATTGTTGAACAGTCAATGAATAATGTTTCAAGCTCCAGTAGCACTCATGCAGTATCTTGGATACATCCTATGGCACAGTGTGGACGGTACAGAGGAAATTGGTGCATTGTTATCTATATAAGATTAACCGCAACCAGCAATTGCCTGCTGCCGACAGGAAACCTGACTAACATTTGCAGTAACCTTCTTGCCAGAATGGAAATGGATAAGTCTTAGCCATGGTAGATTTTGTGGAGCAATGAGGAACAGAAGCAGTGAACACCCATAACTGGTTGTCACATTTGGCACATGGACAATCCTCATCTTTCCCAGCAGATTTCACTGCACTCATCTAAGTTACCATCTGGTGTGGATTCACAGCCACATTTATCCTTGGACCTTGGACCAACATGCTGTGAGATAGCCCAGAGATACCGAGAGATATCAACTTTATCATATCCCAACTGCAACAGAGACCGTCTTAATCCTTGTGATTTCTGGTTGTGGGGACACCTAAAAAGTGTGGTGTATCAAGGACATGTTGCAAGCTTGGCAACCTTGAAAGACAGTAACACTGCATGTGTGAAGCATCACAACAGATTAGTCAGTCATTGAACTCTGTGTTCATAACCTTTAGGCTTTACACCTTCAAAATGGGGACCACATTAAGCAGTTTCACTTGTATTGCTAAGATTGTATTTCTGTACAGCACGAGTTTCTTTTACAAATAAAATATTTGATGCTTGCACCGTCACCAGTTATGTAGTGGTGACTTTTGGTACTAATTGTTTTTAGTCTCTTTGGAAATATCAGCCCCATGTCCTGAAATATCACCCTATCAAATTTCATTGCTTATGGACTGCTACATATTGCTCTAGACAGTAATGAATATGGATACTTTATTAACTACGATCATCTTGTATTTTCATTTTTTCATTTACAATTTTAATTTTATCTGTGCAGTTCAACAATTGTTTATTTTATTTTCAATAATAAAGTTGATATTAACCTATGTATGATCGTAAAAATTTTGTTCTGCTTCTCAATAAGTAGAAAAAAGCCCTTTCCAAAAAATTGATGTCACTTTTTTGATCTCCAGAATCCTTGGTAGCCCATTTACTGGTTTCCAGATTGGTTTGTGCTGTTGTCAATACGACCATTTTTTCTACTCTGCTTGCCTTACAGGGACTGCCTAATAGGCAGGTTTCTCTTGAAGTTAGTTAATGGTTATTTTTAGTATTTAAACAAGATTGTTCTCAGTTTGTGACTCTTTCCATCTTAGAATCTGTCTTGAGATTCCAAGCTTACAAAGATTTGGCAGAAGATTTTTCCTGAACTGTTCACTAATTTCCTGTTAATTTTGAAAGAAAAAAAAAAACAACAAAAAATACTGAAATACAGTATTTTCATGAATTGCTGTAGGATTCGGTGAGAAAAACAAGATTTTCAGAAATCATTACATTCAAATGAATGAGTGGAAAATAAAAAAAAAACTTTTTATAGTTATCACATTTTAATCGTTTTAAAAGAAAGGCAATGTCTGTCTTTGAAACGTTCCAGCCAACCATTGCTGCTGCCAAAATCTTCAATGTTCAATTCCTTAGCAATTTCCATGGCTTTTTCTTTGCTCTAATATTCAAACATAATATGCAATTAATTCCTAATAATGATATAAGACACATCCTCTTCCTATCAACGCTATATTTCGCATTTTATTGCAGTTAAAAGTAATAAACTGCGAAATATAGCATTGATAGGAAGAGGATGTGTCTTATATCATTATTAGTAATTAATTGGCTTTTTCTTTGAGAATCACGGCAGAAATTGGCACATTTTGCGATCTGGCATGTTTTAGCCATCGAACTAAAACCTCCTCGATCTCGTCAAACTTCGATTTCCTCATTCTCTTTATTTTGTCTTTGCAGTCAGCTTCTTCAAATTACTTTTTAGATGAAAGAATATCGTTAATGTAGTCCTGGGAATATGGTATTCTTTGGCATTAGCTGTTTTCAAAACATTTGATTTTTCAAAAAGTGCAATTAAGTCTTTTTTCTTTAAAAGATAACGAGGTAAGTTTTCGTTTCCCTGGCATGTTAAAACCGTAATCGAACCACGAAATTGCAAGAGAAAAAATAGCCCTTACAGCGAACTTTCTCGCTATGAAATGAAGTCACACTCAGGAGCGGTCAAGAAAAACTTCTACACTCGACAGAGTTGCAGCGAGATTCCAAGAACCCAAATCCTCCGAAGGGCTAGGAAAGGAATTGAGTGACAGGCATGGTCGAAAATTCCCCGTAAAGGCTGGGCATTCTTAAAGTGAAGGGATGGGGCTGGAAAGACAACTCGGTGGCAAGCAAAATGGAGAAGAAAGATGCTTTTGACCATTTTTGAGGGTGACGAGTTATCCGGAGTAGAATTAAATTTGGTGACGGGTAAAGGAGGATTATTTTACATTATTGTGTATGAGACCTTGCGGGACCAAAGGAAAACGACGACTTAAACGGAGTGACGACTTATCCGGGTGACGACCTAACGAGGTTTTACTGTATATATTAAAAATGTAAAATAATCTAGTGGCACCTGGGGATTGCCTACCCCTACAATGGTGGTAGTTAAATGTTAATCAGAGAAGAAATAATAATGTTTGTCAAATGCTTAAATTTTGTCTTTAATAAAAAAAAAAAGTACCAAGAAAAAGACTGCATTCCAAATTGGTGAAAAATGATTGGAAGAAATGCTATGAACATATATATTTAATCTTGGTTTTTTTTATGTCTAAGAGCACTTTGTGGAAAACGGTATTTTTAGATAGTTAATTATCGAGTATATTTTGTAAAAAATTTGATTATATTTATTATAAGATAAAAAGAAACTTACTATTTAAATTTAATATAAATTTGGTATTTGTATTTAGATTTAAATATTTCTGTAAATTTATGGGTTTTTTTTTATGTTATCAGTGAAATAACACAAACACGTTATGTTTTCCATGTCTTTTTTGGTTGTAGAAACAGGATTTTTCAGTTGATTAGGTTAAGATATTGATTTTTTTTTATTCTAATTTTATTTATTATTTTAAAAAGCCCTTTAAACCTGGATAGGATTCCAGAGATCTTTATCTTTTGTAAAATAAGGGCTTTTGTTTATCCTCCAGTAATCTTTTTACATTCTGGGCCCGCAGCCGAGTGGGTAAGGGCACTTGGCTGCGGGTTTGATCTCCGGCCTCGGCAGAGGAAGGGGATTTTTCCATGCTCCTATTCTCTTCCAAATGGGTCGTGGGGTCTACCCAGCCCTCTGTTGAATGGCATCGGGTTTCTTCCCGGGGGTTAAAAGCAGGTGGGCATCAGGCTGACCACTCGTCCTCAAATTAGTCCCATTGGTCACAGAATGCCAGGAGTCTTACCTCCAATAACCCCAAGGACCACATAGGCCTGTAATATGGGACACTTTAACTTTTAACCTGTTTTATATAATAATCAATTGAGGTATTTTCTTTTTGCTATCTCCTGTGACATAGCTTTAGCTTTACTGCTGTAGCCATATTTTATTCAAATAACATGTATCTTATGCAAAGCTTAATTAGTATTTGTTTTGTATCTAGAGGTTTTTTTATATCTGACTTAAGCCACAGTGATTTTTTTTTCCTCTTTTTTTTTATTCCAATTGATTTTTTATTCTCATCTTAAGTGGCAGTTGATAGTAATCGAACAATTTAATAGCAATACAAAGCTATTTTGTAAGAGATTTGGAAAAGATTTTATAACAATTTAATTACAATACAAAGCCAGTTTTATGTCATAATGCATCAATACACTCATCATCTGTTCTTATAAGGAAAGACAGAAGCTTAAGCACAGATTGAGAAACAGTATGAAGTAGACAGTGGTCACTCCTACTGTTTATGATCAGTCGTGTGCTGTGTGTAGATGTCACAACCTCCTGATTGTATCTGATGCACACAATTTTCGAAATAATAGACCATAGGAGGAAGATAATACTTGCTGCAGGAAGGGACTACATTCCCAAGAGAACCACGATGCAAGGGGCGATTTTCATTTCAACATAATCTTTTTCACAGATGGACTAGAGGTTCATACTTTGTAAGCCTAAGTGATGATTCCAGTTGAGTATGGTACTGTTACATCAACAATCAGGGTGGACTTTTGATAACCAGATCAGAACGAAGCTGCCAATCTTTGGCAACACCATGATTGTTGCCAGTGGCACAAAAACATAAAGAGGATGCTTTACGAATTTGATATTCAAAAATGGAATATGCCATTTAAAAGTTTAAAAGCAAAATCACAGTTTTTGGAACATCAGAAACTAGTCTCCTATCAGTAGTAATCCAAAAGTAATTTAAGAGATAATAGCAGAAGTTCAATAAAAGTTCCTTTTTTTTTCTTTATTTCTTTGAGCATAATAAGCTTTTATTTTCCTTTCTGTAGATAAACTGATATTGAGTTTTGTGATGTATTTTGAGTATGATATTTCATACGAGATATTTTAAGTTGCAATGTACTTTTAAGGTTGAAAGAATAGTGCTAGAAAAATATTTGAAGTATTTAAATGAATTAAATTTATATACTATAAATTGTACTTTGTATTAATTATATAATTTATAGAAATGTTTATTTTAATTATATTAATAATCCATTGAATTTTAGGTGCATTAAATGCATTAGCATTTGGAATGGACAAAGACATTAAAAGCAAAATGACTTGTGTTCAAATTAAGGTAAGAATTAGAATTTCAAATAAGGTAAGAATTTTAAAGTGAATACATAAATGCATAGTTATCTCATAATTTTTAAAGAATGAATTTGTAATTTCTCCTTTGGCAATCATTATTTTTAGTGAAAAACTACAAATAATTCTACATTTAATGGTATCGTGGTTATTTATGTACTATAGGATTATAATTAACTAGCCACAATTAAAAAATTGTGACAAATTTCACTTAATTTCATTTGGTAGAAGACTTTGCATGACCTTAAACTGATATCACATTTTTTAATTTGATATATTTTATATTAAGTCATGATTTATTGTGTGATTTTATGAGAATGATTATTTAATTTCACAAATGTATCATTAAAATTTTGTATCAATTTTTATTAAAGAAATAACCCTGTAACTAATAAATTCTTCTCTTCTCTTTTTTACTGCTTTCGTGGATTCTTGAATATTCCTCGTTTATTCTTTAAAAATTCCCTGACTTTTAAGGCCGCTTGGCAGAGTCACACTAATCGACAGACTGTCATTCGTGAATATCCCGTCATGTATCGAACTGAAGATTTGGTTTGTAAAACAGAAAGCCAAGTTGTACAGTTCCTTTGTTACGATCATGTTGAATATCAGAAATTACAAGGTGATGCATGTAAAAGCCAATCTTGCCTTGAAGACTGAACTGTGCTTAGATTTTGAACTGGAAGAGATATTTTCATGTTCAAAACACTGTGATTGTGTAATGAAACTTTTTCACAATCTAAACAGTTCTTGTGTGATGCTTTCCTGAAGGAAGAAACAATCTCAGTGGACTTAATGTATCGTCACTAGAGATACAGAATTGTGAAATGATTAATTAATATAGTATTTTTTTATATTACAGATTTAAAGTTCCTTCTGAATATAAATAACGAAACTTACAAAACATCAAAGAGCGTTTAAACAATTTCATAAAGCTTTTCTTTTTATTAACTTTTATAGAGTTAATTACTTTATTTCAGGAGCTTAAGAGAAGCTGGATACAATTTTGCCAATAATTTTAATACAACAAAATGGGACAGAATATCTCAACCACCTAGTTTAATTATAAATATTGTTCAATTGTATCTAAATAATTTTTCAATAATTTTAAAAACAATACATAGAGTAAAATGAAATACTTTACAACATTTTTTATGTACAGAATAATAATATTTTTTTGTGTTTATTTTTATTTAGCTTATCAAAAATAGTTTGTAATTTAGGAAATAAAAAAAAAAGTACTTTAATTGAATTATTTGAGAACATGTCAAAGTCTACAGCTGTGTAGAATATGACGGAGGTGAATTATCTATTATTGAGCAATAAAATTTTAATAAATAGCGAAATTTTTTGTTAAACATTTTTTTCATCATTAACCAAAAAAAAAACCAAAGACAAAATACACTGAACATTTGTTTTTCAAGTTTAAAAAAGAGGTTTCTTGGTTCTTAATGATGATTGTGTTATTCATAACCAAAACTTTTAGCCTCTTCATTAAGTAAATGCATTTATTTTCATTTTAAATTGTTTTACTGTGCTTTCAAGTTGTTCAGTCATCATTGTCATTTTCAACCATATTCCACCCAGGTAAGATGAAGGGGTGTCTAAATATTCCCAAGTTCTTTTGGTAAAAAGTTTTTCTTATCCAAATGAATCAATAAAACTTCAATGTTGATGCTTTCTTGTTCTAATGCTATTCTCAAGAATTCAGCTTGAAAGTTTCATTTTACTACATAGCATTCTCATTCAATTTTAGTTTCTTTACAGTGAGCGGGTTATCTATATTCTTCACCTATCACACATTTATTTTAATCTTATCTTGTAATTTCTAACATCTGTTTATATTTTGTATAATCTATAATCTCAGAATTGCTTTGTTGTTGATATTTTTCTGCTCTGCAACAGGTAAAGTATACTAGTTAAATTCTTTCTCTTTAAGCTGTTATTATTGTTTTTTTATTGTTGGAGGAGTGGTTAGAAGTGATGTCAACTAACTCTAGTGAGAGGTAGAGTCCTCAACTAGTCGTACTAGTTGTATAATTGCTGTAACTCACGCAAAGGAAGAACTTACACAAATTTAGGTGAGAAATGGCAAGGGTTATTAATTTTTTGTTAGGTGAACTGATAGTATAGAGTTAAACTAACAATGAATTTCTTATTGTTCCTTTAAATATATTATTTAAAGAAAACAAACATTACATCTCCTAATAATCTTTGTTGCATTATATCTCCTTCAAGGGCTCCATACTATCAATCTCTGTGATAAATTTGCATTATTACATTAGCATCCATAGTAATTGCTATGTAAAATGTACTTAGTTGCTGACTTCTTCCCATTTCATATCAGACTTTTATCTTTCTATTTAGTAATAAATCCATTGAATACAATATTTGTTTTCTTAATATATTTAAAGGAGCAATAAGAATTCTATTGTTAGTATAACTCCATAATATCAGTTCACCAAACAAAAAAACTAATCACCATTGCCCTTTCTCACATAAATTTGTTTAAGTTCTTCCTTTGTGATATCACTTCTCACTCCTCAATAGCACTCATAAAATCTGCTAGGTTATGTAGATATCTATTTTTCAGTCAGATAAATCTGGTAAACAAGTGAACTAATTGAGATGCCCAACATTCCTCATGTTCCTTGTACCAGTCACAAATAGGTTTCATCTTGAGCATTTCTAGCATTCAGAACCATCTCTAGCATTTCCTAGGTCCCAGACAATTATAATTTGTGATGCCCATGGTTAGGTTTGTGTTAATACACAGAAACTTTATTCAGTCTTTGTCATTCCTATTATTTTTTTTTTATAATTCTGGTTGTATAATCTGAGGCCATAATAGGGTTTTACTGTCCTCCAAATGAAAGTTGGCCGGCAGAAGTTTGAACTGCGCAGCCCTTCCGGTAGCTGATCAATTACGTTTTCCTGTCACAATGGACGACGGGGTCTGTTTTCACTGAGAAAGACATGTTGATAACGCCAAATTAAAACTTCTGTCGACCATTTAGCGTTATTTCAATACCAGTTGCTAACAATAAGTATTTATATAAATAAATAAATATATATTATTTATAAATACAATGCTCTTTTGCAAAGTAACAAGCGATTAACGTAATGGCGGCGTCCTGTCATAAAATCAGACGGAAGTGCCTGACCAGACTAATCGATCATACATGCGCAGATCTCACAAATACAGGGCGGCCATCTCTCATTTGGAGGACAATACTGCAATGGAATTGTAAACAGGGCGGTAAAAAATGGATACAATTATAACTGTTAGCTGAACAAATAAATTAGCTTCCACAAAAAAGGAAAGAATATAATAATAAATTTCTTTATTTTTGAAAAATAAAGAGGTTTCAGATTCTAATATTTCTGAGATCTAACAGTGAAAGGATGATGGTTTTGCTTCAATCTTTGTTTTACCTTTGCAAAGCTTAAAAAATATATATTTTTTTTTGTGCAAGTTTTTCAAACAGTTTCTGAAGCTAGTTTCAATCTCGAAGCATATATTTATCTATAAATATACACTTTGAGATTAAAACATATAGTCAGTTCTCATTAATCAGGCATATGCTACATTCCTGGAAAATCCAACAATAATGGAAACTAGGATTACTGAAAGATCAATCCTACGAGAAAAATGGGATAAGGTTTTCAAGACCCTGTTCACATTACACTTTTGCTATCCAGATGCTGTTGAATTTCCAGAATGAAGTATGTCGAAGTCCACGAATCTTGTCCATTAAACTCATTAAACTGATGAACATGCTGACTACATTGTATGAAAATGGTGGCTGATAATTCTGTCATTGGTAAAAGTAGCAGAAAGCAATCACTTGACAGGAGTGGTGATGTGAGATGGGACATCATCCCACATGAAAACCGTTGCATCCAGACATTGATGCTGTTGAAGTGTGGGAATCACCTGATTGGCTAACAAATGCTGTCCAGTAACTATACAGGTAACAGGACTCTCAGGACTGAGCTCTTCGAAAAAGAAGGTCTAATGATGAATGTGGATGTGAAACCAAACCAAACAGTGACCTTTAGTGAATGAATCGGCAACTGTTGCAAGACGTATGGGTTAGCAGGTACCGAAATCCTGCATCTTGGCATATTCACATCACCATGCAGATGGAAATGAGTATCATCAGTCCAAAAAATGTTCCGTGGCCAGTCGGCTTCTAGTTCAGTTCGAGCAAGAAACTGCAGGGCAAGTTTCATGTGCACGTCTTTGAGTCAGTAATTGCTGAACATTGCAGGTGTTGTAAAGGTACAAGTGCAAAATTTGTCATAGAACTGCATCCTCCACTATCTGCTGTCGGCTGTTTTCTGCCCTCTGCCAGGCGTCACCTGTAAGGAACCTGTCTCTTCAAATTTCTGAATCATTTTTCAAACACATTTGCAGTCACAGTCCCTTTTAACCCCTTT
>JAFIDM010010028.1:43316361-43346452 GCA_023159025.1 Thereuonema tuberculata | reverse complement strand
AAAAACTGTTCCTGTTGTTTTCGATTGAGTCGTGATTCACCAACTGGAAAAATATTTGTCATCGCTTTTAACTCGCGCAGAAGAACCTGAATCGATGCCAAATGTGCAGCCGAACATCACTGCAGCATTTAACAACGAAAGCCACCATAGCAGATATGTCAGACAATGAACATTATACATTCAATGGTCTCCAAACGACTGCATTAGTTCATATAATTATGTTTATTGGTAATACAGCTAATAGCCAACACAAGAACGAAAGACTAATAATAAGATGTACTTAAAACACGCCCCGACACAGAAAGTAAGGAGGACTTCACAACAAGACACTTGAAATCTAAACTAATAAAGAGATTAAACTCTGATAAAGCACCGCAAAAAAGACAAAGATTCTTATTATATATTTCCTTTAAAAACTTGAAAAGTGAATTAAAAACAAGTGAATGTAATTTGGTGCTAAAGCATAAATTTAAAGGCGACCCATAATAATAAAAAAATTAAAATAATAATAAAAAAAGAAAGTACAATAGCGTAAGGAAAAATAAAAAAAAAGTTAGGAAAAAATAAAAAAAAAAAAACATTAGGGAAATAAGGAAAAAAAAGAGCAACTCCACGCGGACATTGAGAAAAAAAGATTAAGAGAAAAAACAAACAAACCAAAAAATATATATATAGATTCAAGCCGACAACTTTCAGTATATGAGTCCGAAACCTTAATCATCAAGCAATGGATGACAAGTGAAACGCGATGGTTGCATTTCTAACATTTAAGCTCATAGCGGAAATCCAATGACAACAATGCCAAATATCTCGGACATGGGGGGAGGGCGGCGTTGGCCCTTGAGAATACCCCATTCCTACAGTGTTTGGATCTCTGAACACGATGGTGAAGTTAGTTTGTAGATCCGACCTTCCATTCGGGAGTTGTTAAGGGTGGACAGACACGGACGCACAGGACAAAAGCAATAATTACCGATTTTGGTCGCTATCATAATAACTCCCAAAAGGATAGCTAATAAGAAAAACCTTCCAGCCTAAATAAGGTTTGTACAATTCCTAAATGGCACATTAGAAAAGGTAAACAGAAAATTTCAAAGTATAGAATCGCACAGTAAATCTGCAAATGTTTCTTCCACGTTTTGTTCTTCTGCGTTTTCATAAATACTCATCCTTTTCACTTTTTATTGACATATAACTTACAACAGAACATCGATAGTTTATTAAGTACGATAAAGTTTATTAAGCAATCAAGAATACAAATGGATTTCGCAGTCAGATACAAATTTGTAAATTTTTAAAACTTTTACAGTGAAAACACTTTTTTCTTTTTTTACGTAGGAATCCAAAGTGTTAATTTCAGTAGGAAGTGCGGGATGGGAGATTTAAAAATTGTCCTAAATAAGACACCCTTTTAGTACTTTTCTGTTTGCGGAATATTCTGAGGACGACTATAACTAAAGTGAAGCTAATGTATAAAAGCACTGCAGCGAAGGATTTTTTCACACATCAATTTATTCTTGAACTTCAACTTTATCATGGCCTGCTTAGTACCCAGGCGGCGATGCACGTTTCCATGATAACATAAAACCAGGTCAGTTGTTTGCTATCAGTTTTTTTAAAGTTTCGCACCTCTATCGACCATCTTTCCTTTGACCATCGCCTTTTCCCACTTTCCTCTGTTGGATTCTAAACTTAAATAAACTATCTGTTCAGCTACTGGTTTCATTATTATTGCTTCAGATATTCTTTTTTTGCTAATCTTTAATTAGTCCCAGCAAACTCTTATCTTGAATGATATCAAAATCTTTTTATTTCCTACCATGAAGGTGACCTAACAATTGATCCGTATTTCTTCTTTTTTAATTGTTGTCTGATAATGTCTTCTTTCTAAAAGTGGTTCCGCTGTTTCGTGGATTTCAGAAACCTATCTCCATAAAAAAAAGTATTGTTCACTGTTCTGCTTTCAAAAATTCTAAACTCCAATTGGAAATGTAGAGTAAAAGCGGTTTCGGATAGAAGCAATACTGAAAAAACTTCATCTACGTTACGATGTGATTTAAAGAGGAAGTATGGATTTAGAACTTAGAAGCAATACTGCCTGGCTTCCAATCCTTGACTATTTCCATGATTTGAGGTTTGACAAACCTCCAGCGCTACTCGCCAAGTGATAATTTTCTGATATTAAATCCCTCTACTGGAATCGTTTAACGGAGTTACCGGGAAAAACCAAAAGAGACAATTGGATCTCGGCCTGTTATATTTTTTTTATCCTTTTTAAACTTTAAGCGTCAATTTAAAAGCTTTATGAAACTTTAGAATAGCAAATGATTATGAAATTTGAAGGGTTTTAAATAAAACCAAGACTTTTCACCTAATAATTTGTAAATTATTGACGTTACAATAAATCAAAAAGATGTAATATCAGTTATACGTTTACATTTACATCTTTTATTATTTTATTATTATTTTAACTTAATTATTACTAGAAAAGAGTTTCATAGAGCACTAGTAAAGTGAAGTGGAACAAATTAATAACATCGAGTTAATGAGGATTCGTATTTCTTTGACTTGTGCTATCTTAATTGAGGAAAGTTAAGCTTAGGTGCAATGGTTCCAGCGTTGAGTCATCTCTTAGAAAAGCTGGAAACTTGAAAAGCCATTTGCCATGGGAACTGTGCTTTTAAAGAGCCTTACCTTCATCCCCAAGGCCTTTAAACGAAGTCTTTCAATAGTTTGGTACAGAAATATGTTATGTACACTTAGATCTCAAACGAATTTTTCGAATATTTATAGGGGGGGGGGGGATTGGGAAATTTTCAAATTACAGGATTTGGAAGAATTAGTTACAGAAGTAAGCCATTAAAAGTTTTAAAATGAAATTAAAAAATTCAAATTTTAATGAAAAGCTTTAAAGCTGATTTATGATTAACTACTTGCAACCCGTGAAATATTCACGGAAGTAAAACAAATACAACATTTTTGAAATACCGTGAAATTTTATTTCAATGTGATCAATCTCATCAAAGTAATCTAACATTAAGACATACCTTCTTGAATGTTTCGTATATAACGTGAGAATAAGCCACACAAAATGAAAAAAAAAAATATTGTCAGAAGTGGGATTCGAACCCACGCACGGAAGTCCTGATTGCGACCTAAACACAGTGCCTTGAGCCGCTCTGCCATTCTGACATGTTTAACTACATTATTGTTCTCTCCGCTCTCTCCATTTTGATGACATACAAATATCCGTTGCCTATTATTAGAGTGGTTTTAAAGTATTTTAAAGATAATTAGTGATTGTTCGTTGAAATTCTTCAGCATTTATTTTTAAGTGCAAATTTAAGCAGTTTTATCAGATTTTGTTCTATGTTGCTGCGCTCACAACGCCTCAGAGCGATTAATTAATAAACGAAAAAAAAAAAAAAAAAAGCCTATCAGTTTACTTTAATTAAACTAGCAACTAAAAAAAAAAAAATAATAATAAAAATATCTTGTTCTTTTGTAACAAATTCATATTTTAACAGCTTTCTAGGATACTCTTCTTTTATGATATCAGTAAACCACTATGAATGAAATACCGTATTTACAGGCGTAAAACACGCACCTTAATTTTAAAAACTTAGAATTTAAAATAGAAGTAGTATATGGATATAACACGTAGGTAAAATTTCAGCCCTAAATTTTACGAAGAAAAAAAAAAGCGTATTATATTGCCGATTAATACGATAATTAACATTTACATGACATTTTACAGTTTTATGATGATTGTAGATGATTGTAAATTACAATGGCTGAAATCCATCAAATGAAATAATTGCATTAGAATCCTGAAAACTACGTTGCTTTAACGTAAGTTTCAATATATGTTTGTTCATTTTAACATTTCGAATAATTTTATTTCTATTAAAGATTAATACAATATTTGAATATTCAGCTTCAAAAAACTACGAACCTTAAACATTATTAGCTTTAAGTATCACTAACAGTAAATATTCCTGCTTCTATATTGATGATAAAAGATGTCTTCTTTTGATATCTAAAAAATAGGAATCCAACCATTCATTTATTAGCAAAGCTTGTGTGTGGTTAGGAAGCTTATTTTTTTCTACAATTTTTTTACTTTTTTGATATTTTCTTTACACAATCGAGCACAATTAATTTCCGCTTCAAATTAAAACAAAGTCGAAATATTTGCTGATTGTCTGGAAAGGTCGTTTCTCTCCAATTGACTGTTCCGCGCTTATCAGTCCAACGGTGATCTCATCGATACTCGTCTGTCCTTATTTGGTTCTCCAATGGTCGAAATCAGAGGGAACTATTTTTCCAATTTTATGATTACTTATGATTCCATACAACATAAATGAAAATCTGATGTTTTCAACAACTAAATGGCTACATATATTTCTATATCCACTGAATCTAAAGCTAATGAATAAATCATCTTTAGCTTCAATATGCTTCCACTGAGAGTCCAGTAAGACGTAATCCAATATTGTTACTGCATAGCTTTCATGTGTGATCTGCCAATTCTATTGATAACTGCGGGTTTGACACTTAGAAGTCTAATTGGTGGTGGGGAAAATTAATATAGAGTTCCATTACCAAGAATGTTTATGATGCAGGTACCTTGTCATCTGATGAGTCGTTTGAAGTCATATCTGCAGAAGAATATACCCTAACAGGAATGATAGTTACTTTCCAAAAGGCTGGCTAAATGGATCCTTCCATATCGTAAAGAAGAAGTTTCAATAAACTGGTCACAACTTTACACAAATAATAATGTTGAAAATGACGATGTACTATATTGTAAGTAGTGTCAAATAGAATTTGCTGAATGTTGAATCTTTACATCATCGTAGTCGAATTGCATCTCATCTTTAAATAAACCATTGGGATGTACATTCATCTAATGGAACATTCTAATAATGCATTATACATATACCGCTGACAGTGGTTTGTTTATGGCGTTTTACCACGTTTTATATCTCAAGCTAAATGTTGATGGACTGGATATTAACGGATTTCGACATAATGCGAAATATCCATTTCTCACAAATGCATGAAATCGAAGAACGGGATTCTTCTCTTCAATAATCACTGCAGCTTATCCGCAGTGACAGATCTCATATTATAATTTACAAAACCAATCTCCTTATCACCTAAATTTCATCAAAGTGTATAACTTATAAGACTGTAGAGTAAACCACTGCTAATTGAAATATTATAACTTGAAGACAAACAAGAGATGTTTGAAGGAACAGGAAGATTTCAAAGGTATTTTTTGTAAACTCTCGAAAGCGCTGGCAGAAATTAACAACATTTTTTACTGGAAAACAACTCACAATGACAGATTCCAAAAAAGTGATTTAGGAGGATATAAATGTGGATTCTTTTAATAACTTCCAACACTTCTTTTTTCATGCCAACACGAGCATCATTATCAAATAAATTTTAATTTTCGGAAATATCTAATGGAAGGTCATTCTGCTGATTCTAAACCTCGCCAGAGAATGTTCCTAAATGTCAAATGTTAAATGATTGCGTTGCTATTTAATATCAATCGCGAACTTTCTACTCCTTCCTTGGTAAAAAAAAAATGAAGACTGTTTGTAGCAAAACAAAACAAAAAATCAAAAATCGCTAATTAGGACATCACGAAAATATTATCCAGATGAGACTATCATGATTCGGAATAAAGAAACTTATTTTCCTGCGAACTTTTTCGCTTCTTGTTTAGCTAATTTGATTGATTTTAGGAATTTAAGTTACTTTAAATGCTGATTTATTAATTTATAACTAAGGCTTGTAATGTTCCTACAATATCGTCTATCAGTTAGAATTCTTACAATTTTGACTTTTATTTCTATTTAGACTTTAGAAGTCTCGCGTCTTCTCTTTCACGTGTCTGGACGACATCTTTGATGGTTACAACGGATGTTCTTTCGGATGTTTTCATTCATGCCTTCGTTTTATTTAATGTCAGTAAATTCTCGAAGCAGCCATCGATTGAAACGGCTGTAGTACATTAATCGCGCTAAGTGGTCGTGTTTCAAGCGGTGTAAATATTGTTCACTGCTCTGTTTATTAAGAATCCCTTATTACTACAATAGCAATTTCTGCTATCATGCCTAGATATTTTGAATCACAAAATCTCATTTTTAAATAATTCTAATATTTTTCTTCATCTTCAATTGTGATATTGTTAATTGTTTTAAAGGAAACGTGTCATTTACTTCTCTGCTTTTGCTTTGCAAGAACTGACTATAGTAGCTTTAACTGTACATTCATTTCTATCTTTATTGCGTAATTTATGTTCAGAGTAACGTTATTATTTGTTGAAATACCACTGTATTTCGTATTCATATTTATTGATTCAAGGTGGATTAGGAGCAAGTAATTTATTTCGACTGAGTTTTAGTTTTGGCTTCTAAATTTGTTGTTATTTCTGCTTTTATTACTTCCGTTTATTTATATGTGAATATTAAGTGGGGGTGTGAAAGAGAAAAGTAGCTGTGTGCGAATTACGGAATAAAGGTGAATTGTCTTCCCTTCAGAAATTATAAATATAATATCTTTATATTGGTATTCACTAATATAAAGAAGAAGGATAATCCATGTACTGTCACTGTTTTGCGATTTACTGAAATATTAAGATGTTTTGATTTCGGGAAATTTAAATATTTAATAAATTTCTAAACTCTATGTATTACAATAGCCCTCAACTTATCTAGTCCCGACCAATGGAAATACGGAGTTCCGTGAAAGATCCGAGACATTAAGTATTTTCATTCACAACAAAAAGAAATATCAAAGAAATGTATGCTTTCTAAGTAAATGAACTATACATATTATTTGAATGTAAATATGTAGGAATGTATTTATTGGTATTAATATTTTAAGTGAAAATATGTTACAAAATTCTATGTATGAAAATTAAAATGTATTATTATTATGAAACTGTGATCAACTGATCTTTTAATCTCAGTATCTTTTCCTTACTTGTTAGAAGTTATGTTAAGACAGCAAATCAGGAACATATCCAGTTAACATTAAAGTCTTACTTAAATCGAAATTACTTTATAGTGGGATCGTAATTTTATAGGCGCAGTTAGCATTACAGTCTGAGGAGGGTAATATAACTTTTAATTTAAGTTCCAAGAAAAAAAAAATATGTAGCGAATTTCAAAATCCAAGGGTAGATGCGTCCATGGTATGCTTCAGCAGCTGTAGCCGAGTGACATTAGGTTCTCAAACTAGTAAATGTATTACTTCAAACTTTAGGATTTTCCCTTTTAATTATATTCACATTGCTGGAGTCTTCTTCGTTGCTTTGAAACAAATACAAAATAGATATTCGGTCGTTTAGAATTATACGTTATACAATTATATCCAATCTCTAAAAATGGTAAGAGATACAAAAGAGAGACTCTTTTCTCCTTAATTTCTTTAATTTTGATGATTTAAAATATATATATAAAAAACTATTGCACTTCTAGGGCATCCTGATTTATAATAACACTGAAAATATCAAGTTTTATTTTTGATTATAAAAACAACTCTGGGTTGGAGGAGAAGCAAAATCCCTTTTTCTGTTGACATTTTGAGATTTTCAGGTTTACAGGGTATATTATAAGTAAAATTCCATTAAACTCGTTAATCATTCACTGCTTCCGAATGAAATTTTAAATTATAAAATTTAACCAACCACTTCCCCATTTCAATCTTCTCCCCATTTTACAATAATCAATCGGATTTTCAGTTAAGGTGGTTTCCCATTATAATATTGCAGCTGTTTTTTAACTCACTTAAAACAAGACGTTCTCGACCACTTCGTTCTCTTGCTCTTCATCTTTTCGTGTGCGAAACTGTTTTCAGATAAAAGTGATTTGACTACAAGACGAAGACATAATTACTAGCGTTATGTTTCACATTTTTCTTTCTTTCTTTTGCAAGTATTTAACGTTCATTTATCCTTGAGTCTTACGTATTAAAGAAACTCATTAATCTTGGGTAATTTTGACATTTGTTTAGTTGTCAGACAACGAATAACAATGCTTTTTTTATTTTTTCGGAAGGAATTTAAAGTTTTTTTTTGTATATAACAGATAAAACTGAGAATTAAAGGTAAGGTTACATAACTACAAGATATTTTAAGAGAAGGGTATTTTATTTGATTGAGTTTTTATTTTTTTTAATGTTATTCTTGTTGGTTCTCAAAAGAATCTTACTAAAAGTTTCAACAGTTGCTTACGAAATGATCTTGTATTAAATTATTTTCCTTTTTTTTTTTTTCATTTCAAAACAGGGAAGAAAAAACATTACGTAAGTAATTTTAAAAAGCAATGTTTAACAAAGAAAATTACTGCATTCGTTCTTGCTTTCATAAATCTCCCGTAAAAATTTAAATTAGTCCGTTAATGGCTTAGTTTAGTCAGGTGAAAAGTTAACACTTTTGTTTTGTAAAACTTTCTTAAGGAAGCTTGATGCAACTAACTGTAAAAGTCAGTGGACGCGGGAATGCATTTTACTTATTCAGGCAGCAATACGGAGGCGTCTCGTGTTTTATTCAAATTTTTAACAGAAAAAAAAATATATAAAAATATATGAGTCAGCGTAGAAGAGGTCTTCGAAAAGAATGGCGTCCTCATTTATGATTTACCTGCTTCAAGATAATTGATTTTTTTTTTGTTTTTATTTTTAAAGCTAAGGAAAAGCCGCCGACGCATCTACGGAATGGTAAGTAACTTGTCTGTTAATTTCCAATTCAGATGTACTTCTTCTCTAAACAGAAGGAACTTTCTTTTTCAGCAACATAAATTTTCACCCCCACCAGCGCAGAGAACATTCGCGAGTTGCTTCTTCATCCTTCTTAAGACTTCTCTTGAAAATTATATTTGTTTCAGACTAGCTTTAGATTTCGAGAGTTTAACGAAGAAGAGTGAAAAAATACTGTTCCGAAGTGATTTTTTTTTCTTTCTAGAACAAACTGAAAAAAAGATAATAATATTCTACTAAACAAAACCATTAGGAGATTTAAAATTGTTCCATTATCTTAAAACAAGATAGCAAAAAAAAAAATTGAAGTATAAATTTACTGGTAAAAGAAATTATCTGAAAAACATATACTTTATTAAGCAGAGTTTTTCAGAAGTTTTTTTTAAAAAAAAACTAATCACAGTAGAGCCCCGATTATCCACGGGATTGGGTGGCAAGGGCTTCGCGGATAACGAAAATCGCGGATAACCCGAAAAAAAGACTAAAAATGAGGTGTAAAAACGAAAAAAAATATTTCACCATTAAAACTACGTTTTATTGTACAAAAAACATATAATATGTAAAACTTTTAAAATATGTAGAGTAAAGCAGAAACCTTTGCTCTACGTTTGCATCCACAAATTCCGAGAAGGCCTAAAGGATCACGATGCACAATAAATCTGTCATTAATTTTCGACCTTCGCACTATAGGGCCTATTGTATTTTCCCTGTTGTTGGCTTGGATTAAAATCGGTTTTTTCAGGTTCGTAATTAAAAAAATTTTTCGCGGCACTCGCGGATAATCGGGGCTCTACTGTATAGTAAAAGTTAAAAGTTCCATGAACCTTAAAAACAAAATTCATTTATCTTTCTTAGATGTTCATAGAAATTTAAGAATATAAAAATAATTTATTACATAAATTCAAATAATATTTTATGTATTAAGATTTTTTATTTACAAGTATTTAATTTTTAATAGCAATTCAGATAACGGTCATTATAAATGCGTTAGGGATTTTAAATACGACCAGCTTAAAAACATTGGTATATTTCTTTCTCTACTTTTTCCAAATAATTTCCACAAAATTAATGAGATTTTTCCGTAAGAAGTACAAAACAAGAAAGTACAGGTAGCTATCCTTATGAAAGCGCTAGTATATGTATACAGAAACACTGTATGACTAAATTGTTTTGGCCACCAACCTAACAGCGGATATTTGCCCCCTTCCGTATCCAATACAGCAGCAATATATTGAGGTATGGTCTCATTAAGATTCCGGAAAGTAGATAAAGGTATGGCATACCAGCTTATCAACAGTGCCTCCAATAGCTGGGGTATAGATCTTGCCGGTGCATCCAAACGGCGAATATGATCCATATGATCCCAAAGGTGCTCAATGGGATTCAAATCATGCGAACAAAGAGACCACTTCATGTACAGGTGTTACACTTCATGAACTGGTGTTACACGACATCTCACATTTTTCTATTGAAATACACTATCGTTTTCTCGAAAGTCTGTAAAGAGGTACACTTGATCTGTAACAATGGATAAGTCGCCAGTTGTATCAAGGAAGCCCTCAAACAGAATCAGAAGCTCCAAATTATTCAACGAGAAGCATTCCCCAGACCATATCATTTGCACTGTCGACGTGAGACTTGATATCAGGACTAAAGCTTGTTATGGAATTCCATCTGCTATTGGTCCCTTCATCCACCCAAGATTTCTGAATAGCTGGAACTGTAACTCACCAACCTACAATCTTCCATGTTCCAATGGCGGTGATCCTGCGCAAATGCAATGCCCTTATTTTCGATGGGTGCCAGACAACAAGGGTTCTGGATTTGCGCATCTGCTCCGGAGCCCCAAGGAGAGAAGGTTCTGCAGATAATGATCTGCGACACGCTAGGGATGCTTTTTGTTCGATTGTCATATAGCTGCTGACAGATAACGACTATCTCGATGGTCGGCCACAGTTGCAGTTGAACGGTCCAGATATTGTACATCATAACAACAGCGAAATATTGCCATCTTTCAGGCGTAGCCTACGACCATCCCCGTTGGAAATTTGTTAGCTCACCAGCTACTCCATTTTCGCACTATCCATCAACAAACTGATGCGCCAGTATCTGCTGCTCTCCTATTTATATGGGTAGAGTTGTGTTTTCTGTTTATGTGACGGCTGAATGTGGGATTTTGGACCGAAGGAAGATAACTTTGATCGCTTGTTGTGTGTCCATGGACACACCTACTCAAAATGAATTTAAAGTTCAACTCCAAAATTTCATATTTATTGTGATAAATGATTTTGGATTTTTGTTATACACAGCTTTAAAGAAAACTAGTTTTGTTTTCAGAGTCTTTACATCTGAGGCTCAATCTGTACTAAAATCATTAGAAGTTTACTGTAGACTACCATATACGTCCCATCAAAAATGACGGGATAACAATGTGACGGTTTTAGTCTAGAGTATTTAGAGAATCATCATTTAGCAAATGCTCGAATTTTTTTTTCTTTTTTTTTTTGATGAGTAGTTTAATGTTGTCTCTGTTTCGTGAATGCGACAATCAACATAAAGCTAGCCATGAGAAAATACCGCCTCGCTCATAAATCTCCTATGATTACGAATGCCAGGCACATACAGATATATCTGCCCTGTCGTAAATGTGAGATTCTATACAGGGCAGCTCTTCTACGATAATACAGAGGGAGTGTGTTACGTTACATACAGACAGACAGGTCTGGAAAACTATATAATAATTTCTATTTAATAAAATGGCTTAGATGGACAATGAATAAATGAAAAATATTTAACAAATAATTTGAATGAGGTCCGCGAGGCGTAATAGATAAGGCGTCTGACTTCGGATCAGAAGACTGCAGGTTCGATTCCTGTCGAGGACGTTTCATTGAAGAAATTATTTCTATTTTCACAGGAAAATTATTTTCTAAAGACAGAGGGGAGCGTTATGTTACACACAGACAGACCTGAAAAACTATATAAAAGATTAATCTATGTCTGTAGTTAGAATTTTAGCTTTGTAGTGGAATTGCAATAATAAAAATGTAATTATCAGAAGACACATTTCGAAATTTTTCATTCTAAAAGAATGATAATTATTATGTTTGAGATATGCAATTTTGAATATAACGACTTTTATCGCAGTAACATGCAATCAAGCAATCAAAAAAATAAGAATAAACTCATGATAATGAAAGAGACTCAAATAAAGACAGAACATAAGAAAGAGATAGCAGATTAAAGATAAAACAAGAAAATATTAAAGCATCACATTCAAGTCAAGCTTCAAAAACTTCTAGACTTCTTCGGTGCTTTTGGTTGCAAAAGAAAGGATACCGTGTAATTTCCTTTATTTTCCATGCACGATTTAACAGGAAACGATTAGAATTAGAAGGATAGAGGGATATTTCATCAGTAAAACCCCTGTTTTTGATTGAGCAAACATCTACATTTTCTCCGGGTATTTCAATCCATACATTTATAATTACAAAATATACCCCAAGATCACGGCATTCTTGGATGCCACGCTGAAGAGTTGGAATAAAACATTACACCTATGCACCTACAACACCTCCATCACTACGCTCCCCATTCCCATAAGGAGAGGTATTTTGCAGGGAGACTCCTTGAGTCCTCTTTGGTTCTGCCTCGCCTTGAATCCATTAAGCCACATGCTAGACAACACAAAACACGGTTATAGGCTTACCACAGGCACTCTGACACCATACAAAATCACACACTTACTCTACATGGATGATATTAAACTCTACGCCACAAACAACGCACAACTTATTAATTTACTACAAGTCACCACACAGTTCACCAGACATTGGGATGGAATTTGGAATCGACATATGCCGCAAGCTACATATAAAACGCGGGAAGACTACGAATTTGGAGGGTTTTTAACTGGACCATGGGTTGGCCATCCAATCCATTGAGGAGGGAGAGACCTAGAATTATCTGGGCTTTCAGCAAGCGCGCGTCATTGACAAGGCAAACATCAGAAACGCACTCAAGAACAAATACCGTGCTCGCGTTCACACCATCCTCAAAACACAACTCAACGCCAGAAATAAAATTAAACCCATCAACACTTTTGCCGTATCTACACTAACATATTCCTTCGGCATAATTCCACGGTTAAATACTGAACTCGAAGCACTAAACGCACAACAAGCACTACATTCACGAAACACAACATATACCACCCAAGTCCGCCACGGAAAGGATGACTCTTCCCCACAAGGAGGAAGGACGATGACTCATCAACCTCATCACCCTACACGAAAAACAAGTACACACACTTAGGGAACACTTCCACCAAAGAGTCCAATACTCCTCACTCCATTTAGCCATTGTCAAGGCTGACACACACTTCACGTCCCTGGACCTCGAAAACCCTTCTCCAATATTCCCCACCCCCGTCACGCACACTCAGCAGCTGCGTGAATCATGGGCTCATAAGGAACATCATGGCAGACATCGCCACGAACTGAGCCAACCTCATGTCGACATGGAAGCGTCGAACCGATGGCTGACGAGTGATGAGCTGTTTGGGGAGACCGAAGGGTTCTTGATCGCATACAGGACCTAGTCATCCCCACACGCAACTACAAAAAACACATTCTACATGACGCAAACACACATGACGACATATGCAGGAAATGCCACGCTATGCATGAGACGATCGACCACATAATATCAGGCAGTCCCCTTCTCTCCCAAACAGACTAGCTTCACCGTCACAATCAGGTAGCGTCGATCGTTCATCAACAGCTAGCACACAAACACTCAATTATTAAGAACAAGGTCCCGTACTAAAAGTACACACCATAAAGCGTGTTAGAGTCACCCTCATATAAGCTGTACTGGGACCGCCCCATTCACACAGACAAAACAACCACACAACAAAACAGACCTGACATCACATTTGTTGATAAGGTCAACAAACAGACCTATCTCATTGGTATTGCAGTGCCTGTCAGCAAGAACATGCATATCAGTAAATACGCCGACCTAGCACATGAGCTCCAGAAGCAGTGGAGGCAGGACCGAGTACGTGTTGTACCCATCATCCTGTCCGCCACTGGTCTGCTGCCTCACACATTGCACCACAGCTTCAGCACACTAGAACTTCACAAAAACACTTTTGTACAACTCCAGAAGGCTGTGCTATTCAACACAACACGCATAGTTAGAAAATTTATGAGACACAATCACACATCCCTAACCATTCTTGCAGAATTTTTTTTTTTTTTTTTTTTTTACACTTGACAATATGTGCTTTGGTCCTTGACCCACCATTTTGTCTTTGCTGGGGAAACCAACGGTTTGAATCTTTTACATAATAATAATAATACAAAGAAAAGCAAAGAAAAGCAGAGAGAAGCATCAAAACAAAATAAACATAATCAAAAAAGGAAAAAAAAAAAAAGAAATAAAAATCTGATTCATTGTTTCTCAGCACCGCATAACTTTTATTTTGATATTCCTGAGTTTAAATTACTTAATTTTCTTATTCTTTTATTAATATTAAAATTCCAGGGGATGTAATCTAGGCGCGCACTGTTTGTGACGCGATTTGCGTATGACGTCACCGCGGAGTTGACCTCATCAGATCATCAGGTGCTATACAAGGACTAGAACATTCATAAGGATTCGCCATCTCAATCTTACAGCTAAAACAAAGAGAGCAGCTGATTAACATAAAAAAAAAAATCGAAAATAACAAATATTTTTATTAGCGTTTCATTTGAGACATCTTCATAAGATTAGGAAAACCACGTCAGAAAATAGCAACTTCTATCATCGCAAAGTGAATATAAGTTAAGAAGAAAAGCCTTCCTTAGAAGTAGAACCTTCTACACAAAAAAAAAAGTCTTTTTCAGGGCCAACAACTTTAAAGAAAGAGTTATTTAAAATGCTGGGTTTTTTTAAGCCAAAATAAATTATTAAATATTAATAAAAAAGTAAATATCTCTAGCTTCGCCCTGACGGTAGTCAGATTGCGCTAGTTCCGTGTTCCCTAGTTGGTTAAATTCGATAAAGGAAGGAAGAAATAAGAAAAGTATAAAAGAGTAATTTATTAAAAAATAAAATAATTAATTACAAAAAATAGTATTTTGAATTATCGACGTTTTTAAAACGGACTAAAAAGTATAAAATGAGTCCTGAAACTTGGTGATTGTAAATTTTTAATAGCTATGAAAGTACTTGTAAGATTTAAAACGAAAAACGTGGGGCGCCTGCAATAGATAATTGAGATGGTATGGATGGAGTGTATATTATCTTGCGCCCCACGTTTTTCGTTTTAAATTACAAGTATTTTCATGGCTTTTAAAACTGTACAATCACAGATTTTCAGGACTTATCTGTATAGGGCTAGGAAAAATTATTTTATACTTTTTAGTACGTTTTAAAAACGTGGTGTGGGTGAATCTACAGAAAACCTGCAATTTCAGTCAAAAATTTTTGAGATTTTAAATTACAAGATTTCCTTTTCAAAAAAATTGAGATGATTGCTTTTGACGCTCTTACATCCATGATATATGTGGTTCAGGTCAACGCATTTTGGTTATTTAAAAAAAAAAAAAATGATGATAGGCTATATCTACAGAAGTGATTTGTATTGAATTACGATGTCGAATTTTAATATAAATTATATTCGAAATAGTGAATGTACGTGGGAAAAACTATGAAATAAATAAATAGAAGACTAATTTATGAATTAAAAGAACTTTTTATCAAAAGAGGAAATCATGTACAATAAAAATGAATCAGACTGCCAATCTTAAACGTCTATAAAAATGTAAATAAGTAATTACATATATCATATATTACATTGTATACATATTACATAATTATAAATATCCTTATTGGCATTTAACAAAGACTGGAAGTGAAAGACAATCAATCAATCAATCATTTCCTTTCGCTCTTATCCAGAGCATAGGGCTTCGACGAAGTTCCGCCAGTGCACTCTATTTCGAGCGAGGACCTTCAACTCTGCAAACGTCTTTCCTTCCATCTTGGCCTCTTTCTCCACTGTCCTTCTCCATGATATCTTTGGTCTTCCAGGTTCCCTTTTTCCCTGTGGATTCCAGAACAAAACTTGTCTCTCAACAGCATCCTGGCTTTTTCGGAGGGTATGACCAATCCACCTCCATTTCCTTCTCTTAATTTGAATGGCGATGGGCTCCTCTCTTGTTTGGTTCCAAAGATCTTCATTTGATATCACATCTGGCCAGAAGATTCGGAGAATTTTTCTGAGACATCTATTAATAAAGACTTGCAACCAACTGGTAATTTTGGAGGTGACCTTCCAAGTCTCGCAACCGTACAATAGCACTGCTTTCACATTGGTTCTGAATATTCGAAGTTTAGTCATTGTGGATATCTCTCTTGTCCTCCAGAGTGGATACAGTTGAATGAAGGCCCCGTTTGCCTTTCGTATTCTTGCTCTGACATCTGCATCTGCTCCTCCATCATGGGTAACAATGCTCCCAAGATACGTGAAATCTTCAACCTTTTCAATATCTTCGTTGTTCACTCTCAGTGTTCCTTCATCTGTTGTATTTATCCCCATAATCTTCGTCTTGGAGGCATTTACTTTCAGACCCACCATCTTAGCTTCGTTCTCAAGGTCTTTGAGTTTCTTTTTCATATCAAGATGGTTCTGTAAAAGGAGGCAGATATCATCTGCATAATCATATCCAATCGTTCGGTCAATCTCCACTGTATGCCCCTCTTCTTTCCACCCGTGACTTTTTTCATCACCTCATTCAGGACCATTAGAAAGATGATTGGGGACAATATACATCCTTGTCGAACACCGGATTTGACTGCAAAGGGTTCTGTAACTTTCCCCTCATGGATAATAGGACATGTATAGTTATTATACATTTCTTTAATTACTTTTGCTATCTTCTCCGGTATCCCATATTTCTGCAAGGTTTTCCACATACTGCTCCTTTTAAGAGAATCGAAGGACTTTTCAAAGTCAACAAACAGAAGATGGAGGCTAGTGATAAATTCATTTGACTGTTCAATAATAATACGAAGCGTAATAATCTGGTCAATACATGAACGATGGCTTCTGAACCCTGCTTGCTCTTTCCTTAATTGTGACTCCACCCGTACTTTAATTCTGTTGAGGATCACCCGTGTCAACACCTTACTTGGAATTGATAGTAGAGTAATTCCTCTCCAATTATGACAGTTAGTGGTGTCTCCTTTCTTGGGTAATTTGATCAGGAGTCCCTAGTGAAAGACAAGTCTTCGTGAAAAACATAGTATCCGCTATTGTTGATGATTCTCACTTCCATGGACCCCCAATGTCCACGGAAGTGATGTCCGCGGAAGTGACGAAAACTTATGTTTCTTGACCCATGTGCTCTTCATTTTGAGGTTAGGAACACGTGCCTTTCAGAAAAATAAGTTTACCATATTTCAATTATCATGCCTAGAAATAATAATTTTTCCGTAGAAAAATTAGGTTCTAACCATGACCACAGAAATGATGGGATGAGCTGTGCAAATTACGAAAAATGAATAAAAAGGTAATATTTTCCTGACAAATGTGCGATTCAGACGAATAAAATCACTTCCCAATCCAAAATCGCCGTGTAAACTTTTGTTTTTAAGTGAAATGGAAGACAACTAGCGGATCGGGTGAATTTTTTAGAAAGTTTAGGAATGTCCACAAAAGCGATGGCTAAACCTTGTGACAAGACTTGAGGTTGCAAAAAAATTTTACTGATAATTCGAAAAAAAATTTCACTCAATATTATGTTAAATTTATGTATTTTCTGATTTCACAATATATATATTATTTGAAAAATATTAAAAAATAAAGCAGTTTGGATCTTTACAAGCTATCCAACTGTAGCTTGTGACAGTCCATGGAAGTGACGAATCACCTTCTGTGGACAACTTTTTTTTTTGGAAATTTCATTAAATTAAAAAAAAAAAAATATACTAAACTACAGTACATTTTGTACTTCAATGTGTGATTTTGAAAAATGACAAATATTTTCAATCATTTTCAATTTATTGCTCTGTGACACGAATTACAGGTTTTCCATTAGATTCACCCGTATATTAATTTTTTTTTTAATTAATTATTTTCTGCTTTTTAGTCTTGTGTGTATGAATTTTTTTAAAAAATACAGTATTAAATATCAAATATTCTACTAATCATTACTTAAACATTAAAATGTTAGGTTAAATATAATTTTTTTTATTAATAATTTATTTTAAATTTTCATTAAGGTATCGCTAGAGGGATATACATAATAAAAAATTCTCTGACATCAGGTTCTAAAAATGTGTTACAATTTGTGATTAGTATGAGTTAAAACGTTTTTACTTTGATACCAAAATTGTTAATTTGCTTTTTTTTTTTTTACATTTATTTTACAACTTAAAACAAAAAGTTATTAAGAATTAAAAATACTACTATATAATTACATTATAGATGGTTAGATTGAGGATATTTTTGGGAATTTGGTTAAAAATAATATTAATAATTATATTTTTGTTTCTAAATGCATAATTGTTCTTGGAGAGTCAGTTTTAAAAATCTTTGTAATCTTCCTTCTAGTATTATGTAAACTATTATAATTATGTGAATTACTTTACTGAATTGTTTACGCGATTAATTTCTGTTTTATTGAAATGAATCCAATTATTAAGTCCGTAATTTATGATAAGAGTCAACAAAAGATTTATAAAAATATGTGTTGGAAATAGGCTTGAGAAAGAGGAGACGAGTATTCTCCTCGAAAATTTGATTTTGAAAATAAGTGTAAATTATTACGTTTATTTTGAGTGATGTTGCAGATTTTTTATAAAGTTTTAATAGGAAATATATCTTTAGTACGTCTAAACATATAAGTAATTGTATTCAGTCTTTTTACAATAGAAATTAGATGGTTATTCCAGGCAGTGGCGTAGCAACGGCGGGGGGGGGGGGGACCGATCCGGGCCCCCGCCTGGGAGGGGCCCCACGACGAGACGAATTTGTATTTAAAATTTATCTTTAGTCCTATCCATATAATTTTTTTCCATAAGTTTTTATAGAGATAAGATTATGACTTAGTTTTGTGGTGCCGATAGTAGAGGCACAGTATGGGAGTGCTTAATAATGGGGAGAGGGGGGGGCACGGCCAGGAACTCCCGCCCCGGGTCCCCAAAGGCGTTGCTACGCCACTGATTCCAGGTAAACTTATTATTTACAATTAATCTTAAGGCCAAATCACACCATCATATTTTTCAACATTTGCTTCACTGAAATGATCATTGTTTTCAACATTGTTTTGCTTCACTGAAATGATCATTGTTTTCAGTGAAGTGTTCCCAACTTTTTTTTTCACCCTATCGATGAAATAGTGCATATGATTGGCAGAGCATTAGCCAATCAGAGTTGAGCTGGAAAGATTTTGGCGGCAACTCCAAGCCTACGAAAAGACGGTCCGATACTTCGGGACTTTCATCATTTTTTAGAGGTTAAAATCGTGTTTCGGCAATGCAATTTCCGTAGAATTTGAAATGATTTTTCACAAGCTATCAATCTGTTCGAAACTAACTGTATATTGTATTCTAGTATCTCTACTATTTAAGCGGAAGCGGAATGATTTCGATTCGAAAAGCGACAAAACCACAATCCTATGCGACAGTAATGAAGATTCAATAAGAAATGAAAAATTTTCTTTAAAAAGTTGACATCTGCATATTCTGACGCATAGAATTAATTTATTTCAGTAAAAATAGTTTATTTTCGAAAGATAATCTCCTCACTGTGATATGTAATTCATAAGTCTTTGATTCGAACGAAGTGGAGGCCAAAATGGCGCTGGTGGTCAATTATAGGGTCGCCTAATGTTTCAATATCCTTGACATCTACCGGCAAAAATGTTAACTACATTATTTTTTTTACAGGTAATGACGCTTCAGGAATTTTATTACTGTTGATTTATGAGAAACTGTTTTTAAAAATGTCCATTTAAGTGGACAAGGGGAGATAAAGGGTTAATATCGCATTGTCATCCAGTTCTGAGCTATGTTTAAAGTTTCAAGTCTCTAGCTCATCGGGAAGTTAGTTTAAAATCAACTGCAAAATTTATACAGAAGAAACAAATAAACAATATATAAACATAATATGTATGCAAAAATACTATTATTGAAACGCAATACATTTCTTCTTCTTCATTAGCAATATTAAAAACAAACAGACAGACAAGAAAGCGAGTTAATAAAAACGTGTTAATTAATAATAAATGAAAAAAATTACTATTAAGTAAATAAATATTGAATATTCCAAAAAAATTTCGAATTATCTCAATATATCTATCTTTGATTTATAAGAAAAAGAGGCTAACCTGTTGAAACATGCGATCTGCATGTTTCAATAGAACAATTTTTTTTTTAATTTAATTTACACGTTAAACTTCCAAAGGAATTTAACAGGAAACTCTAATCTAATCTCTTGATATTTTTAATTCAAAACTAAAATTTTAATTTCCATATAATAAAGTAATTAAATAGAAGGTTTAGTTTATTTTGGTTTAATCATTGTGTATCAATATTACTGAAGTTACTAATGAAGTACAGAAAGAGTAAAAATGAAAAGAAAAAATCAATTTCAAATTTCATACAGAAAGAATCAATATTCAATTTTTTAATCAATAACATTAAGTTGTTTCTTTTCTCAAGACAACAATTTTGATTCTGTTTTGTTAATTTACAAGAAAAAAATTATAAGCTTCTCTACTTCTGCTGTGTGTTTAATTATTACGGCCAATAACCCTTTGTGTGAGGATTACATTACATTACGCCACTACCATAACCAAGTGTGGCGTTACGCCATAAATTAACGAGGGGAAAAATAATCCGAATTAAATTCCCTCGGCAGAGGTTTATCGCTAACTGGAGAGCTACTATGATTCCGACTATGCAAGGCTTAATTAGGAAGGTAAAATAAATTAATGCGAAAGTGTAACAAAACAATAAAACGTTTAATAAAACAATCTTACTTTAAATTTGAATACAATCTCTCACAGAGAATTTCAAAAGGTAAATAAACTAGAAATACATTTCTATTTCTATAACGTTAATTACTTAATGCTTTAAAGTTAGATATTATCTGTGCGAGTTAATCGAAAGTCCGTCTTCGGCTCGCTTGTCAGAGTCTCAATTCTTCGGTTAAAAGTTAATCTTAAAACTTCTGGGCTTGGACGAAGAGAGTCCGAAACTCACTGAAATAAAACAGTACTCACTGGGTAATATTTCTGCTTTCCGTCGAACTGGAACTTCGGACATCCACGTCGTAGATCGGTAATTCTCCTAGAATCCAATATGGCGACCCACGTTCGAAATGGAACAGCGATCTTCGTCCAAATGGCTTTTCACCGAGAATACGTCTTTAAAGCATTGTCTTTCACAGTTTTTATTGAGAGAATCAATCGGGATTTCTTCTCAATAATAGAAGCACACTAATCGCAGCTTTTCACTTAGAAACTGGAGTTCTGCAGTACGGAACTTTGAACTTCACACTGCGGTAGCGAACGGCTTCACTATAGCTGATCACTTCGCAGCTATCGTAATAACGTAGTGATAAAGGATCCTAATCTTTATCACTGGGAACTTGGAACTAACTGCACTTCAGCGAATAAGGAACAAATCCTATCTGCAGCTAACTTGGAAACGAACTGCCTTGTGCGGAAACCAGGAATACATCCACTCCGCACCGAGACTGCCAACGAACTGCCGATCTGAAGCGTGGCTTTTCTTCTCCGAAATGCACTGAGCACGGACTCGTTAATTGCGTAACAATGGGCCGCTCGCGCGCTTATCATTGTTTAACAATTACTCACGAGATTTCTGTCCTAAGCCTGAATCGGCGATATGGGCGCTGCCATTTTGAAAACACAGATAATTGAATCACTCACGAGATTTTGTCCTAGGCCTAAATCGGCAACATGGGCGCTGCCATTTTGAAAACATGGATTCAGGAATGCTTTTATTTATTTAGGCCTTCAGTGTGAAATGGAAGATACTGAAAGATAAGTTTTCTTTCACACAAACACATCTGCGAGTAACGATTAGCTCGGTGGTGACGTCAGAACCATTAACCAATCACAGCGCATTTTCCTTCTAATAACCTTAGCTAAAATTGCCAGTAAACAAATAATTTCGAAAAAAAAAAAAAAAAATTCCACAGATTTGAAACAAAAACTGAAGTTCTTGAAGTTCTTCGTAGGACGGAGCCCAAAGACTTCAAATCAAGGCACTGTTTTGTTTTTTCTCTTGCTTTGGAAGCTGAAAACTGCGCAATTCGATTACAGGAATACAATTTTGTTTAAGAATGTACTTGTACGTATGCCGTATTTGTAACTTTAAGGAAAAATATTTCCGTCACAACAAAAAAAGAATTATAAGTTGTAGATTTTCCAATGTTGTAGTTGATGCCCTTAGAACTTGTGTATTCAATTTCTCTTTCTGCTGAGATATGGATATTCACTGAACAAGTAATGGAGAAGTTGTCAAAATAGAAAAGAAGGTGGAAGATCTGGGAGAAATCTGAAAGCGTGGCAGACTTCCCAGCCATGCTTCGGAAATGGAGGCACCCAATGTTATGGATCCAATAATCGATGAAAAATAAACAAAAACAGAAAAGAGAGAGAAACTCTAAAATTGCCAAGAAGAAATAAACAGAAACAAGTAAAACTTCTTTTGAAGATGGACTACAGTAGATGTCGTCTCCATTCCTTGAATCTATTATAAATGAGGACGCTTTATTCTCTGTGCATTTAGAACTCAAACAGATTAATCTTCGAATCTATGTATTCATATTGTTTTCTTTCTGAGATTTCATTCTGCTGATAAAAGTAAATTAATTTCCAAAATCACTTAAGGAGTTACTCTGTAATAAATGACTAAAATCTGGAATTCCTTGGAATCGGAAGGCGGGAGGAGATGTTCATTCAGGTGAACTATTAGTTACTTCACGTATTGTTTCCATAATATTTACAGAATTTTTATCATTTCCGTCCGTTGTAAAGATAAAATTTCCCACAGACTACAAGACAACATAAATACTCAAAATTTCATTCCATGACCGCATGAAATTAATTTGTGCATGCAAACTTAAAGGAGCGAATCCTCCTTTCTTTTGAGAATTACAGGCAACACGAACTACAGTGAAACCTCCACTAACGGACACTCCCGAAAAGCGGACAATTTTGCAATCCCCAGTCCCTTACTATAGACTTTTCCATGTATTGACCTCCGATTAGCGGACACTCCCAATAACGGACAACATTCTACAGAAAATGAACGATCTTGTGTTGCTTTTCAAAAGCAATAGAATCAGGCTACAGTAATGCGTAGCGTACAGAGGAAATTTTGAAATTATGGATCACGAACTTCAACGAAAACTCCAAACACATCAAAGTTCGGATACGGAGACAAGTGCGATCGACTCTGTTGTCTTCGATTAGTTTTGTGCTGCACGAGCAAAAAACATTCCTATTAGTGGGCCATTATTGCAAGAAAAGGTGTTGGAAGCAAAGGGGACTCTGAAGGTCTTGCAAAGTTAAACGATTTAAATATTCATATTGAGAAACATCTTTTCAATGCAAAAAAGAAATGTCAAACTCTGTTAACTGATTACTTTAGTTAATAAAATTAATTTTCTAATCCGTTTGTCTTACTTAAAATAAAGACAAAATTAATACTGTAATTAATGTTGTCATTATTTTAAGTAAGACTAATGGATTAGCATTCATTTAAAAAGGAAAATAGTAAACAGTTTGCAATTATTCATATTTTCTCATAGGACAATGTTAATTGTAGAAATTTAAGATTGTACGTAATTTTTCATTAAATGATATGCTATAAGCTAAAAATTGAAAAAAAGATAGTCCTCCCCAATAGCGGACACCTCCCAATAACGGACGAAACTTCCGGTCCCGTGACTGTCCGCTATTCGGAGGTTTCACTGTATTTAGTAAACAAAATGGATACAGAGCTTGGAAAGTTTGAATCTTTTACATAATAATAATAATAATAATAATAATAATAATCATAATCAGCAAGAACGTGCAGAAAACTCACGCAGACAAGATCAGTAAATACACAGAACTAGTATACGAGCTCCAGGAGCAGTGGAGGCAGGACCGAGTGCGTGTTGTACCCATCGTCCTGTCCGCCACTGGTTTGGTACCTCACACATTGCACCACAGCCTCAGCATACTAGGACTTCACAAAAACACTTCCGCACAACTGCAGAAGGCTGTGATACTTAACATAACACACATAGTTAGGAAATTTATGGACACAACCACACATCCCTAACTATTCTTCCAAACTTTTTTTTTTTTTTTTTCACATAATCAAGTGTTTGGTATTTTTTTCAAGACTTAAAACAAACAAATATTTTAGATTCTGCACATTCACTCGTCCTGGATAAGAAGGATGTTTGTCTTACAAAATTTACTTCCCCGGGGTGTCTCATATTGTCCATTCGTGGCACTAAACACTTCTTCCCCACTCGACTCTCTTCTCTCCATAACTGATTACGGAATGCCCCCCTGTGGATCATATTTTGAAGACGAACCAAAAAAGTCAAATCGAAGTTATACTTTGTCTGCGAATAACCTTCGTAACATCGAAAGACCTTGAAAGTACTTAATTTTCCAATGCAAATACTGATTTTTCTTAATTTTCCTTGAAAACGCCTTTATCTTATATTTATTCTAGAATTGAATATTCAAGCAAATAATATTTTGTAAATCGGCATCAACAGAAGCACTTGAAAAACTGAAAATCTCTATGCACAAGACCTTTCATAAGACGGAGACTGAATATACACTTTATCTTTTTCTTTTAGTTTGAATATGCACAATAGGACTCTAGCAAAGTCATTATTTGCAGAATAAATATGGGCTGTACAGAGACTCAGTCTTACTTGTTTCTTGTAGTTCCCACAACCTGTTTAGATTCCTAACATCTATTTACGGTTAAAAGACAGACATTGACCGTTGAATGTTTTCTACTGGGTTGGCCAAAAGTTCGTTCGGTTTTTTTTTATGTATTTTGGCTCTAATAGCGCTTAAGTGTGTTTAACGTCATTCGACACCATTTGTTAGATTGTATTGTGACTGCTGTTTCATATCAGCATACATTTAAAACAAAACTGATCAAAAGGTGAATCTGGTGTCGCCAATCTAATATTGGAGATGGAAGGCAATAATCAACAAAACAGCATGTTTCTTTGATGACCAGGCAAAAACTGTTACAGCTTGGCTGGGAAGTTCTGTTTCATCCGCCGTATTGCACCTTCGGATTTTCATTTATTTCGGTCTTTACAAAATTCTCTTAATGGAAAAAATTCAATTCCCTGGAAGACTCCATAGACACCTTTTATCAAAAAGATAAAAAGTTTTGGGAAGATGGAATTCTGAACTTGCCTGAAAGATGACAGAAGGTAATGGAACAAACCGTTGAAGACGTTGCTCAATAAAAGTATTGGTGATAAGGAAAAATGTGTCTTTTATTTTTATTTAAAAACCGAACAAACTTTTTGGCCATCCCAATAGATTACTTAGCTTTTATGTAATAGTTCGAAGAGTTTACAATACAAAATAAAAGCCACTAAAATCACCTATTACATTATTTTTAAAGTTATACTACTTCTTTTCTTTTGAAACAAGGAAAACACATTTTTAAATTTTAATTTCGATTAACTGAAATGATGAAGTCTTTTATCTTAACTTGTTTTCGCTTTATTGAATATAATGATGCTATTTCAGTTAACATGAAGTTAACAAATTCTTTTCTCTATTTTTTAACCAATAGTAAAACTAAATCAATTGAGCAAATCTTAAAATATCTTCTTAAATGTAATTTACTTAAATGGTATCAGCTTAAAAAAAGCATTTCGCTAAGACGCAAATTACATAATCAAACAGCAAACGTGTTACGTAATAGCTATTACTTAAATAAATATTGTTATGTAATAATTAATATTAATAATTAATATTCAAGTGAAAAGAAAGGAGATTCCAACATTATAAGTTAAATTAAATGAATGAATTAGTTCTGTTTATCAGCATTCTTCCTGGTTTTACAACAAAAAGACTGCCTTGAATGACCCTGATTATCCTAATTCAGTGTTAGACATGCTGAACATTTACAAACCGTGGCGTAATGCAGGGCTGAATTCGGTTATGATTTTCTGATTTGTTTCAGAATTCAAGGAAAACTATAAAACTGCAACTTATTTGAAGGAAAGTGATTCAATTATTTCCTGACCTGTTTCATTTCCTGACCTTTCAACCTTTCTTCCATTACTTGGAATATCAAAATAACAGTCCAGTTTTAACACCTACCAAACTGATCCCAAGAGATCACTACGCCCACTCTATCTCCTTCCTCGACCAGCATTTCGTTGCTGTTGAGACGGGATGAAGCAGATTAAATTACTTTCCAGAATCTTGAGTTGAAAACTATTTGCCTGATTAAAAATTTGGGAACTGGACTTTAAAATCTAAAGCTTTTTCCCAAGTCTAAGTAATTAACTTTCCATAATATTTTCTGCTAAGCCACACCTGAGAACTCGCCTACATTAACCAAGTGCATCAAATTAAAGTTTCAGCCCATTTTATGAAGCTTCATGCCGCGACCAAGATTATTAATACCAATCTCTTTCAATCTATCTTTTTTTGCAAGAGATAACACATCAGCAGTTTGTCGTCCCTAAGGGCACTTGGCAGCAACCGAACACAGATTGGCACCAACGAGTTTTAAAGACTCAGTGTCCTTAAAATTACCTGATATCTAATTCCTAAGAGAATGATTCAAACAAAAAGATTCTTAAAGAAAAAACTTTACGTTCTGAGTTTCAGAAATAACTGAAAAGTTTACAGAAAAAAAGTAAAAATCAATTAGTTATTTGATTATCTGTTAATGATGAAAATATTTAAATAAAAATTAATTTTTTTTTTAAATGTTGATTTCTCGGGGAAAATGGTGATTTTTAATTTGAGTTGAACTTGCAACAATTAGTTATCTTATAATGAACCATAGTCTCCTCATTAGCCTATTTTTATGTCTGTCTGTCTGAGTCACACTCATCAGCGAATACAGAAGAAGAAAAGAGACAAGGGCGAGAAAAGGATGTATCCTATCATCAATTCCAACTCGTACTGAGTAGTTTATAGAGGATGGGATAAGATAGACGTAAGTATTTATTAAGTAACAAATTATATAAAAGTAGAAAGTCAGGCTTTTAAATTTTCTTTTAAACTTCTCCAAAATGAGACAATCACAAAAAAATTATATTCGGAATACGAAGAGCTAAAAGTCTGACTAAACTTTTTTTTAATGTTGGATATGATTTTCGGTATTTCTGGGTGAGAAGTGAATCTTGTATACCCGTAATAAGAATGGAAATAGATTAGTGTAGCACAGAGGAAGACATTTTGTTTATGAATAGCACTAACAATTGGATTGTTTCAGAATTATTGGCCGATTCTGACACAAATAACAAAAGCAGCAGTAACAGACAAAGAAGTACATTTTATTCAGAAAATTATGTCCTCGACATCAATACACTGTACCCAACGTGTTTTCAGTGCAAAACTGCCACGGTGGTAGAAGCTGGCATCAAAGTGGTCTAAGAAATCGCTAACGGCATGAATCACCACCATCCTGGTTAGTGGACCGTTTCCCCCTCAAGAAGTTGTCCAAAATGCGAACTTGTGAAATTCTGAAGGGGCCAAGTCTGGTGAATACGAGGGCGAGGGAGGACCTCGAACCACAATGCGTTCCTTTTTTGCTTGCTTCCAAGAGACACATATGATCGTTCTCCATCATGCAGGAGTATGGGACGCAAACGATTGACGAAAGATGGCTGTTTGTTGCATAATATATGGTGACTTTGGTTCAGCTGAAGGCAGTACACTGCAGTTGTGATGTTTGGCCACACGCCGAAAAACTCATAATGCACCACACCCTCGGCAGTTCACCAAACAGAGATCAGAACCTTCTGTGTGTGAAATCGGATTTGGACATTTGTTGGGGTGGTTCTCATTACTGAGCTACTACCCTGTTCGCTTTCTGTGGTCATAAAGCACCCGTTTTTCATCAACTGTAAGAATCCGATGCAGATGGGGAGTGCTAGCCTCGCGTGTTTGGAGGGCAATGCATCTTTCCAGGCGCTGTATCTGCTGGTATTCGGTGAGTTTGTGTGGAACCAAGGTATCCAGTTTTTTAACCTTGTTCACAGCTGTCAGGTGTCTGGAAACTGTCGTTGATGAAAGTGCGGCACTAAGTTCACATAAGGTGGGCGTTGTTTTTTCTTCCACTTTCTGTCTTAACTGTACCGTGTCACCCACAACCGGACGAGCGGCTCCTGGATTTTGGTCGATGTCAATATCACTGGTACGGAACTTTGAAAACAGTCTATGGACAGTTCTGTCACCCATCATGCCGACACCCCAAGTTTTATTGACATTGGCAACCGCTTCGGACACATTACATACAAGTCTGAATTCGTGCAAAATCACTAATCTCACTTCGCGTTGCTCCATCACGTCACAAACTGCTTTGATCTGACTGAAATGACTTTTTTAACATGTGGACTGAACCCATTCACTTCCCAGAGGCGTTTGGTAGTTCCTACTATGATGCGTTCTTTTTTACTGGCTCTGTAAGTTACTCTTGCCGGAATCGGCCAATAATTATGAAACAACCCAATAGTTTGTTAATGTTATAACAGGGAATAAGTTTATATTTTGTACAGATGACGTTGAACAAAAAAGTACCGATGCTGTAGGATATACTCCTACGAGGGATTTTCCACTTCTGGTGAGTTTTCACTCAAAATTGTCACTCGGTTCCTTGAGTCTTCTTCAGGAGATAATGAGATTTACATGAAGTTTGCCGCTTCTCCTTTGTTCGTGTCTCGGACAGGTTGTTTCCGTGGCCTTCTCCTAGAGAGATTGCGATTATGGTCTGCTTCTCCTTCAGAACCAAGTTAAGTGATCAGGTTTTTTATCCACACTCATTCATACCAACTGCTTTATACTATAGCCTGTAACATATAGAAGACAGATGGGGACCACTACCTACAGAGCAGATTTCGGGTCCCCAGCGGACACAACACACAGAAGAAGACGAAAGAAACAACCATGCCACGACCGGGATTCGAACCCAGGTACTGGCGCATTGGACGCCACGGCTGGCCGCCGCCGAGACCGCACGACCACGCCAGCACGGCAACTGCTTTATACTATCTTGCATCATAATCCATTTAAAATTTTTATACTTTGCTTTGATTAAAATTTTTTAAACAAGTTAAAGTAATTTTATGCGGCTTTAATCAATTTATGTGAAGAATCTGAAGATAAACTTCCAATATTTAGTAGCGGAGGAGGGGCATAAAAATTAATAAATACGGAGACTTCTATTTTCGATGGTTTGTACGACAAAGAAAAATAAAAAAGCTCAACAATTTAAGGACAGTTCTTTCAAAGCGCTTATTATTGTTATACGATGAACTCTACTATGAAAAAAAATGTTATGTGCTTAATATATACTTAATACAATATATATGTATATTTATTTATTAATTTATTGCTTATGAAAGACAAGGATTTCAGACTTTGTTTTATTATTTCAGATCACAATAAGCCGTTCTTTCAAACATAACCAATTCCACAGTCTTGAAAAGCTGAATTTTCTTTTGTTTTCTGAACAACCTAACTTCAATGATTCTGGAAATATTCAACATTACATCTATCGTGTACAGGCACTATTTTTCTAAGTCATCGTTGGGTTGGTTTAAATTTTCACATTTCTAGAAATCAAAATCGTATACTTATAATTACATCTTTCACATTTTTGAAAGTTTCCCGTATGTTCTGACGTATGATTAATTTTATTGTTGATTAACAGTAGTTACTTAACTAGTTTCTTTTTATACAAAACAAACAAAAGATGATTCAAAACATAGGTTGTTTTTGTTCTAAAAATCTTCACATCAACACAGTATCCTCTCTAAAAAACTTTAATATCTGTGATATTTCGTACTCTTATCAAGAGCACTTCTTCAGAAGATTAGGGATAAGCTTTATAAACCTATTCCCTAATACAGAGAATTCATTAAAGTGCTCTTGATTAAAGAGTACGAAATATCACGGATATTAAAGTTTTTTTAGAGATGATAATGTGTTGATGTGAAGATTTTTTTAGAACATTTACGTGAAATTCAATTTTTAAATAGGTGTTCTTGTTGTTTTTTTTT
>JAFIDM010010028.1:43245903-43271361 GCA_023159025.1 Thereuonema tuberculata | reverse complement strand
TACAACACGTACTCGGTCCTGCCTCCACTGCTTCTGGAGCTCGTGTGCTAGGTCTGTGTATTTACTTATCTTGTCAGCGTGAGTTTTCTGCATGTTCTTGCTGATGGGAACTGCAATATCAATGAGATAGGTCTGTTTGTTGACCTTATCAACAAGTGTAATGTCAGGTCTGTTGTGATGTATAGTTTTGTCTGTGTGAATGGGACGGTCCCAATACAGCTTATGTGAGGGTGACTCTAGTACGCTTTGTGGTGTGTACTTGTAATATGGGACCGTGTTCTTAATAAGTGAATGTTTGTGTGCTAGCTGTTGATGAACGATCGATGCTACCTGATTGTGTCGGTGGAGGTAGTCTGTTTGGGACAGGAGGAGACAGCCAGATATTATGTGGTCGATCGTCTCATGTGTAGTGTGGCATTTCCTGCATCTGTCGTCGTGTGTGTTTACGTCGTGTAGAATGTGTTTCTTGTAGTTGAGTGTGGGAATGACTTGGTCCTGTATCGCGATCATGAACCCTTCAGTCTCCCCAAACAGCTCACCACTCATCAGCCATCTGTTCGACGCTTCCATGTCGACATGAGGTTGGCTGAGTTCGTGGTGATGTCTGCCATGGAGTTCCTTACGAGCCCATGATTCACGCAGCTGCTGTGTGTGGGTGTCGGAAGTGGTGAGTGTTAGAGAAGGGTTTGCGAGGTCCAGGGGAGTGAAGTGTGTGTCAGACTTGACAATGGCTGAGTGGAGTGAGGAGTGTTGTGCTCTTTGGTGGAAGTGTTCCCTAAGTGTGTGTACTTGTTTTTCGTGTAGGGTGATGAGATTGATGAGTCCTCGGCCTCCCTCCTTGCGGGGAAGAGTCATCCTTTCCGTAGCGGACTTGGGGTGGTGCATGTTGTGTTTCGTGAATGTAGTGCGTGTTGTGCGTTGTAGTGCTTCGAGTTCAGTGTTTGTCCATGAAATTATGCCGAACGAATATGTTAGTGTGGGGACGGCAAAAGTGTTAATGGCTTTAATTTTATTTCTGGCATTGAGTTGTGTTTTGAGGATGTTGTGAACGGGAGCACAGTATGTTTTCTTGAGTGCGTTTCTGATGTTTGCGTTGTCAATGACGCGCGCTTGCTGGAAGCCCAGGTACCTGTAGGTCTCTCCCTCTTCCATGGATTGGATGGCCAACCCATGGTCCAGTTCAAAACCCTCCAAATTCGTAGTCTTCCCGCGTGTTATATGTAGCTTGCGGCATTTGTCGATTCCAAATTCCATCCCAATGTCTTTGGTGAACTGCGTTGTGACTTGTAGTAAATTAGTAAGTTGTGCACTGTTTGTGGCGTAGAGTTTAATATCATCCATGTAGAGTAAGTGTGTGATTTTGTATGGTGTCAGAGTGCCTGAGGTAAGCTTATAACCGTGTTTTGTGTTGTCTAGCATGTGGCTTAATGGATTCAAGGCGAGGCAGAACCAAAGAGGACTCAAGGAATCTCCCTGGAAAATACCTCTCCTTATTGGAATGGGGACTGTAGTGATGAAGGTGTTGGAGGTGCGTAGGTGCAGTGTTGTGTTCTAACTCTTCATCGTGGCATCCAAGAATGCCGTGATCTTGGGGTGTACTTTGTAGAGTTGAAGAGTGTGCAAAATCCAGGAATGGGGGACTGAGTCAAATGCCTTCTTGTAGTCGATGTACGCGATGTGTAAGTTCCTATTCTTCGCGCGCGCCTGGCGCAGGATTACCGAGTCAATAAGGAGTTGCTCCTTACAACCCTGGGAATTCCTGCAACAGCCCTTCTGCTGTTCGGAAAGAATGTTATGTGTCTCGATGTGTGTGTAAATTTTGTCTGTAAGGCAGGAGGTAAGGAGTTTGTAAAGTGTGGGGAGGCAAGTGATTGGACGGTAATTTGCAGGGTGTGCTGTTTCAGTGTTCTTGCTCTGTAGATAAGTGACACCCTGTGTGAGGAAAAGAGGCATATGTTCTGGGTGTTGGATTATGTCAGTGAGTGCAACAGCTAGCTTCCCATGCAGGGACGTGAACCTCTTGATCCAGAAGTTCTGAACGCCGTCTGCACCAGGAGCCTTCCAGTTGTGTGCATGTTTTAGTGCTGTCTGTATATCTGCGAGAGTAATATCATGGAAGGGCATGAAGGGTAAGTGTTCAGCGAGTTGTTCTTCATCTGTGATCCATGGTGCTTTGTCATTGTGGGGGATGGGGTTGGACCACAGAGACGACCAGTATTCATGTAATGCCTCGCTGGTGGGTGTGTTTGTGTTGGGTGCAGTGGAGGGAGATGAAAGGGATCTGTAGAATTTTTTCTCATTGTATTGGAAAGTATTGTTCTGTTGTTTGCGTAGAGTGCACTGTTTGTATCTTTGTAATCTTTTTGCAAGTGCACTGAGTTTTTGTTTTAGTGTGTCGAGATGTTCCTGAACCTGGTTATGATGGTTTGAGTGTGAAGGGCGAGTGTTTATGTGCTTGAATATCTTCCTGACCTGGGACATAAGTTTCTTTGTTTTGTTTCCTGCACAGTATTGTGTGAGCCTGGCTATGTCTCCTCTAACTATGATACAACTGCAGAAGGCTGTGGTACTCAACACTACACGCATAGTTAGGAAATTTATGGACACAAGCACATATCCCTAATCATTCTTGCACACATCTTTACACTTGGCAGTATGTGCTTTGGTCCTTGACCCGCCAGATTGTTTTTGCTGGGGAAACCCAAGGTTTGAAACATACAAACATAATAATAATAATAATTTTTTTTTTTTATTCACTTATCTACTTTAGTTATATTGTTCAGTCCCGTTAGGGAATAAAGAAAGTCCCTATGAACGGGTGCTGTGGGTTACATAATTACATTATTTTTTTTTTATTTTTTTCACAATTATAATCTATGTATATAACGTTTTCCATCAAAATGGTACACAGGAATTACTAGAATTTGTTACGTCAAATGATTTACAAACATGTTTTGATGTTTTTTTTTTGTTTTCTTTTTTCTTTTTTTAATGTTAGTCAATATTGTCCACAATCCAGCTTTTTACCTGTTTTTTAACAAGTGAAATTTTTTTATAATCTTTATCAATAATCTCTTTCATTTCGTTTAGAGCTTTTTCTATTATATAATTTACATTTCTTTCACCATATTCGTTATTGATGCAAGGATAGTCGAGTTTGATTCTATTGCAGTGTCTCGTATTATATTTTCTTTTATTTTCATCTTTTTTGTTAATTATATTGTAGAAATTTTTTATTATTACATTATATAAAAATTTTTGTTTTGGATTAAGTATATTATATTTTAGTAAAAATTATTTTCTCTTGTTTATATTGTTCCATATCTTTTTTTGAAAAGATCAACTTTAGGACCTTATTTTGTAGATTTTTAAAATTTTGTAAATGACTAGTGCCTACGTTTGCCCATATGTTCACACCATAGTTCAATAAAGAATCAAAAAGTGCAAAATAAATTAAAATTTTTGTTTTTAGTGGAAGAATATTTCTAATGTAGTTGAAAATATAGGTAGTTGTATATAGCTTTTTATATAGAGCATTTAGATCGTTATCCCATATAAAGAAATCGTTTATGATTATACCTAAATATTTAAATTTTTTTATTATATCAATCCTGTTGCAAAGTTTACAATCTATACTATGTCCATGTAAGCAGTCGTGTGTGTGTATAGTGATATTTATATTATTATTTGTTTTGTTTTTTTTGGGTTTAAATATAATAATAATAATGATGAGTTATTATTATTATTATTATTATACACATTTTGAAACACAGTCAAAGTGTGCATAATAATAATAATCAGCAAGAACATGCAGAAAACTCACGCAGACAAGATCAGTAAATACACAGATCTAGTACACGAGCTCCAGAAGCAGTGGAGGCAGGACCGAGTACGTGTTGTACCCATCATCCTGTCCGCTACTGGTCTGGTGCCTCACACATTGCACCACAGCCTCAGCACACTAGGAATTCACAAAAGCACTTACGCAAAACTGCAGAAGGCTGTGATACTTAACACAACACATAATAGTTAGGAAATTTATGGACACAACCACACATCCCTAACTATTCTTCCAAACTTTTTTTTTTTTTTTTTTTTTTACGTAATCAAGTGCTTGGTATTTTTTTCAAGTCTTACAACAAACAAATATTTTAGATTCTGCACATTCACTCGTCCTGGATAAGAAGGATGTTTGTCTTACACAATTTACTTCCCCGGGGTGTCTCATATCGGCCATTCGTGGCACTAAACACTTCTTCCCCACTCGACTCTCTTCTCTCCATAACTGATCATGGAATGCCCCCCTGTGGATCATATTTTGAAGACGAACCAAAAAAGTCAAATCGAAATTATACTCTGTCTGCGAATAACCTTCGAAACATCGAAAGACCTTGAAAGTACTTAATTTTCCAATGCATATAATGATTTTTCTTAATTTTCCTTGAAAACGCCGTAATCTTATATTTATTCTAGAATTGAATATTCAAGCAAATAATATTTTGCAAATCGGCATCAACAGAAGCACTTGAAAAACTGAAAATCTCTATGCACAAGACCTTCCATAAGACGGAGACTGAATATACACTTTATCTTTTTCTTTTCGTTTGAATATGCACAATAGGATTCTAACAAAGTCATTATTTGAAGAATAAATAGGGGCTGTACAGAGACTCAGTCTTACTTGTTTCTTATAGTTCTCACAACTGTTTAGGTTCCTAACAACTATTTACGGATAAAAGACAGATATTGACCGTTGTTTTTTGGTTGGCCAAAAAATTCGTTCAATTTTTTTACGTTAAGTTGGCGCTTGTAATTCTTAGGTGTCTTTAACGTCATTCGACACCATTTTGTTAGATTGTATTGTGATAGCTATCATATCAGCGTGCATTTAAAACAAAAACTGATCAAAATTGGTGAATATTGTATCGCCAGTTTAATATTGAAGATGGAAGACAATAAGCACGCAAGAACGCATGTTTCTTTGATGACCAGGCAAAACTGATACAGCTTGGCTGGGAAGTTCTGATTCATCCGCCATATTCTCCATACATTGCACCTTCGGTTTTCCATTTATTTCGGTCTTAACAAAATTTCTTAATGGAAAAAATTCAATTCCCTGGAAGACTCCATAGGCACCTTTTATCAAAAAGATAAAAAGTTTTGGGAAGATGGAATTATGAAGTTGCCAGAAAGATGACAGAAGGTAATGGAACAAACCGTTGAAGACGTTGTTCAATAAAAGTATTGGTGATAATAAAAAATGTGTCTTTTATTTTTACTTAAAAACCGATCGAACTTTTTGGCCATTCCAATAGATTACTTAGCTTTAATGTCGTCGTTTGAAAAGTTTACAAAACAAAATAAAAGCCACTAAAATCACCTATTACAGTATTTTTAGAATCATACTACAGTCGGACCTCTATTTAACGAACCTCTATTTTGCGAATTTCTCTATTTTGCGAACTTTTCTTTGGAACCAAGAACATTTTGCTAATTTCTTCGTAAAATAACCTCCAAATAGCGAAGTGCATTTTCTATTTAACGAACTTTTTGTGGTATCTGATTTTTTTAATTTTTTGAAAAATAAAAACATTACAGCAATGAATTGCGATGATGATGATGAAAATGAAAATTATCATGATGCAGAAATAAAAAAAAAACCTTCGTATGATGAAATGGTAAAATCATTTGAAACAATTCGACGCGGATTATAATTTGAAGAAAATACGTCTGAAGGGGTTTTTGGTGCATTGCAAAGATGCGAGACATACTATGAGCGAAAACACTTTTTCAAAAAAAAAAAAAAGACATAATTAACAGATTTTATTAGTAAAATTTAAGTACGCATGTGGTAATGTATGCTTTATGTCATTAAAATTATTACTTTTTTTAATAATATTTATTGTTTATATAGTTTATATATTGTTTCATGGAGTTTAAAGTAATTTTAAAAGGTGAATCTCTATTTAACGAATTTTCCATACAACGAACTTTTTTTGGGATTTAGCGACTTCGTTAAATAGAGGTCCGACTGTATTTCTTTTCTTTTGAAACAAGGAAAACACATTTTTAAATTTTGATTTCGGCTAACTGAAATGATGAAGTCTTTTATCTTAATTTGTTTTCGCTTTATTTAATGTAATGATGCTATTTCAGTTAACTTCACGCACATACAATTTCTTCTCTATTTTTTTAACCAATAGTAAAACTAAATCAATTGAGCAAATCTTAAAATATCTTCTTAAATGTAATTTACTTAAATGATATCAGCTTAAAAAAAGCATTTCGCTAAGACGCAAATTACATAATCAAACAGCAAACGTGTTACGTAACAGCTATTACTTAAATAAATATTGTTATAATATTTATTAATATTAATAATTAATATTCAAGTGAAAAGAAAGGAGGTTCCAACATTATAAGTTAAATTAAATGAATGAATTAGTTCTGTTTATCTGCATTCTTCCTGGTTTTACAACAAAAAGACTGCCTTGAATGACCCTGATTATCCTAATTCAGTGTTAGACATGCTGAACATTTACAAACCGTGGCGTAATGCAGGGCTGAATTCGGTTATGATTTTCTGATTTGTTTCAGAATTCAAGAAAAACTGTAAAACTGCAACTTATTTGAAGGAAAGTGATTCAATTATTTCCTGACCTGTTTCATTTCCTGACCTTTGAACCCTTCTTCCATGACTTTGGAATATCAAAATAACAGTCCAGTTTTAACACCTACCAAACTGATCCCAAGAGATCACTACGCCCACTCTATCTCCTTCCTCGACCAGCATTTCGTTGCTGTTGAGACGGGATGAAGCAGATTAAATTACTTTCCAGAATCTTGAGTTGAAAACTATTTGCCTGATTAAAAATTTGGGAACTGGACTTTAAAATCTAAAGCTTTTTCCCAAGTCTAAGTAATTAACTTTCCATAATATTTTCTGCTAAGCCACACCTGAGAACTCGCCTACATTAACCAAGTGCATCAAATTAAAGTTTCAGCCCATTTTATGAAGCTTCATGCCGCGACCAAGATTATTAATACCAATCTCTTTCAATCTATCTTTTTTTGCAAGAGATAACACATCAGCAGTTTGTCGTCCCTAAGGGCACTTGGCAGCAACCGAACACAGATTGGCACCAACGAGTTTTAAAGACTCAGTGTCCTTAAAATTACCTGATATCTAATTCCTAAGAAAATGATTCAAACAAAAAGATTCTTAAAGAATAACCTTTACGTTCTGAGTTTAAGAAATAACTGAAAAGTTTACAGAAAAAAAGTAAAATCAATTAATTATTTGATTATCTGTTAATGATGAAAATATTTAAGTAAAAATTTTTTTTTTTTAAATGTTGATTTCTCGGGGAAAATGATGATTTTAATTCGAGTTGAACTTGCAACAATTAGTTATCTTATAATGAACCATTAGTCTCCTTCTTAGCCTATTTTTATGAGTCTGTCTGTCTGTCTGTCTGTCTGAGTCACACTCATCAGCGAATACAGAAGAAGAGACAAGGGCGAGAAAAGGATGTATCCTATCATCAATTCCAACTCGTACTGAGTAGTTTGTAGAGGATGGGATTGGATAGACGTAAGTATTTATTAAGACTCAAATTATATAAAAGTAGAAAGTCAGGCTTTTAAATTTTCTTTTAAATTGCTCCAAAATGAGACAATCACAAAAAAATTATATTCGGAATATGAAGAGCTGAAAATCTGACTAATTTTTTTTAATGTTGGATGTGGTTTTCAGTATTTCTAGGTGAGAAGTGATTCTTGTATACCCGTAATAAGAATGGAAATAGATTAGTGTAGTACAGAGAAAGACATTTTGTTTATAAATAGCACTAACAATTGGGTTGTTTCGTAATTATTGGCCGATTCTGACACAAATAACAAAAGCAACAGTAACAGACAAAGAAGTACATTTTATTCAGAAAAATATCTGTCCTCGGCATCAATACACTGTACCCAACGTGTTTTCAGTTAAAAACTGCCACGGTGGCAGAAGCAGGCATCAAAGTGGTCTAAGAAATCGCTAACTGCATGAATCACACCATCCTGGTTGGCGGACCGTTTTCCCCTCAAGAAGTTGTCCAAATAGCGAACTTGTGAAATTCTGAAGGGGCCAAGTCTGGTGAATACGAGAGTGAGGGAGGATCTCGTACCACAAGGCGTTCTTTTTTGCATGCTTCCAAGAGACACATGTGGTCGTTCTCCATCATGCAGGAGTATGGGACCCAAACGATTGACGAAAGATGGTTGTTTGTTGCATAATATCTGGTGACATTGGTTCAGCTGAAGGCAGTACATTGCAGTTGTGATGTTTGGCCATACGGCTAAAACTCATAATGCACCACACCCTCGGCAGTTCACCACACAGAGACCAGAACCTTCTGTGTGTGCAAGTCGGGTTTGGACATTTGTTTGGATGGTTCTCATTACTTAGCTACTACCCTGTTCGCTTTCTGTCGTCATAAAGCACCCGTTTTTCATCAACTATAAGAATCCGATGCAGATAGGGAGTGCTAGCCTCGCGTGTTAGGAGGGCAATGCATCTTTCCAGGCGCTGTATCTGCTGGTATTCGATGAGTTTGTGTGGAACCAAGGTATCCAGTTTTTTAACGATGTCCACAGCTGCCAGGTGTCTGGAAACTCGTTGATGATACGGAAAGTGCGGCACTAAGTTCACATAAGGTGGGCGTTGTTTTTTCTTCCACTTTCTGTCTTAACTGTACCGTGTCACACACAACCGGACGAGCGGCTCCTGGATTTTGGTCGATGTCAACATCACCGGTACGGAACTTTGGAAACAGTCTATGGAAAACACCCATCATGCCGACACCCCAAGTTTTATTGACATTGGCAACCGTTTCGGACACATCACGTCCAAGTCTGAATTCGTGCAAAATCACTAATCTCACTTACATTGCTCCATCACGTCACAAACTGCTTTGATCGAACTAAAATGACTTTTTTAACATGTGAACTGAACCCGTTTACTTTCCAGAGGCGTTTGGTAGTTCCTACTACGATGCGTTCTTTTTTAATGGCTCTGTAAGTTACTCTTGTCAGAATCGGCTAATAATTATGAAACAACCCAATAGTTTGTTAATGTTATAACAGGGAATAAGTTTATATTTTGTACAGATGACGTTGAACAAAAAAGTACCGAGGCTGTAGGATATACTCTTCTATGAGGGATTTTCCACTTCAGGTGAGTTTCACTAAAAATTTTCACTCGGTTCCTTGAGCCTTCTTTAGGAGATGATGAGATTTACATGAAGTTTGCCGCTTCTCCTTTGTTCGTGTCTCGGACAGGTTGTTTCCGTGGCCTTCTTCCTAGAGAGATTCCGATTATGGTCTGCTTCTCCTTCAGAACCAAGTTAAGTGCTCAGGTTTTTTTATCCACATTCATTCATACCAACTGCTTTATACTATCTTGCATCATAATCCATTTTAAATTTTTATACTTTGCTTTGTTTAAAATTTGTAAGCAAGTTTAAGTAATTTTATGCGGCTTTAATCACTTTATGTGAAGAATCTGAAGATAAACTTCTAATATTTATAAGCGGAGGACGGGAATAAGAATTAATAAATACGGAGACTTCTATTTTCCATGGTTTGTACGACAAAGAAAAATAAAAAAGATCAACAATTTAAGGACAGTTCTTTCAAATCACTTATTATTGTTTTACGATGAACTCTACTATGAAAAAAGAATGTTATGTGCTTAATATATACTTAATATAATATATATATTTATTTATTAATTTATTGGTTATGATATGGTTCAAAGACAAGGATTTCAGACTTTGTTTTATTATTTCAGATCACAATCAGCTGTTCTTTAATACATAACCAATTCCACAGTCTTGAAAAGCTGAATTTTCTTTTGTTTTCTGAACAACCTCACTTCAATGATTGTGGAAATATTCAATATTACATCTATCGTGTACAGGCACTGTTTTTCTAAGTCGTCGTTGGGTTGGTTTAAATTTTCACATTTCTAGAAATCAAAATCGTATACTTATAAACTGCATCTTTCACATTTTTAAAAGTTTCCCATGTGTTTTGACAATTTAATTTTATTGCTGATTAACAGTAGTTACTTAACTAGTTTCTTTTTATAAAACAAAAACAAAAGATGATTCAAAACATAGGGTTTTTTTTTTTTTTTTTTTTTTTTTCTTATTCCTGCGTTTTCTTTGATATTTGAAGTTGGTGGAACTAAAAAAAAAACAAGAAAGTGAGAGGAATACTGAACTGCAGAGCGGAAACCAGCAGCTGAAATTGGGAGAACCATTGCCTTTGCAACAAATAATGTCAACTTGTCCTGATTGTAACGCCACCTCGTGCGAGAAATCACGAACTACAAGAGCTATTGTTGAACAGCGATGCAAGATCCGCCAAAGACCGAAATTAAATGAGTGACGCAGGAAAAGACACACAGGGAGATGAATTATCCAAAGCTAGGTCTGCCATTCAGACCGATTTCAATTCGGGTTCCACAAATCCCCACTCAATTATGGATGAGCGCAGAGACACAGTGCAACGGAAGATAATGGAGGTAATAACAAGAAGTTGTCGAGTTAAGTTCTTAATCAACGACTGGCAAAAGAAATGGACAATTTAACTAGGGAAAGAAAATGACTGCCGACACTATCTGCACGCTGCCTCAAAAACACAACCAGCAGTTTAAAATTTCTGCTCAAAATGACATGTTTTATATGCACTGTGACATGTATCAAACGTGTCACGCTCATGAAAATTGGTTAAAATTAAGATAAAACGAGACATTTAATATTAAATCCTTACATCAGATCTTATTTAAGTGCTTCTTAGACAGAGACGCCCACCTACAAGCTACAAATCTCTGTTCTTTCTCTTTCATTCTTATGAATATAGCCTTCCTTCAGTTCATAGGGCTCTAGAATCCGTCCAGCCAAAAAAAAAACAACAACTCTGAACGACTATACACTGGCGTCCCTTCACAAGTTGACACTCCTCTATCTTGCTTACCTCGCTTATTTTATTGAGCTGGACCTGCCGTTCGTACAATAATCGCTACTCCACTTTAATTTCTGCTAGTTTCTCTGATAGAATTGGAAAAACATCTATTTAACTACTTCCTTCCGAGAAAGTCAAATTTGACAAATTCTGAGTAAGACTATTTTCCTTGAAAACATTAGGAAAAAAAGAAAAAGAAAAAAAGAATGACATTGACTTTGTTTCTTAGAAATGGAGAAAAATACGTTGAAAAAGAAAGATTTGTTAACAAAAAAGAAAAGAAAAAACAAACAGAAAAGGAGAAATCTAGAAAAGAAATAGAAGAATACGATGAAAGAAAATGGAAAAGAAACAAAAACAAAAAAAGAAGCGAGATAAACAAATGCTACTCATTGATCTGTTATTGAAAGACTGGCTTTAATATGCGAAACTGAATAATATCAACTCTAAATCAAAAAGCTGTAATCAAATGCTACTACAGGAAATAACGAAAGACACAGAGGTTGTTTCTCCTCTTTTTAGAATAATTAAGAAAGCGAAAAACAGAATAAGAAATATTCTAGATTTCTTGCATTGTGATTCTAATTTTTGTAGAATAATCAACATATTTATTTTAAATTAAATCAAATAACTATTTTTTTTTTCCATTTACGTTCAGAGTTGTCGCAGAACGTAAATCTTGAGGACAACTCTGAAATTTAATGCCTTAAAAATCTTCGACCTGGAAACTAATGGAGAGAGATGGCAGTTAGTCGCTCTTGTAGTTTAAATACGCTTTCCAATGCCAAAATATAGGGATACCTCAGCAAATGATCGTCCAATGTATGCTACATTCATTTTTTTAATGATAAACTGGATAAACTGTGCAGCATTGGAGTTTTCGTACATGGCAAAGACACTGTCCTAATTATCAAGTTAGCATCCTGTGGACCATGTTTCTGTGGAAATGAAACAATCTTATGTTGTTTCAAAATGAATTGATTAAAAAAAGATCGATTTCGGAACACGGCTGCGAACCTGCGACAGATCTTTCGGATCCTTCTTCAATCAAACAAGCAGTGATCTTGAAAAGAATAAAATATGCGTCAGAATTGTTTCCCAAACGGTAATCCTACACCGCACATCACAATCAACAATAACAACAAAAGAGCCATTGAAAAGAGGAACAGAATTTAAACTGAATCTTATTCAATGTTTCTTTACTGTCTTAAAACAGAACTGAGCTTCATCGAAACTGCGAGGACAGTTTTCAGAACACGATATTACTGAAGGTGTTTATGAAAGGGCGTTTTTTTGTACAAAAAAAAATAAAATAAAAAAATGTTATTTATATTAAGAGAGTTCTTGCCATCAATTTGTTTCGGCCAGTGATGGATTATGGCAGCGCGAAACGCCTCTCTCAAGACTAACGCGCCCTCTCGGCTACAAAAATGAATTACATTCACCCAAAACACTTCCACAAATGTAATAAATACAGACAGACACTTGCAAAGATACTCTTTCACGCTAAACGGAATTAAAGGTAAAAGTTACCGAAAAGAGAACAGTCAAAGAAGTTACATATCACAACTAAAACATACTTTAATTCAAAATTCCCATCAAAATACATAGTTACCTTGTATTTTAATAAGCATTTCCATTAAATTTTTTATCGAAATTAAAAGCTAAAAAATGGAGATTGTTAAACTAACATTAATGAACTACGATTTTGCAAAACCTACGACAAACCAAAATAAGTATAACAATATCAGACACTTATTTTATCTAATGTTCACCTGTCCTGTTTAATCTGTCAGCAAATCAATGGACGAAACTGATCACTTTTTTTGGTTTGCTGAATTTATATTTTTATCCGACTCTCCAAAACAAACATTTCAAAATGTTTCTTGTCTTAATATTGATAATGTCAAGATTGTATATTATAAAAACGTTATTCTGTCTGTCATTCTGTCATAAGACTTTTTTTCCAATTTTGTGACCAAGCTATAAGAGATAGATTGGTCATGCAAAATAATAAAATGTAGATCTTTTTAAGACAAACTATGCTACAAAAATCTTTCGAAAAATTTTTTGGGTTTCCAAGATGTCGCCTTTTAAAGGGTCAAATTTTGACTTTTTCTCAATTTAAACCAGGGGTTCTCAACTGGGATCCATGTAATATTCTTCGGGGTCCACAGGGATCTCATTGAATCACACTTATTTTAAAATGGTTTATTATGAATTATTTACCAGTGTATAGATTATGTATTATTTACCATTGTAGAATAATTTATTTGCATTAAATTAGTTTTCATTCAAAATAAAGCATAATCATTTACTGTTTCGTTGATTATTAATATAATCCCTTTACTTTTTAGCTATGAGGGGGTCCACCAAAAAAAAAAAGAAGGGAAAAGGGGTCCATGGGTAAAAAACGGTTGAGAAACCCTGCTTTAAACGAAAAGTATAAAAGTTGGAAAGAGAACATTATATTAAGAAAATGTTGGTATTTGAAAGTTCTATCGAAGATATATCAGTCATTCACAAACGTTTCTGCGTTTGCAAGATACATGCAAAAATGTGTGTGGCGCCAACCCGCAATTCCCGAGTTAAGCGGAGAAGGCCAAAACGGGCTGGGAAGTCGTATATTCTCCAATCTCAATATTAATTTGCTAAATAAATAAAGTTGTTTTTTTTAATGCTATAAATACAAGGGTTCCGGAGCAAAGCGACGGTACACGGCTAGTTAATAGAGTCAAATTGACTTCAATGAAGAAAACGACTTTGCAATATTCATTTCTCAAGCAGTAAAAAGAAAAAAAAGAAAGACGAACAGTATAAAGGGCTTCTAACCTTATAACCTCAAAGGAAGAACTTTCAAATTGAATTGGAACAATTCTATTGTCTCTCAAAGGGACAACTGAATAGATACGAGCAGATGTAATGTAATCAACCCTCACAAAAAAAAAAAAACCTATTCTTTCAATTCATTAATGGTTTTTAAAGCATTCTAAAGTATTTCAAGGCACACTTTGATATATTTAAAATAATCGGATTTACTTAAGTAAATAAGCCTGATTTATTTATTTATTTAGAAAATGGAGTTTCTATTTTAAATAAAAATTATGTCAATTTCAAATTGTGTCAATTTTTTTTTAAATTATGTCAATTTCAAAGTAATCGTAGACCTCTTTGTTTATATCATTTCCACAAATACAAAAAAAAAAAAGGAAAAAAGGAAATTGTAAGGAAAATAGGTATTACGTCTTTTCAAGAACTATTTGTTACATTTAAAAATTTCTGTTTAGTTCCTTTTTCGTCACTTGCTAAACATTTCATATTTCAAGAATCATAACATTTTTGTTCTTTTTTAAATAAGCGAATTCACGGAAAATAAAAGATTTTCTCTCCTCTCATTTTATTTCTAAATCTAAGGGGGGGAGGAAAAATAACTTACCTCAGTAAATAAGATATTCACCTTATCTTAGAGCTGAAATGTTTATTATTATTATTATTTTGTTTCCTATCATTCAGATAAAGATTAAAAGTTTTGAATATCTCATCTGCGGAATAAGATCCTCAGGCAGGCAATCTATTTCTCCATTTTCCTTTGGAGTTTTCGTTGCCAAGTTCATTCCAGTTCACCATTAATCAGCAGAGATGTGATTCTGACAGTTCGGTTCCCGCACAGACACATGTGCTTTCTTCAGTTTAAAGAGTGACTGAGCTACATATTGTTCTGTATAGGATCATCACATTTAGCTTCCAACTATAATATTGATATAAGTAATATGGTATCGAATTATAATCAAGCCTTTTAGTAGGTTTTATTATATCTAATCTTTATAGTAAAAGAAAATTTAGACCAAAACAATGGTAGATTGAATAAGTTAAGTTTGGGATTTTTATTTACGTTGGATTTACGTTGGACATCGAAAGCAATCCAATGAAGTAAACTGGTCGCTTCTAATTATTTTCTAGAAGCTTCTCACACGTGTAAATGTGACAAAAATGCTAATTAAAGCATTTTTGTCACATTTACACGCGAATTTCTTTACATGGATATCACATGGAGAAGCTTTGCGAGAAGTTATAAAGGACAAACAATTCTATAAGCTAACTTTCGTAAGTAAAGTAGGCCAAAAAAACAAAAATATTTTCAATGTGTTGTATCAGATCCCGAAATTCAAAATCACAGGTGAATGGAGACTTTTATTTTGCAAATGAGACATCGCTCATAGGTTTCATAGCTAAACCTCAAATGAAGGCATTTCACTTTACTAAGGAAAAACAAAGCTTCATTTGAGACGCATTTATTCTGTGCTGAGACATTAAGTTCGAACATTGCTGTTAATTCACGTCTAAATAACCTTGGTTATTCTCAAGAACAGTCTGATATTCAGTTCCTCTTCCTAGGCTCAAAATTCCCCGAATATTTATGAATGCCGTGACTCACTTAAGAGAAAATTTAAAATCATCTTCCTAGTTGCTCCTAATAATAGCGAATATGCTATATGATGTTACATCAAAGTGGAGAAGAATTCCTTATTGGTATTGCAATGAATTTCTACAATATCAATCCCAAGCCCTCTCTGTTTTCTGTAATTTTTTTCAATTCGTTACTTTTATCCCATTTGCAAAATACAAGCACAGAAAATAAAATCGAATCAGTTCGTAGGAAATTAAGAACTGGAAATCAAGAACTGAATCCGGATTAAACAAGCTGACGTTCTCCGACGAATTCTGCACAAAAAACAAAAAAAAAATCCAGCATATTTTTGTGAATTTTGTATAATATTTTGTTGATATCACAATATCCTCTGTAATTTAAAACAATATGCAATTGAGAAGTAGAATACAAAATGGATAAATACCACCAAAGGTCAAATTACAAAAGAATTCTTTCCAACAATTTTCCAACGACTATCTTGTGAAAATCTTGAACTTAACTTTAAAATAATACCTTACGGACCATGGTAACTTCAGAGCCCGCCTAGCAGCCTGGAATGTTACAAACACAGCCTTTTGTGAATGTGAATCCGGAGAAACAAACTGTTAACCATATAATTTATGCTTGTAGAAAATATGATAAAGCTAGATTTGAACTCATTTTAAATTTAAATTATCTGAAAATTCTTTGGCCTTGCAGGTTATCACTTTTAAATCAAGGAAAGGCATATCAACCTTTTATGAACTTTTTATATAAACTAAATCGCCCAACGATGTTTAAATGAGATCTGTATTATGTGATCTTTAATTTCAAATTCACAAATTTCACTCTTTTCATTTAAATTAAGATCTTTTCTGTACCTTGTATGTTCTTGTTTCTTTTTATTGTGTAGTACTCAATTATGAGTGGAACACTTATTAAAAAAAAATCCTCTATAATTGTCTTGTAGATTTTGAATATGTAAGTTTTATTAATTTTATTAATTTATGAAATAGCACTGGTTACTTTTCTTACTTTATAACAAGGCGATTCCTTATATTTCTCAACGGGTTTCCATTAAAAGAGAACTGGGTTACAAAAATATTTAAATTAATCGTACCATTTTCAATTGTCTTTTCACTGTTTCAATAGCTAAGAGAATGTAAGTGAATTACATATTTAATATTGAAACTGTGTCTATATGTCTCAATGTTTAAATTCAATAAGTCACTGTATTTTATAATAAGTCATAAAGGCCAACACACAAATATAATTAAAAACATTTATACATATTAAAAATTACAAACGTTTTCAAAACGTGCTGCGTTTGTTGTCGAGTAACAATAATAATAATCATTATTATTGTTATTATTATCATCATTATTATTGTTACTCGACAACGAAACGCAGAACGTTTTGAAAACGTTTGTAATTTTTAATATGTATAAATGTTCTTAATTATATTTGTGTGTTGGCCTTAATGACTTATTACAATCTTTTTACGCACATTAAATATTAATTTAATTACTGTACTTTATACATTAAAAATAAATTGAGAATAATTAATTTCTTCGTTGTATTAATATAATCAATTAATGAGTAAGTTACAGTTCATTGTAAATCACTAAATGATCTAAGTAATTATTTCCATAATTACAATGTAAAATTTTAGTTTGTAAAATTAATTATACTTATGAAGAAAATGCCTTTGCTCATCCTTACTAATTTAAAGATTATCTACTAATTAAGGATAAAGAAACATTATTTACCCTGTTAAACTTTTTCCATTTTAATTTGGGCTGTGTCTATCTCATCAAAGCACATTTCCTTGGGATGTGTTAGACAATGATCTTTAACAGAGGATTCCTAATAATTCTTGCTTAAGTACAAATTAGTCACAAACAGAATCTCATTTGTTTTCTCTTTCTCGGCTAAATTTCAAGTAAATGAACTCAAAGGAATAAAACAACGAAGATATTAGCAAATAGGCCTCACATTAAATAGGCTTATAGCGTTGGTATCACGTTCTGGAAATGTAATAGCAGAAGAGAAAAAGCGCCAGAGATTACTTTGAAATTCGATTATTTGATGCAACAAACGTAGACAGAATAAAACTGAGGAAAATGCAGTTAACTCGGAAATAAGTTCTTCCAATTAAATTATAATGCGAGCCTGAGATGCTTCAGAAAATGCCTCTGAGCGTGTAAAATGACAATCGACGCCAACCAAATGAGCGCTGCTGTTAATTACTGCTTCCTTCTGTGTCTCACGAGATGAGAGAATTTATGAAATCATCCAAAAACTCTTAATTCAATCCCACAGTGTTATCAACAGGATTTCCGCTGAAACAAATCTTACATTTCTTCTTACTTTACATTTCATATTTTCATTCAAAATTAAAATATACATAATAAATAAACAAGTAAATAAATACTATATAATTTATTTATTTACCAATTCACAAATAACACTTATGGATGTTATTTGTGAATTTAAAATGGATGCGTTTTATATTTTGCGTAATTTCTCTTTGTATACCATCAAATATTAATTAGATAAATAAAGACTGTCAATGACAATGTGGCTTTAGAATTTAAAAAAACAAAATGAATTATGTGAGAAAATTCCTTTTTAACTCAATCATTATATAAATATCGTCGTTTCGAATCTTCTGTGGTCTAAATCCGATTCTAAATCATTCAGAATATTTCGTAATAGTAAGAAAAGTTAAGCTGATAAGTTTGATAATGGGTGAATCTACGGAAAACCTGTAATTCGTGTCACAGAGCAATAAATTGAAAATGATTGAAAATATTTGTCATTTTTCAAAATCACACATTGAAGTACAAAATATACTATAGTTAGTATATATTTTTTTTTTAAATTTTATGGAATTTCCAAAAAAAAAGTTGTCCACAGAAGGTGATTCGTCACTTTCGTAGACTGTCACAAGCTACAGTTGGATAGCTTCTAAAGATCCAAACTGCTTTATTTTTTAATATTTTTCAAATAATATATATATTGTGAAATCAGAAAATACGTAAATTTAACATAATATTGAGTGAAATTTTTTTCGAATTATCAGTAAAATTTTTTTGCAACCTAAAGTCATGTCACAAGGTTTTGCCATCGCTTTTGTGGACATTCCTAAACTTTCTAAAAAATCCATCCGATGCGCTAGTTGTCTTCCATTTCACTTAAAAACAAAAGTTTACACGGCGATTTTGGATTGGGAAGTGATTTTATTCGTCTGAGTCGCACATTTGTCAGGAAAATATTACCTTTTTATTCATTTTTCGTCATTTGCACAGCTCATCCCGTCACTTCTGTGGTCTTGTTTAGAACCTAATTTTTATATGAAAATATGATTATTTCTAGGCATAACAATTGAAATATGGTAAACTTAATTTTCTGAATGACACGTGTTCCTAACCTCAAAATGAAGAGCACATGGGCCGAGAAACATAAGTATTCGTCATTTCCGTAGGCATTTGGGGTCCATGGAAGTGATGATCATCAACAATAGCGGCTACTATGTTTTTCACGAAGACTTGTCTTTCACTTCCAGTCTTTGTTAAATGCCGATAAGGATATTTATAATTATATAAATATATACAATATAATATATGATATATGTAATTATATATTTACATTTTTATAGACGTTTAAGATTGACAGTCGGATTTATTTTTATTGTACATGATTTCCTCTTTTGATAAAAAGTTCTTTTAATTCATAAATTATAGTCTTCTATTTATTTATTTCATATTTTTTCCCACGTAAATTCACTATTTGGAATATAATTTATATTAAAATTCGACATCGTTATTAACACAAGTCACTTCTGTAGACACAGCCTACCATCATTTTTTTTTTAAATAACCAAAATGCGTTGACCTGAACCATATATAGCATGGATATAAGAACGTCAAAAGCAATCATCTCAATTTTTTTGAAAAGGAAATCTTGTAATTTAAAATCTCAAAAATTTTTGACTGAAATTGCAGGTTTTCTGTAGATTCACCCTAATACGCTTATCGTTGATATTAATTTCGTTAGTTACCTCGTAACTGACTATTAGTTATCTCGTAAGTTATCAGAGAATATTATCAACGACTGTTGGATCGTTTCTTTTCCGCTATTTTAGTTAAATGAATTAGGAATGAAAAACAATTGCCCAAAATTTGCTAATACCACATTATCAAATTAATTACGCTACGACATTCACGTGACATCTTACCAAATCGAAAGTAATTGCGGTCAGGAAGTAGCTAACGTAATTAGATTGGGTCATTCGCTGCTAAATTATTAAGGAAGGTTTGCCTGCACTCATTCTTCCTCCTTTAGTGTTGAGTGACGCTTTCCTTAATCTATTTTTAACCATAACATTTCAATTCACTAAAAGTCTCCTTTTTCTAGAAAGAAAGAAAAAACGGAACTAAGGAAAAAAAAACTTAGCTTTAAAATATTAAGTCAATTTAAATCCTTCGGTTTTTGTTAGAAATAGAGAAACAAGCTTTAAATGAAACTATAGAAATTTCTTGCAATGCTATATAAACAGTTTCAATATTCTTTTAATGCTTCAATTGACAAAATGACGAATTTCAATTGTTCTTTTTTTTTAATTTTGGAGCGTTTTATGATTCTTTGCTTCCGTTGATAAAACATCGTTTAGCATGAAAAAGTCTCAGATCTCCCAGACTTAGCAGATAACAAATATTTTTACGACAACCGACTGAACTCCACCAATATATAATACAAACAATATATAACAATATAAATGAAATACAAATTCTTGGGCTATGTCTGTGCGGAAAATCAACAATAGCGAAATCTGCTGTACCTACGTTTTGGTGATTTCAAAAAGACCCAACTAGAAAAATCGATGAAAGTGAAACAACTGAATTTATTGAAGTAAGACTATTTGTATCCACGAAACAATAGATTGTGTCATCACTGTTGAGACTGATCAATATTTTCTGCTACGATTTCGATTAAAATTAACTGATTTAGACAATTTTAAAGAAAAATACTTGGGATTTCATCTATTTTCAAGGTTTTCTCAACCTACTGAAAATCTAAAGATAAGTCGCAGTTTATCAAAAAAGGTAGCTGTTTCAAGGCTATATATATATATATATTGCGGATATACGTTCCACTATGAATACAGTTTGTTTTTGTATTTCTGACTTACCTTTAAAGTTTGTACAGAGAATTTTGAGTCATCCTGTATGTATAGGCCTGTAAATAGTCGACTTTTTTTTTTTTTTCAATATTTAATTTCCTTTTTAAACGACCTAAAAAACTAATAAAAGTAACTGCGGAATCAAATATCAAACTTTATATAATATTTTCTAATAAGATTTTCTTTTTCAAATCCATTTGACCGATAGGGTGGTTATATTTGAAATTTATGAAAGAAATTAATCTGATAAAGAAAGGATATATATATAGTTTTTTTTAGAGGTTTTTAATCCTTTTTTTAAAGAAATATGCTCGATTCTTCTTCTTGTTGAACGATGTTTTTTTTTTTTTTAAATTAAACCTTACTCAAATTTAGGGAAAACCGAAATGACTAAGCGTGTTTCTGACTGTTTCGACAGATCTCTTCCGATGTCAAGGATGAATTTTAATATGAGATTAGAAATAATTCGTTGGCCGGAAATTATTTACCGAAAACGCGGATTTTTTTTTCTTTTTTTAAATGATCAATTGGATGTTGTACAAACAAGAATAAAGACCATCAAATTAATATTTGCGAATCATATCTCTAGACTTTTTTTAAACCTCAGTTTTCAAATGGCTTTCGTTTAGTCAAATAAAATAAATAAAATAAATAAATAAATAAATAAATAAATAAATAAATAAAATAAGAGAATAAAAATAAACGCTTTCGTTCATTAGGCTACTCCAATATTGTTACTAATAAATGGTTTTTATCGTTTTTTAATAAATATATTTCTTCATAACAGTCTCTAAAATCCATATACTTTCAAATCCATGTACGATATTTCGAATGCATCTTCTCGAACATTTTAAATATATTTCTTTATTAAATTAATATTACAATTTAATAATTTATTAAAATTACACTTTCCCTATCTAATATCCCATTATAATCATTAATTAGGCTTCATATTAATTAAAAATTCATTATTTACCTTACATATCCATTTAATAACATAATTTATTTATATATAAGTTTCCTCTCTAATACCTAATAATATAATTATTAAATATTTGTATTAAGATTTACATTATTCAAATAACTTCATTGAAAAATGAAGTCTATCCGAATTTATTACAGTGTTTTTTTATTTCTATCCTTCTGCCTTATAACTTACACGCTGCAAATTTGTAATTTTACGATGCTCGGAAAAAAAAAATAGAAATTTTATTATATAATTAAGAAAAAAAAATATTATCCATTTTGTCGAAGAAAGTGTAAATTTACAGGTTAGAAATCAATTTATAGCATAAACTTCGAATACATCGTTTTGTTTTTTATTTCCTCTCCCGGTGTTGTAAAAGGAAGTGATTTCTTGCAAATCAAACAAGGAAATGAGTAAAAATTAGATAGTAAATTTTATAATTGTAAAGCAACATCGTGACCGATTAAAAGAACTTGTCTTTCTTTTCCGGACATTCAACAGACGTTCATTTCAGTGTTCACGAAGAAATGATGAATTATGTGATAATAAAGAAATTAATTCAAATACAGTACTTTCATCTCATGAAAAAAGCAAAACACGTCTACCAATGTACCCAGAATGATTGTAGCACTGAAAAAATGAACCACTTAACGCAGATCTGGCATGATAAGTTTACCAGATCTAGTTGGGTCAGTCAGTCAGAGTCTGCTTCAGTTTTTAAAGTTTTTACAATCAATGGAAATAATATTTTTGTCATTCAGAGTTATAAGCTTTTAACACCTTAATTGATTATTTCGTTTGCTCACAATGTCTAAAGCCAAAATTGGGTTTATAGAATTCAATATTAAGATATTTTTTAAACAGGTTTTATAATATCGAAAATCAAATTTTTATTATTTTTAGAAAACTTGCAATTGTTGTTGCGGTGGCTATGAATCTTCTGATTTAAGAACTAGAATTTATTAAGTGGAGCCAGGAGTCAATCAATGAAGTTCATTGCGAAGTGAAATCTTACCGTTGGTTATAAAGGTATTGATCGACGAAGTTAAAGAGACGTGAAGTTGGCGTAAATGTCTTAGTTCCACTATCCTAAAGCCATTGGAGTCTAATAGAAACCCTAAGATCTGGGTCACAAATACAAACTCCATCCATTCCCAATACATTACACCCAATGGGACTTGTTGTTCGATCCAATATAAATATCTGTTGAAAAATCTATGAGCTGCATCCAATATCATTAGCTCATAGATTGGAGTATAACCAACACAGACAGAATCACTGAAGAGTCGCTACCTTCCAATAATGGATAACCAATTTATTTCGTTACGTCGTAGAATGACATTCGAATTGTTGATTTAATAAGGTGTACAGATTTATAAGTGTTATCTTTAAACTATTACTAATTTGTAGTTATTTCATGAAAAATATAGATGTTAATACATGGATTAAGGAAAGCGTCCGTTAAAGTGCGCAATAAGACTCTTCACTAGTCTTACTTTTTTCAAACACTGTCTGTGGAAATGTAAAATACTTCTATACTTTACTTGGCAAAGTGTACAGTAAAATTAAAGTTTGCTTGTATAGATACGACAACTATTGTGAGCTGTTGCAGTCGCTCGTATGTGTGGGCTCAGAAAACTTATTAATTTCCATTTGTATGTAAGATTTGTAGTTGAACCTGTGTTTCATTGATAGTTTGTTTTTTAACACGTTTTTATTAGCTCGCTTTCTTCTCTGTCTGTTTGTTCGGTACAAATTTTGCAATTGATTTTAAACTAACTTCCCGATGAGCTAGAGACTTGAAACTTTACACATAGCTCGGAAATGGATGACAATGCAATATTAACTCGCTTTCTTGTCTGTCTGTTCGTTAGGGAACCATAATTTTTCGGATAACAGATCGGTGCCGTATGGAGCTTCTGCCGTGCATTGCAAGGCAGCATTTTTGAATTGCAAGGCAGCGGCTTTTTTTTTCTTTTAATTTATCGTGTTTAAAATTTAAATTCGTGTTAAATGTTTAAAATCGATTAAAAAATTTCATACACATAAGACTAAAACGCAGAAAGCAATTATTTAAAAAAATATTTTTTTTAATATACCACGTTTTTAAGACGGACTAAAAAGTATAAAATAATTAGTATAAAAAGTATAACAAAAAACGTGGGCGCAAGATTACATGCGCCCCGCGTTTTTCATTATACTTTTTATACTAATTAGTCCGTCTTAAAAACGTGATGTACTAAATTTTTTTTTCAAATAATTATTTTTAATTACGGTTTCGAGTATGAAAAGCAGAAAGGCTATAATGAAAAGGAAGATTTAGAAAAGGCTATCTGATTATAATACGAAAAATAACAGTTCAACGCTGCGCATGGAAAAATAATTGAAGTCTAATAGATATTAAAAAAAAAATAGTTTGGAAAAAAGTTACTCAATGATTATTATTTTGATTTATTTTGATTGGGATAATGTATATTTTTTTCATGAAACAAAATGACTACAAGGCCGAAGAACTACCAACAGACATAAACAGCCGGAAAGAGAGAAAGAGAAGAGGAAGACGCAGGAAAGGAAAAGTCAGCCCCGGGATTCGAATCCATAGTAATCCACCCAAATTACTGGGCCATCGCCTAAACCGCTCCTTTCCTTTTGCTTACACATTTGTGCATCCAAGCCATCTTTTGTAGCAAATTCTTAATTATAAGCACACCTTTCTGTTTCCTAACTTTAAATGTCTTGTTCTACAATTGGCAGGAACAAATGAGGATTTATTACGTAATTAAAATAAAAATAACATTAGTATTTACTTTATTTTAAAACTGTAAACTAAATATTGAGATGCTTGAATTTTCTGGACAACAGTTTTACCTTCAAAAAGGACTATTTATTTCTGGTATTACATGAATTAAAGACATTTTCTGTTTAGAGAAACAATGTACAACAGAATTGATTCAACAATATTTTTTTTTATCAATTTTATCAACAGTGTTAGTTAAAATTCTTTATTTCTTTCAAAAAAAAAAGCGACAGCAAAGTATCAATATCCCCGGACCGAATCTGCATTAAACGTAAGGGTTAAGAGATGAAAATTATTCCCAACAAATATTTCTTTATCAATCAACAGTAGGAATCAAAAACATTTATTTCGATTTCTGAAACCTTTATCACAGGATTACATAACGGAATAACAATTAAACACATTGCTTTAAATATATTAATGATATTCTAATGTTAAAACGTATTATCTAATTAAATACATGTTTGGGGATAAACATATTATTCTTCAAGCAATTGAAGGAAAGTAAATCTCTACTATTAAGAATACATGTTAATCATTCATCAATTAAGTGTATATATTGACCTACGGATTTAAAGCCGTTATTCCTTTAGAGTTATAGAAAAAAAGTAACCAAAAATTTAAAAGAAAAAGAAAACAATTTGAATTGATACTTAAAAGTTAATTCGGGAACAAGAGAACTTCTTAATTTGTTAAACTCTCACGAAATGCAATTTCTTTCGGGAATTTCATAACGAGAAAGTGAAACCTAGTGTCTCGAGGCAGGGGTTGTAATTGATTCCCATTTTATGATCCTCTTACAGCGCCTATTAGGCTTAATGCGACCTTGGTGACAGGCTTCCCACAAGCTAATGACTGCTTTGCGCCTTCAGCTCCTCTGTTTATTTACGTTTGATCAGACGATGAACCGAACGGAAAAATACACAGAAGACGAACGACCTGTGAGAAGAAGAATTTCAACCCAATAACAACAATCTCCAGCTGATAAATATATAAAACAAATACGAAATGTTATGAAGGTACAACAGATTTACATTGTTTTTATTTTACATGGAAGAAATGATGGTGATTCAGCAATATTTTTATAT
>JAFIDM010010028.1:43215149-43226537 GCA_023159025.1 Thereuonema tuberculata | reverse complement strand
GGGGGGAAAAGAGGCGAGGGAGGGAAGGCGGTCATCATAAAATCTGATTACGGAGATTCAAGAGGGGTTTATACGACCCGTCAGTTCCTGTTTGTGTTTTCGCTCATCCCTTAATATTATTGTGGGTGAACTATTTCAATTGTACTCTTCAATAAACTTTGTTTCTGTCTACGATAATAACCAGACCATAATGAGGCCTTCAACTGGACGTCACTAAAGGAATCATGAGAAGATTCGAAATCATCGTAATAAGCACAAAAATATAGAAATTTAATGAGGAATAGGAACTTAAAACCAATGATCATAAAAAAAATAAATAAAATAAATAAAATAAATGCAAATCCAATAACTGAAAATTGTCTCTTTACTTGGCTTGAATATGTATGAAGATATCATACATATGTATAATGAAATGAAAAAAAATATTTTTGAACATTTGCAACCTTGTCATTGTTATTTCCATTTATTCAAATTTTATGTAAAGAGTCACGGTAAATCATTTTCTTTTCTCCACATGCATTTGCACAAACTGTAGTTGGTGTAAGAATACAGATATCAAGGAGCTGTCTATGATTTGAATTTTTCCAAAAAAACCAAAGTTTTGGCTTAGAATTTAAATACTTATGATGTACAAATATAATAGAGCGATATTCATCACTATCGAGAATTAATGGAATTTCAGTATTTTTAGGTAATCGTAAATGTTTCGGGGCTTCTCCTGTCTATCATCCCTTTCCGTAACGTTTTCTTAATTCAACTTAAATGTTTCTTTTTTAACTCAAAGAAAGATTTAATAATTAACACCGCTCCAAACTGAGGATTTTCATCGTAATCAAAAGTTTTACGAGGTTCTTTTACACGATCTTCATTTTAAGGAGTGCGACATAACCCTCTAACAACAATTCATAAGCGTCTTCTGGGACTTGTAATAGAAAAACAGCAGGAAAGAGCTTTGTAAACATTACTACATCAAAACAAGTTCCTTGTTGATTTAAGTTCCTTGTTGGTAACGAGCTAGAGACCAAACATTGCAGTTACAAAGTCACAACCATTACAATGATAATTAAGACACTATTTCATTAAAGTTCCTATTAATTTTGGTACAAATTAGACCAACAATTGAAGATCTGTGAGTCTATTTGAAGATCTAATGAGGGTTACGTAATTGTGATTTTTGACTCACAGATCCAAAAATCACAATTACGTAACCCTCATTAAAGCTTTACTAATATGATAAGTAAATCACTATTCATCAAGACATGTTACAAATTTAGTGGTGAGATTAGATTTTTTTTGCTATCTGATACTGTTTTTGACTCTTACTACAGGGTTACTCAAAACCTAGCATGTAACTATTTTTTTTTTTAATTTTTGCCATTGCTTTGACACATCATAAATCATCGTGTAACCGTTCTGTTTCCTGGTGAACCTTAATCCCAGCCCATGCGTCTTCCTTCATTCACGTGAATCAATTCCAACAATCGATTGGTGAGACTCTTTTGAAAGAAACCCTCTACAGCTACTGAATGTCACAACATTCACAGAAGTTCAATGTCTGGAAATTGAACCACGAGAACACAACGCAAAAGATGTCCACGTTGCAGAAGACATAAAAGGATATTTGTATTTACACAGAGGAGAATCAGGTTCGAATCCTGATTACAATTTATTGGATGATTCACGTGGTACAACATAAACAATAAAATGCACTTTTAAAACAACTTATAGTTAAAATAAAATTTTCAAATAGAATTAAAAATAACAAGAAAAAGAGAACGTTTCGCCTTGACACTGATTGATTTTAGTATCAGAGCATTACAGTAGTCTTCAAATTTCAGTGCCTTAAAAAAATACAAAAATCACCGAATCGATAAGGAAACAGCAAACATCATCAACACAATCAATCGTTGACGTCGCTATCAAATTCGTTGATTTAAGACTCACGTTCTTCTTAATACTTTTTGACAGACAAAAAAAACAAAAAAAAAAACTATCTTATTCTCAGTACAAACAGTCCAAGTTACGACAATCTTTCCTCAACGGCGCTAAATGACGTGTTTGAAAGACGGCTGTCTCTTCTTACCACCTTCACTCTTTCCCAAGAAGACAGTGAAGCGGAAGAAAAAAACGAAGGCAAATCCACCAACGCCTAAAGGACCGTGACAACCTTCAAGACTTTTCTCGGTGTTATTCCTTTTTTGGGTGAAAAAAAACAGAGATCCATTGATCCACAGTGTTTTTTTTTACTTTATAACAAACAGAATGATACTGAAATTATTGCACACAACAAAATCCATGGCTGAGAACAGAACGAACAGGAAAATTATAAATATCAACAATTCGAATAAAGAAGAAAGTAAGGATCACAGGTTAAAGAAGAAGCTCGGACAGGTGAAGAAAAGAAGTTATGTGAATATCAAAGAATAGTAAGTGAAAATGTGTTATTGATATTTTAACATGAACTAACAACCAAACTAGATAACGTGTGTGGCACAATGACGACGAAACCGTACACCCACTCCACGGAATCTGTCATGTACATTTTGCTTCGATCCGTGGAGAACTAAGGAAAAAAGATAGAAGCACGAAAAGGCAACAACTAAGCAAGTATCATTCTGAAGTTTTGAAACGCAAATTCAGAAAAAAAATCTGTAGCATTTCCTCTTGAAGAAATCACTTCTCATCATTGTTATTAGTTTCTTTTAGTAATGGGTTTTATTTTGTTTATTTTTTTTCCTACTAAAACCTTATAGTAACAATTTAATATGAGTAACAATTAATTTATCAAATCGAAAGTAAGCATTTATGAAAAACCAGAAACTTAATCTATATTACTAAAATCTTTTATTTCTCTGTCTGTCTGTCTGTCTGTCTGTCCGGCGCAATTTTCTGAGAGAATGGAAAATAGAAATAATTTTTACAATGAAACATCCGCGACAGGAATCGAACCTGCAACCTTCTGATCCGAAGTCAAATGCCTTATCCATTAGGCCATAGGAACTACAACTCTCTTCATAAGGTTTTTTAGCTTATATCTCCTTTCCTTTCCCCCATCAATAAGGAATGTATTCAATCGTTTTTTTTGAATCTCAAAATTGTTTATTTTTTTCACATCAGTCAGTTTATTTGTAATTCGAAACTGACAACTAGAATGATAATTGCCGAAACGTTGCAATATTTTAAATATTCTTACTTAACCTAATCCTATGTGATATTGAAAAATATGTGGGTGTATATGCCAGATGTTGGAGTAAAGAAAACAGAGTCAAGAAAGAGCGAAGCACTCTTTTTTTGAGGTGGAATACCGAAAAAATCACTATTTGCAACTCAAAAACCATCAGTAAATGTAACTCAAACGTCACTGAAAAGTGACAATTATAATTAAAATTAGAGTCAAAAAAGAATAAAGAGATACTTCTATTAGATAGAATACTGAAAAATCACTATCTGTAACTCAGAAACCATCAATATTTGGAACACAAAAGCCACTGAAAAGTGCCACTTAGAATAAAAAAAAAGACTCAAAAAAGAAAGAAGCAGTATTTGTATTAGATAGAATACTGAACACTATTGTAACTCAGAAACCACTGAAAAGTATCATTTGGAATAAAAAAAAAATAAAAAGAGTCAAGAAATAAGAAGCAGTATTTCATTAGATAGAATACTGAAAAATCACTATTTGTAACTCAAAAATCATCACTATTTCTAACTCGAAAACCACTGAAAAGTATCAATAGGAATAAAAAAAAAAGATAGTCTAGAAAGAAAGATGCACTATTTCTATTAGGTAGAATACTGCTCAGAAGTTAGACGTCTTAGCCATTAGACCACTAGGCCTACGTTCTAATCTCTGTAAAAAATAAAAATATATCATAGATATATGATTTACAAGGTGGTTCTAAAAGCAGTCGTAGATTGAGAGAATATAGACATCAAAAATTAAATTAAAAGAAAAGCTTTTAAAAAATTTTAGTTTTAGTTTCCTTGATGTAATTTGTGTGTGTGTGTGTGTGTGTGTTTTTTTAATAAATAAAAAATTGTTTTCCGTTACATAAGGGAGGCTTCCGGAGCGGAGCGACGGGTAGCCGACTAGTTACATTTAAAACTTTTTACAAAAACCATGCCTTTACAAGTTTACAGTTTTGACATGTAAGTCTCGTTTGATTTTTATTTTCATAATTAATTTGTTATTTTGGCTATTACTAATTGTACACAATAATTCTTTGTGTAATGGTAAGCTGTTGTTGATAGATCGCAAAAAAAATAATAAATAATACGCATGAACCTTAATGAACAAAATAAAAATAAAATAATTTGGATAGAAAAAAAACAACAACTTTGCATTCTGGTTGAAGGCTTAATATGATTTTTGTGCCGTAATAAGGATTAACCAGTCTTGTAGTTTTATTCACGGATTCCAAACTTGAATTCTTTAACAAGGTATAACTATAAATTTTAAAGGTGACCATTTCACCACTCAGATTATAATTTATATTTTAATTTAAATTTATCAAACGTATTTACATGATGTAAATTTGCACAACTTAAAACTATTTTGCTTTCACAGGTTTTTTGATGATTTGATCAATCACTAAACAATACTTATGTGATTGACTCGCATCTCAATTTAACTTTAGTTTTCCTCTGTTAGCATTTTTGTTTCGAATGAGACAGTGGAACGCATATGACGCAAAAAACCAGTTGTTGAATTGGCGGCAGTGGGGGAGTTAATAACAAAAAAACATAAGAGAAGAAGCTGCGTGAATGGATGCGAATGCTGACTCATCAATGTGAGCGACAAATCAAAAGGACCTTTGTGAGGGTGGGGAAGGTTCATTACTTTTAAGAGGTGGTGGAGGGAATTGACAATCAAAAGGGATTTAATGCAAGGAAGGCACTTCAAAGGAAACTATAGAAGAGATGAGAGATAACTTTCTCTAAGAAACCTCCTTCAATTAAAAAAAAAAAATACACACACACACACACACACACACACACACACACACACACACACACACATTCACACAAAATCAAGATTCGCTCTTCATCCAAAGTTCTACTTGCTTAAATTTAGAAAAGAAACAGTTTTAGTAAAAGAAAAAGAAAGTTTATTAGACATAATCAGATAATTCGTTCTCTTAAAGCCATGTAAACAGAATTATATCTTATTCTTCCAAATTAAAAAAAAAAAAAAAGTTCTACAACTTCAAAAAATAAACTGCAGAAATTATTCGAATCAAATTGGCTTCAATAAACTAAAAGACAGTAATTGCAAAGTTATTGATGTGAAACTTTTTTTTTTTTTTCCAAAATAAATCGTCAACTGATCTGAAATAATTTCATTCCTCTTGAGAAGTCATTTTACAAGTTTGATAAAAAGATAAAAACACACAAACGATCACATGCTAAAATATTTAAAAAATACTTAAACAATATGGAGCCTTTCGGGTCCCTATGCGGGCAAAACCCGTTTTCAACACTCATAGGGTCACGAAAGGCTCCACGAAAGGATTTTTTAAATACTTTAGCATGTGATCGTTTGTGTGCTTTTATCTTTTTATCAAATTAATTTTAACATACATTAAAAACTCTTTTAAATCATTCTACAAGTCAGACTGGAATGTTTTCAGCATTTTCAATACAAGTTGCATCCAAAGGAAATAATAGCTTCCCTCTTTAGAGTCGGTGTCCTTTTGTAAGGACATAATGCCATAATTGTCTGAAAAACAATTTACGATGAGTTCTATTTCTTCAGATCAATTCCAAGAAGGAAACTGTTTTCAAAGTAACCTGAGATGGACTGACCTAATAAAAGCTACGAACGAAACATACTGGGAATGCGAGGAAACATTAATCCTCGTAATTACCTTTTTGAAGACGCTAAAATAGAGATTCTATTGCATCACTGATATTAATTGCTCATCCGATTTTAGTGATGTTTATAACAGCAAATTCTGCTTGTAAAACAAAAACTTCTGCCAGAAGTTTTAATCTTTGTTAAGGAAGATTTTTATTGATCTCGTTTCAAAAAAATTCCTGTAAAAAAAGAGGCTCTTACTTTTATGGAAGGACACAAAATTTTGAAACTTTAATTAATTTAAAATTTTTGGAGGGAAAAAACGAAAAAGGATTGAATCTGAAATTTTGCCAAAGAAACGAGCTTTTTCTTGTCGGTTAGGACAAATAGAGAAGGAAAGGAAGAAAGGTAGGTGATTCCCTGAGTTGACACAAGACGATAAAAAGGCAGATTCTTCGTCATTAGGAATACCGAGTTCCTTAGGAACTGATTAGAGAAAAGTTTTGAAGAGGGAAGGGGCTGGTGGAAACAAAGAGCTCTACAAAGCTTAATGAAATGACGGCGTAGCAGTCCTTGGGGAGGTGATGGTCGTTGCCTTTATTGCCGACTTTTAAGTGGAGACGCAGCGACCCTCTCGACCCGCGCTGGGATAAATCAGGAGAAGCGCATTCCCTCGTTTATGTTCTCTCCTCCAGGGAAACAGACCCAAGTTTTTATCCGTTTTTATCCTTCCGAGACAAAACCAAGACTTATCCTGTTTGTAGATTTCAAATGAAACTTAGGGGCATATCAAAATAGAGCAAGTGAATCTACTGCGTCACAAAACTCGTGAAATTAGAATTCAAATTGTGTCTTTCCCTGTTGAATTTCACTAAGAATGTAAACAATATAAAACCGCCTCAAGAATAAGACAAACTCTATCTCTAATGCACAAGAAATTAGTTAAAAACATACCTTCTTATGTTTTTAATTCTGAAAATAAATCTATATATTTTAGGCACTTCTTACGAACTTCGTTTGTTTGTTTTTTTTCTTGGACTTAATTTCTGTAAAGATGAAGATTTTTTGTTTTTCACTAAATGATTGAATCTTTAAAAAAAAAATAAAATGTCAGGATACAAACAGGATTTGACTTTTTTCCATCTGAAGAAAAACAAAAAGTTCAAAAGCAAATTACTTCTCTAAATTTAGTGAAAAGAGTTGTTTGTGCAATAGAAAGAAAAAGATAAAAAAGCTTTACAGAATTTTATCCTATCTTTGTTATTGAATGATAATAACAATTAATTAATGTAAACGACATTTTTTTAGTTACCTCTTGTAAGGGCTAAATAATAAATATTATATTAACAAATAAATGAATCTGCAAACTTTTGAAAAAAAACGCTTTTAAACACTAAGACAATCAGTTTTAAAATAATCACGTAAGTTGATGTGTTGACTGCTTCCTAAATTCACCAGAAGACGAAATCTCTTCGTGTTGATGTCGATTGGAAAGAGAGCATTCTAAAATCAACTGAATGTATCCTGTTAACGTAGACCAATGATGTAAGATTAAAATGCTAATCGGTTTTCTTTTCTTCAGGCCCTGAGATTAAAAATGTATCATTGGATTTAGGGAATCATTCTTAATTCAATTAAAATAAGTTATCAGTTAATAATAAATCGGCCATTGTAATTATATAAATCGAACATTGTCATCTTAACATCATCCTTTACTGTAGCTGTGTATATTCTTGTTATCTGAAATAATAAATAGCAATCCCAAAAGTTCGAGTATTCTTTGGCATTAAGCGCAGTCATTCGTCCTTTATTTTAATTAAAATTATTAACATTTGTAGGTAAAAAAATCTAATTTTCGAAAGCCGCTTAATATTATTTCGAGTTCCTACGTAATTTTATTTTTCAAATAGAATTTTAAAAAGGTTTCTCTGCAGGTCCATAAAATGAAGGCGCCATCGTGCTAAAAAGACAGAAATTACAACTACTGAAGTAAACCAAAACTCGATTTGAAGTTTCTGAAAAAAACTCAAATCCTACTTTCCTTAAAAGATTACATTTTTTTTTTAAGTCGTGAAAAATAATATGAACGAAAGATCCATTTATTTTTAAGTTATAACAACAGCTGAAAATAGTGTCCATTTTCTGGGAAAGAAATTATTAAATCTGCATTAATTATATACGTTTACTTCAATGCGGTAATTTTCAACATCAAAGCAGACAGGATTTAATATCCATTGTTAGGCATCATTATTTCATTTCTTGTTAGGGTTTTTGTCATCTTCATACACTAATTTTAATTACGATGTACATGGAGAAACTTATTAATACAGAAGTCAGATTGTCTTTTGCCTTTAAAAATGCATACCATGTTTCAGGAAGAGTCTATGAGTTTCAGGACTCAGAAGATTCAGGAATTTCTTGCTTCGCATTTAAGCTCACTTACAACTGTAATATTATTTGATGATTTACTAAAACTTCAAATGAATTTTCGTAATAAAAACCATATTCAGTTCGATAGGCGTCACTGTTTGATCCAAAGCACCGCCTGCCACTGTCACTTTCCTGCACGACATCAAAGTGCTGAGAGGAAAACCAATGACTAATAAAGGAAATTTCGAAATTGTGACTGTTCAGTTCCCTTAACACTCATCCTAATAATAATAATAAAAAAAAGCCTTGGCATTTGTCAGGAAATACTATTGAATATATAAAAAAAAAGTACAGATTTTTTCTAAAAAATTGGGATTAATTTAATGCAAATTTAGACATTTAAGAGTAATCATAAATTAATGTCAGGAACAAAAATAGTAAACTTGATAAGGCTATCTCTCGATGGCGAAACGTTGTAACCATTTGATTTGTATAAATATGCTAATTAATTTCAGCAGGAGTACGGCTCTATTTTTGTTCCTAAAGTTATGCAGTACACGTAAAATCTTAGTTCCTAAATTAATATCATTTTATAATAAGCTACCAATTACTAATTAACGTTACAGTACATCATGTGAAGACCAATGAAATGAAATATGTTGAAAATAAAAAAAGTTCAAACAAACAGTGATTATTGAAAATCTCTGTAAAAAACACATTGACTGTACATCGTTAAACACGGTAAATAAAGTTAATAAAATATTTCGTCAAATTCATGGGTAAGTTTTAGTTTAATATGATCATAGTGAATGTAATCAATCATATTAAATATCTTAAATAATTAAAAAGAAAACTTACAAATTTTATGTGGCAAATTTTAGGTTACTTGAGGTGGACTTTTAGCTTCCAAAAAAATACGGTATTGGATAGTATTGCTTTTATCGCAAAAAAAAAAAATGATCATCATATATTTTACTATTAGAAAAAAAACAATACTCTAAAATTGTTAGTCGTCGAGTGGAATTTTTCCATTTAACAAATAATTATAGAAACAAGGAACAATTAAAAATTTAGGAAACTTAGATTCAACATTTAAAAATTATTTTGAATCACATCATAATTAACTTTATGTCTGATTAAATAGTCTAACATGGAACCTTTTGGGTGAATAACGAAGCAAAAACTAAACTTACTAAGAGAAAAGGGTAAGTTTTAAATTATTACTCTATTTAATTAATCTTTGGTCATTGAAGAAAACTTCTGAAAACAATTTTAAACAAATCTTTTTCAACATCAAAATATCCTTTCCTCCGCCTGTCCTTTGTTTTTATTCAGAAAGAGGACAGCAAATCAAACTGATAAAGCAACAACGAAAAAAGAACAGATGAGCGCGAGAATAAACCAGGAGGGATTACCATTCCCTATGAATCTGGAAATGAGCGCTTAATTTACGGTTGTGTGTTTCCAAGTGAAATGAAAATAGAGCAGGGCGAGTCCATATTTAGAGGTGAGACATCCACCCAAAGCAATCGAATTAAATCCGGGTCGATTGTGTTGAGGAGACGGCGTTCCTAACTCCGCCACTCATGTAAATGATGGGTTGGAGTCGAGGCAGCCTATGGGTCTCCAGGGTCCTCAGCGCACGGCTAATCAGAGGACGACACGGAAGGCTTCGACAAATTGATTCTTTGCCGACCCCGAGAGCAGACAGGACCCTTTTTTTTGAATGCCTCCCCCATCCACCCACATCATCACAGAAGGACTAGTGCACAACAACACTTACAACCCCACTCCACCCGGGAGTAGGCCTCTTGCAGCAAGAACAAAGATCCGATCTCAGGAAAATACAGCTGAGACAGTTTCAGCAAAGGATTACAATTTCGGTTTAAGAAACAGCTTTTTAAAAGAAGGAAATTGAAAGCATTGCTAAGCAAAACAGAAACTGAAACAGAGGGAGAAAATCAACTAATACCATTTGCAAAAGAAAAGAAATCACGAAATTAATTACAGCATTTATTAATAGATTAGATCTTGTTTTTAACAAGATTCTGTAAGAAATATAAAGGCTTATTTCTTTTTGTTTTTAACATTCATCTTACTAATCTTGATTTCTATTAGTCTTAAATATTTTAATTTTTGAAACATTACAAATCCTGAAGCCCATTGATTAGTATCACAGTTATGTTTGTAGAAAGCATTACTTTAAAAAGCTTAAAAGAGTATTAACTTTCATCCAATGAAATTTACTCATACAGAAGGAATTAGGTAAAAATTGATGAAGTGAGAATTCTATTTTTATGTTTACAACAAAATAAGAGAGAATAAAAATTTAAGAGGCAGTCTAAAATTTATTACAATACTATTTTTTTTTGAGAGGGTTAACAAGTTGTATACGACAGCCTATAATACTTCCGCGTATGTTAATTATAATTAATAACAACATAAATCTTTTGCTATAAATAAACATTCTATATTTCTTCTTCAAATCTTTTCTACTGTAAATTTTACTATTAATCATCTTCCCTACTACACCAGAAAATAAATGTTAAACACTACTATTTATTTTCTGGTGTAGTAGGGAAGATGATTAATAGTATAAATCTTTTGCTCTTAAGTTTTTAGATTTTGTAGAATGAAATGCTTTTTCCATTCTGACCTAGATACGCAATTAACCAACATACGATGGATAGTTTAAACGCTTCAAAACTAAATTAAATACTGCGTTTATAAAATGGAAGCTTTCATTACATCTATTTATATTTTATGGAGGTTTTCATCTCAATTTTCAGACTTAATTTTTTTCTTGTTTGTTTAAAATAAAAAAAGGGAAAAATGTTGAAAAGCACAATTAAAAAACACAAAAACAAAAGAGAGTAGGAAAAGACATTGAACTTCCACAAATCTAAACATAAAGATAAAAACATAAAAAAAATAACGAAAAAAAATTTCACGTGCTACTCAAGTTCATAGTGACTACTCTCAACTGATGAGCGTGAAACTGGCTGTCTTGAGATGTCACTTATGAACTTTGGTCTCACTTTTTTAATGTGTTTAGACAAAACAAAAAACACTTTATTTTTGAAGCATTTTTTTCTTTTTTTTACTTTGTTCTAGAAATTCTAATTAAAAAAAAAACACACACACAAAAAAAACACACACAACAGTGATATTGTGTTAACAAATGTAGCAGAATAAACTTGTTTACATTAAATAAATATCTA
>JAFIDM010010028.1:43202208-43215139 GCA_023159025.1 Thereuonema tuberculata | reverse complement strand
ATTAATTAGGTTGCCGTTAAAACATTTTCCGGACTTATTTAATTTTCAGAAAATGAAAAATTTGAAGGTACTGTTTGTATTCGGCAATTCTTACACAATTCACAAACCTGACAACCAAATAAACAAAGATGTAGAAGGCTTACGTATGTATAAGAAAAACAAACTGCGAGTCCTTTCAGGAACATCTTGTTATTTTCAAACTTTAATAACAATAACGATGATTCATATATGTTTCGATGAAATCACGGTATGGTAATTTTCAAGCTGAAAAAGTTACTGAATAAAAAAAGACATTTTGAATGAATTTGCTTAAAATTATTTTTGAAAACAGTAATTTTGAGATTACATTCTGTGAGAATTATGGCCACACTGGGCCTTTTTTTTTGTGAAAAATACAAAAACGTTCCGAAAGATTGGATAAAATATTAAGTAAGGAGATGGGGGAGAAGTGTCGCCGAGTTCCTTCTTATCTTTTCGGTGATGATTCAAAAGAGTCTATGTCGTGTGAGTAAACAAATTTTACACCTTCGCGAGGAGAGTTTCACTGATACTTAAAAACAGGGGAAACGGAAGATTGCTGCGGCGATAGTTAGCATAGAAGAAGAAATGGGAAAAAAAAAGAGAGAGAGAAAGAGAGGAGGATTTCGTCCTGGATGTCCAAATGCGCTAAAGAGAGAAGAAAAGGAGATTTAATGAAAGCGAGGATGTTCCTAATCCCTTCGAGAACAAAAGAACAACTGTGTCACAGAAAAATCCTTAAGCCTCTTAACAATCTGAAGATTCAATCGAATGGCCTCGAATCGAAAAACGAACATATTTATGTGAAATTACCCGGAATTTAAATCTAACCTATTTGATCCTTCTAAGTTTAATGAAATTTAGATTAAAAAGTTGATGTGCTTTTATTTTCATTCCAGTTTATTGCTATGAGTCAAATTTTGAAAATAAAAATTAGATTTATAATTATAATTATATACTTACAAGTTAGAATTATACTAAACTATAAAACTGCAATTTTTGTAGAAAGGAGTCTCAGATGAATTAGTAAAGAATTAATCTGAGTGAGTTAGGAATACATTTGGTAAAAAAAAAAAATCTAAATTTTGTACAGATCCATGTGAGTAGCAGCTCAGTTGGGACACAGATACAAAAGAACTCAATTCAAAATGTGTCAGAAGCACATTTGCGCGTTCGTGGATGAAACGCTTGTGTTGTCTATCAAATGATGTTTCCAGCAATTAGAACAGAACAGAAGGCGTTCGGAAGTCGTAATCTTTTCAATTTCATAAATACATCACAATAAAAGTGCTTTTAGTGTTTTTAGTGCTTTTGTAACCAGGAATCCAGAACAGCTGTTTCAGGTTTCCTAACCTTCATCAGCTGGATTCACCCAGTATCTTACAGCTCAGTGATCCCAAGAAACATATAAAGGAAGCAAAAGTTAACAAGATAATGGCCCTTCATATTAAAAAACAACAATGTGTAAATTAAGAAATAAAAAGGACAGAAATTTAATCCCCGCTATCAATCGCTTAGCTTGTGAAGGATTAAATTATAAAACGGAATACATTTAACAACAAGTGCGGAAATAATATTAACATCACAAGAAAAAACACACAGCACATGAATAAGGAATCACTGATCTGTTTTTAGTTTTCTCGATATCGGGAACCCAAAGCAGCTAAGCGGTTGCTAGCGGGGATTGAATTTCTGCCCTTTTTTATTCTTATATATATTATTGTTTTTTACTGTGAAAGGGCATTATCTTTTACTTTTGTTTCCTTTATATGTTTCTTGGGATCACTGAGCTGTAAGATACTGGGCGAATCCAGCTGATGAAGGTTAGGAAACCTGAAACGGCTGTTCTGGATTCACGGTATCAGAGAAACTAAAAACCGATCACTGATTCCTTATTAATGAGCGTGTATGTTTTTTTTTATTATGATGTTAATATTATTTCCGCACATTAAATATATAAATACAGATTTAAAATGAAAAGGGTGCCAAGCATTTCACACGATTGTTAAAAATGAAGTTCCGACGAAAATGAAAGTGAATTACAGTTTTAATTTTTTTTATTATTCATTGGTGGATTTAAAAATAAAACACTCTTTTATACAGTATTTCTTCCAATAATTTCCTGGAAATAGTTGCCTGATTAATCATAATATTCAACTTGAAGATTTTTATTTATAAACTTTAAAGTGTGCAAAATTTAATAGAAAAGGAATCAACACACAATATAAAAAGTAGCAACATTTATTAATAAAATAAAAAAAAAAGATTTTTATTCTTTGTTTGTCTGTTTATGTGCGCATCGCGCAGAAAAAGCTGCAGTAATTTCCTTAAACTTTGCAGTAATTTCCATAAACGTATGGTCCAATTTAAAAATGAGCACGTTTATTTTCGTCTCAATCACAGCTCAAAATTGATCCCTAGCCCCTATCGCTGAATGCTCAACTATGCAAGGGATATCTGGGAATATCCCTAGTAATACTTATTAAGCCTAGTCCACACTTAGAAACATGTTTCTGGAAATTGTTTGCAAACAGTTTCCTTTGTATCTCAACAGTTTGAAAACTGTTCGAAAACAGTTTCCAAATAGTTTGAAAAAACTGGAAACATGTTTTTAAAATGTTTTGCGTACAGACTTGCTAGTCGAGGTAGAAATGTTTGACGAGGAGGACGTGTTAATAGCTTATGTCTCCCTACGAAACTGGACACGGAGAGCCTTCAACTTCTTGTCAATCTCTTGTTGACTGAGAGAAAATATGTCGGCGATTTCCTTCAATCTTGAAAATGAAGGCGATTTCCTTCATCGTGCTTCTTAATCCTATTCTTGTACTCAAAGGAAGTAATGTCCCAAAGTATTCTACGAGACTGAAACTCCTCAATGAGCTGTAGAGTCTTCTCCTGCGTCCACATTTCAGTATTCAATAAAAAACGAATTCAATAAAAAAGAATGAATAGATAAAAATAAAGGAGAAATGGCAGAGACGTTGACATAGCACATACCAAGGAAGATCAACTACTGTCCAGGGGAGGGAAATGTTGTACAGACTGTGTTTGCAAACACGGCCAGACATGGAAACTTTGTTTCATTTTTCTCAATTTTCAAAGGAAAACCAGAAAATTGTTGTTTTTTCCTCGAAAAAACACGAAAATTGTTGTTTTTCCCTCGAAAAAACACGAATTTGTTTGTAAAGTGTTTCCGAGTTGTTTTCAAATTGTTTGCAAACTATTTACAATTTATTTGCAAACTGCTTACAAACAATGTTTTCTGAAAATGTTTCCAAGTGTGGACTGTGCTTTACTGGTTCAAACTACGAATTGCAGTGATGTTTATTTTGGTAAGGTGTTAATAGTAATTCATCATGCGTTGAATTTCCTAAGGCTTGAAAACCTTTGAAATCATGAAGCCAACTTCAGCTTGACAACCTGCCTCGAGTCTTTAATTTTTCTTCCAACTCTCTTTCATAAATGCTTAAAAAAATAACGCTTTTAACTGACAAAATTATTTGAAAGAACAAAAGTCATCATATAAATTATTTAGGAACGTAGGCGGAGGGAAGAAAGCGAATTATTGCAGGATGTACTATATATAAACTTTGAACATTTCCTGATTTTAACATAACATAACGAGAAACTCAGCACAAAAATTCCTATGATTCCTATGACAATTTATTCTTATTTGATTATCCAAAAGATGCGATCTCAAAGTGAAGTTTCCTAAGAGATTTTAATAGATATTAAAATAGAAAATTACATTATTAAAATTTATTAAAATAGATTACATTATTCAACTTCAAAATTAAGAAAAACCAGTATGTTTAGAGAAACACGGAAAAAAAATAAAAGAAGCAAACCTAAAAAGTAAATATCACATTCGTAGAATGATTAATAATAACTGACTATGCAGTCTTACTATTCAACTTGAATAAAAATGTTTATTTATCTCGATGCGTTATCGTTAAAACGCTGAGACAGACTTCCTTCAAATTTGGTGCGATGCTTACTTACGAAAACAAGAGTTTTCGATCTCAGAGCCTTCCTCCGGAAATCCGAAAATTTGAAATTCGAATTCCTTTTCTTTTTTTTAAATAGTAATTAACTTTTACTTAACTTACCTATCTCAAAATTAAAAAAAAGCGCTAATAATTAATTATAAAATAAGAAAAACAACAATCTGATGAAATAATTAATAAATGAAATTATAAAAATTTAATGAAAGCACATGTTAAAGAGAAATTTAAAAATTACCAAATGGAAGTGGGCGACGGAGATGGAAGCATTACAAAGAAATCTAGGGTTTAATCCTATAAACTTTATCTCAAGAGAAAAGGTTTTGTATTTTAAATTTTTTGTAATAAAAATAAAACAACTTTTATTTGGCATTTTAAGAATGAAGGGCGTAAACCTTTATTTAAAGAAAATTCAATTTAACAATATGGGAAAACTTTAATTTTTGGAACTTTCTTTTTAAGAATTTTAAAAAAATGTCCCCTCTATTAATGTAGGATTATTGTCTAGATCTGCGATTCTCAAAGGGTGTGCCGCGAGAAAAACAACAAAAAGAATTTTTATTAAAACGGGAAAATATAAGGTATTAAATAGTTTCAACAATGTTGTTTCACACAAGAGGAACAAGTAAATTGTAAGTAATACAAACTGGAATGGTTAAAATTAATGAGTCGATAATTACATCATTTTGTAATTCAATGAGAAGTCTGGACATGTTTAGTTTTGCACAAATGTTTAATACGTATTAAAGCAACGAAAAAGCTTGGCGTGCCGTAGGATATTAGTAAAATCAAAAACGATTGAGAAACGCTGGTCTAGATGTTGACTAGCAGAAATACATCCAATGAAAAGGAGTAAATGTTAGTGAAAAAAGAATTAATTAAATTCCGAAAAACCATTTGATGACACCCACTTTCATTTCGATACATGTTTAACGATAAACAGAATTAAAAGAAATACAGAAATGAGAAACAAAAGAGTTTTAATTTGTACAAACCATTTATAAACTAGCAGCAAAGCCTGTCGGACGACAGGCATAAAAAAATGTATAATCTAAATACTGCGCTAACTTGTGAACGAAGCTTCTACGGCAAAAATGGTTTTGAGTTTCGAAATCAGCGTAAAAAACTGAGTAAGTATGCCAAATTTCATTAAAATCGGTGCAGTGATAACAAAATTATTTGGTTTTGAACGTATGTTTTCAGTTGTCTAGGTCAGTTTCCAAGGATAAAATTTCATGGAAACAACATGGAATGACAAAATGAACTAATATTTCATCCAATTTGAGTACCCTTGATTCAATGGTACCATTGAGAACCTTGGATCTATCTTAATAGCTTAATTATATCGAGTTACAGACAGATAGACAGACGAACTTAGCCAATTATATAAGTTGATTCCTTCTAACAAAAGAAAAGCTTTATTCAGTCGTCAACTGAAAAAGTACTAGCCATTTATATTTTAAATATTTTGACAACCTTTATAAATAATTAAATTGAGTTATGTTTTACCATCTCCACTTTGTTATTTTAAATACCCTAAATTTACTACTACCAAAAATAATAGGAAAATATTAAAAGCCTGAAAATTTAATTCGAGTTTGTGAACTTCTTTATGCGAAAATGTGAAGTTTTTAAATACTGTATGCAATTGATTACTACATTTGTTTGTTTTTTATTTTATTTTGTTATTTATTTATTTATATATTTATTTATTTATTTATTTTTACCACGTTAATAAATAAAAATTGTAATCCTAAAACATTTTTATATCTAACTGAAACATCCAATTATATAGCTGAATAATTGAACTAAATCGTAAATCGTAATTACAATATAATGCTTTAATAATAATATTTAATAATACTGCACAACAAGAATATTTAAAGTAATTTCAAAGCTGCCTCTTATTGGGAAGAAACAGCAAATACAGAACAAAGCATCACTTGGGATTTCAATAAAAGAACACTTGGAATCATGGAATGTTTGTCTCAGTTTCATCAATTGCTTTTCAAGTTATGTTTCATTATTAATAAAAAGAATTGTTTGAAATCAAACAACAGAAAATAAAATCATGGCTTTGGGGGTCTGACCTAAGGAAAAGAGAGTTTCTGAATGCTAACCTTTATTTGATTAGCTATCATTAACTAAAAGTACAGACGGAAATAAACACATGCTGTTAAATAGAAGCTCTAAAGATTATCAATAATCTCTAAAATACAGATACGATTGTTGGGAAGAACAATTTCTTCGAATGTTACATTAGTTACATTTATTTTCGAGAAATAAGAACATTAGAGAAAGCAGTTTAATAGGTGATTTTAGTATATATCATTTTAAGAAAGAATAATATAATATTAACAATATAATAAAATAATATACACTGAAGCTCGGTTATAACGCGGTCTTACGGATCCAAGATTTCGAAGATCGCGATATAACCGAACTCTCATTACTGCGACATCAAATGTTGTATATCCCACCCTATTATCGCCCACACGATTCCAAATCGATTTAAAATGGTCATTTCGCGATTAACTACATCATTCAGAGCTATGTGAGAGAATTTTATATTTATAAATACATAAATAATCACCTTTTCAACACTTTGATGATGATCTATATTAGCCAAAATCGATTTGGCGCCGCCATCTTGTACAAACGACGAGTCACGTGGATCAAATCTAGGTATTCATACGCCTATCAGATTACATGGGCCTCTTTACTGGATGTCATTCGCAGAAAAATAGATCTTTGGTTAAACGAAAAAGTCCGCGATTCTGGTATTTTTAAAAAAATATATTATATTCGACGCATTTTCGTGACATTAGGGTGGGTATAGAATCTAAATTACTGTAAATAATAAGGAACCAAGCATATTAATTTACACCTTTGATTTGATTTTAGGCGACAAAGCGGTAATTTTGCAATTTTACAATTATACTCCTTTTCCATAATAGAAGGGGTCCAAGACCAAATCGCGTTATATCCGAATTCGCGATATAAACGACCGCATTATAACCGAGCTTCAGTGTAGTAGTGTAATATAATAAAAAATACAAAGAAAAATATTTTTTAAACCAATGTAACTGTTCCACGGCGATATCATTAGCTCATAAGTGTTTATTAATATAAAGTACATGCAATTAAATTTTTTCACTATTTTAATTATATTATTATCATTACTATTACTGAATAATGAAAACACACACAAAGAAGCGTTGATACTGGTAAGAATTTTGTAGCAATCTTCATTTACTATCGTTTCAATTAGGGGTGCACAACCAGTGGCTCGGTATTGTCAAACTTAAAATTGAATTTGAGCCTTTACATTACTACCAACAGATATACTGTTTGAAAAAGTCGTATCTTGCATAGCGTCTGCCTCAGACTTCATTATTGAAATGTTCGTGTAAACACAACCGTCAACATCAGTTAAAAGAGTTACTCTCTCTTTTTTGATGGCGCTAAGGCCCTTCATCAGAACTTTTAAAAAAAATAATCGCCCTCAGACTTCCTAAGATTATGCACCCCTGGTTTAAATTAATGTCGTGTTCTTTATTAGCTCTACTTTTAATTATGTAGCTTTCTATTTGTTAATGAAGGAACAATTAATTACTTTTTTACTTCAGTTAATTACTTTTTGAATATTAATTAATAACATTAATTTATATTTTTATATAAATCTAAACCCAAGATTTATGAGATCTAATCTGTTTTGGCTTGGGAAGCCTTGAAAGATTTCAGAATACATTTTCACGGCGCTTCAATCTCGTAAGAATCAGGGAGTGACAATCATATTTCAAGGATTTCAATGATCAAACGACAATTGAAAAACGTCTTTATTAAACTAAAAATTGTTGCCCTAGAAGCAACAGCAGCAGTACTTCTAAAACCACTACCATAAATCGAAAAAAATAAAAGTTCAAAAATGTAATGAGGTATTTATGATAATTATTTATGTTTAATTATTTAAATAATTATGTGTAATTGCAATCTGTCAAATCATGTTTCTTTTATTATTTGCAAAGTTAATTATGTAAATTAGGTTGGTAGCGAACCCCTATAAATGGACGGCCATAAGTGGATACTAGGGGAGTGAAGTAGAGGGGAGTTCGTCATGAGGTTGGACGGATAGCTGACACGAGATAGGCGAGTCGACAGAAGACGAGAGGGAACGGAGCGGCCGGCAAGAAGACGTTACCCGGGATACGAGACGTGTGGTCGCCGAGTGAAATTGATGGAAGCGTTAGTCGCCGAAACAAGGGACCCGTCTGCGTTTAGAAGCCACCGCAGTTCACTCTACTCGTACGGTCAACAAGAACCGAAGAGCCTGTCAGCGGAATCTCGAAGTGAAGATTAGAATACTTCTCGGAGAGTCAACCTTATTTGAGTATTAAGTAATTTAGAATTATTTGTATAATTTAGTAATTGAGTATCGAGCCGATACACTATTGTAACGTTTCGTTCCATTAAATCAGTAAATTAAACTCTGTATAATTTAAGAATAGAACAGTTAAATAAAACTATTATTGTAAAGCCACCAAACTCCCCCACTTCATTACAAAAATTAGAGATTGAATTTGGAGGCAACACTTTGGAAGGGAAGAAGACCTCACAATTCAAAAGGTATTACCAGTATTCTTCTTATCCTTCCAGCAAACTGAATTGACTGTTTCTTTTCAGTGAGAATTATTCCATCTCTGTTTATAACGGTAATAAGATTAAGCTTAATAGGATTTTCGCGTTCGATCAAAACCTGATAAAGCACACACCAGTGATTTACCAAAACAAGCTTTCAAATCACAGAAAACCACAAAACCCTTTCATTGATTTTTTTTTCTTATTTTATTTTTTATTTGTGCAAGAGAACTTTGTAAAACAATGAATTATTTATTAAAGAAATAAAATTTAACAATGATTGATTATTGCAGAAGCCATAGAATGCTGCGACAGTCTGTTTGATTTACTGAAGGATTTACGTTTCTTTCACTTAATTTCCTTTATTTTGATAAACAAATCGAGCTAATAAATTTATTCGATTTATTACCTTATATTTTTCGATTTAACAAAAGTAAAGCGCATTTTCATTTGTCAAAATTAATTTTTTAATTATGTTTTGTTAATAAATAAACACATGTGCTCACCTATTACATCCTAAGACAGCTGTGTCACTGTCAGTTCAGAATTCTTTAATTTATGTGTTCTTTCAAAGTCGGCAAGAAATGAATGCTAGAACATGAATTATTTGCTTATTCCCATTTGAAAAGTAGAAAAGAGAGCTCCACTGTCTTTTGTACAATTTTCTATTATTTAAATCATTTTTTAGCAATTTAATAATAACAGCAGTAATAACAACCACAACAATAACATTAATAATAATAATAATAATAACTCCCAGGGTTGTAAGGAGCAACTCCTTAATGACTCAGTAATCCTGCGGCAGGCGCGCGCAAAAAATACGAATTTACATATCGCATACTTCGACTACAAGAAGGCATTTTACTCGGTCCCACATTCCTGGCTCCTGCACATTCTTCATCTCTACAAAATAGTCCCCAAGATCATGGCATTCTTGGATGCCACGATGAAGAGTTGGAACACAACATTACATCTAAGCATCTCCATCACTACAGTCTCCATTCCCATAAGGAGAGGTATTTTCCAGGGATAAGTCCTCTTTGGTTCTGCCTCGCCTTCAATCCATTAAGCCACATGCTAGACAACACAAACACGGCCATAAGATTATCTCAGGCATTCTGACACCATACAAAATCGTATACTTACGCTACATGGATGATATTAAACTCTACGCCACAAACAACGCACAACTTACTAATTTACTACAAGTCACAATACAGTTCACCAAAGACATTAGGATGGAACTTGGAATCGACAAATGCCGCAAGCTACATATAACATGCGGGAAGACTTCGAATTTGGAGGGTTTTGAATTGGATTGTGGTTGGCCATCCAATCCATGGAAGAGGGAGAGAACTACAAGTACTAGCAAGAGCGCATCACGAACAACGCAAACATCAAAAGTGCACTCAAGAACACATGTTCTGAACGCGAGCAAACATCGTCAAAACAAACTCAACGCCAAAAATAAAATTAAAGCCGTCAACACTTTCGCCCATACTAACATACTCCTTCAGCGTAATCCCCGGGATAAACATCGAACTCGAAGCTGTATAACGTACAATATGCACTATCCCAAGTCCGCGACGAAAAGGATAACCCTACACCGCAAGGATTCATCAACCTCATCACAGTACACGAAAAACAAATACACACACTTAGGGAACACTTCCACCAGAGATTAACACACTCTTCACTCCAATCAGCCACTGTCAAGGCTGAAACACACCCCACACCCCTGTACATCGAAAACCCTTCTCCAACACTCATCACCCCCGACACCCACACTCAGCAGCTGCGTGAATCATAGGCTCGTAAGGAACTCCACGCCAGACACCGTCATGAACTCAGCCAGTCTCATGTCGACATGGAAGCGTCGAACAGATGGCTGACGAGTGGTGAACTGTTTGGGGACACCGAAGGGTTCATGATTGAAGACGTGCTTTCTTCCAAGAATAGGAACATTAAAAATAATAATAGTTCCCGATAAGAATATTTACGAAGTATGTACTGATTACAATTTTGACAGCCAAGTTATCTCAAGGAGGATCCCGTCGAGAAGACAAAGGATGTCTGTATCGTGGCAAATAAATGAAAATAAAACAAAAAGTATTACATGAAAAATAAAAGTAAATAATAAAAGAGACTAGGAATAGAAATTTAAAAAAATTATAAATTTACAAGGTTATTTACATTTCGAAGGATAAAAAACATCCACTTTTTAAATTATATGAAGTGGAAATTTTACACTCTAAAATTAAGACAATTTTGCAATTGCCTAGACAGAGGAAAGAGAAAAAAAAGGGGTCGGGGAGAAAGAGGAAAGACTACAACTAATTATTGCCCGATCACCAGTGACACTGGGTACTGAACAAAAGGCGGGATTATACACCTATAAGAATTTCTTAAGATTGTAGTTTAAGTTGAGTAGATAGGTGCTGTTTAAATTTTCTTTTAAGTTAGGCCAGAGAAGAGCAATAACGAATTCCCTTTGGAATTTTATTCCAAATTAGAGGAGCTGAATAACTAACCGCTCTTCTTTGATAGTTGATCTTGTTTTGTTTTTTTTTTAGTATTTAAACTAATTGAAGGAAAGTTTTTTTGTTGATTGTTTTATAGGTGAGAAGCCAACTGAAGCTTGTAGATATGATTGAAAAGGAATATCTTACGTTTTGCCCACCAAAATTGGAATTGAGTAGAGATGAGAGCTTTTATCGAGGAATCTTAAGAAAACTAATCACTACTTTAGAATAGTGATTCCTGATAGATAGATAATAATAATAATATTTTTTTTTTGTTTTTATTTACTTTCATTAAATTCTTTTTCGTCCTGTTAGGATTGAACTAAAGCAATCCCATCAACAGGTTCGAATACATTAGGTTAAACATAAAAAGAATAACATACAAAAATTAGATTATAAACAAAGTAAATGGTAGATCACTGATTTGATGCATACAAAGAGTTATAGATAAAATAAAACAAAACATAAATTATCAATTTTTTGAAAAAGACAGTTTTTTTTTTTATCCTATTAAACCATAGGATTAACATTAGTTATTAACCAAATCTTAAGAAATCTTTTTAATGAAGATATTTTTTCAATTTTATTTATGTTTTTTATACCTATTTTATTAATTATGTCCTGCAAAATTTTTTTCATGTTACATTCTCCATAACTATTATATATTTGCGGATAATCAAGTCTAAAATTTAAGTCATTCCTAAAATTGTACATTTTCCCATCTCGATTATACAGATAGATGTATTTCTAATAATTTATCAAAATAAGATTTTATAGAAATTTTTGTTCAGATGTGAAAATTTTGTATTTGATTAATTCTTCAATTGTAATTTTCTTTTTATTAAAATTAGTTTGAAAAGCATTTTTAATAATTTTTTTTTTGTAACTTATTGATATTGACCAGATTAATGTTCTTGGTATTTGACCAAATACTATTTCCGTAGTTTATATAGGAATCAAAAAAAGCTGAGTAGATTAATAATTTATATTTAACTGGTAAAATATTTTTAGTATGATAAAAAATATGTAATAATAATAATAATGAATGATTAAAGTCGGGTACTATCAAGAAAGAAACTGAAGGATTAATTTTTGCTGCACAAGAACAAGCATTACAGACAAACGTAATGAAAGCAAAAATCCAGAAAACCAGTGATAACCCAAACTGCCGATTATGCCAAGAAAAACTTGAAACTGTTTCGCATTTAATCTGTGAATGCAGCAAAATCGTACAAACGGACTATAAAAGCAAACATGATAGGGTCGCCAGATTAATACACTGGGCATTATGCAAAAAATATGACTTGCCAGCATCTAAAAATTCATGGGAACATCAAGTTGAAAAAGTTTTAGAAAATGAAGACGTCAAAATCTTGTGGGATTTTAGAATTCAAACTGATAGACACCTGGATCATAATACGCCAGATATAACAGTATTAACAAATAGAACTATTTTCGTAATTGATATTGCAATCCCTGGAGATGCAAGAATTTTAGATAAAGAACAGGAAAAAAAATTATAAAATACAGGGATTTGGCAATAGAAACAACACGGCTTTGGATGAAACACACGACAGTGATCCCCATCATCATAGGAACACTTGGAACAATCTCAAAAAATTTTACCAAGTATTTGAACCAATTGCAGTTGTCTGAAATAACATCAGAACTACAAAAAACAGCGCTGCTTGGAACATCATATATATTGCGCAGATACCTGGTGGATACTTAGGTTTCTGGCTGAAACTT
>JAFIDM010010028.1:43181129-43193324 GCA_023159025.1 Thereuonema tuberculata | reverse complement strand
CGGAATGACGTCATTTGTCCGTTTACGGGATACGGACACGTGGTTCAATGCGCGTTCGGCTTTAAGAATACTGACGTGATGGTTTAGCTTTTGACGTTGGTAGATTCTTTATATACGCACTTCACAATAAGGGCCTTTAAGTAATTAGAAAGAATAGTGTACTAATTTACACGAAATTTCAGATTTGAAAGTTTAGAATTATTGTGTACGTCTTATTAAATTTTGGTATATATAAATCCATAAGAAGGTCGTTTTTAATTAAAAACCAAAATTTGATGCCGAAAAATTATAGTATTTGAAAAAAGAACTCACTTATTTACATGCACATTTATATTTCAGAGTTTAATCTTACTGTCTAGAGCTCATTAATTTTCGTGATTATGTTTTAAGATCCATTTTCTTAAAGCCTCTTAAGTTGTATCATTAAGCGCAACTAATAATGATGTGATGTAATTTGTTTTTGCGTACATTTATAGTACATGAATGTATGATTAGATTTTATTGCGAACCTTTAGTATTAAGAGCTAGTTTGTTTAGGGCGGAAAATATCTGTCTAAACCAGAACATTTTTATTTCTGAAACTATTTACTTTCCTCCTCTATAAGGCAGAAAATCTTGCAATGAGTCTACTACTAATTACTTTTTAAATACAATTTTTAAGTCACAAAGATCTTTTACTGAACTCGTTGTTTTATCTATAGCGTTGTTATGGATTTTCTTTTAAATCTTTGTCTGGTAATTTTATCTACATTCCTAACTTTCATCATATATTATGTTTTTCATTTTAATGTTTTGTATTTTATCATTTTATTTTTATTATCCTGTTTTCTCCGTTTATTTTCTGCTAGCGCTGTAATAATCTTTAAATTTTATCCATTATCCAATAGTAATTTATTCTTAATTTTTTCTATAAAACAGTGTTATTCAGTTTTATTATCTATTTTGTACTCCTTTCTTTTTTATTCTTTTCTTTATTGGGGCAACTTAGCACTGTTGCTTTTCAAACATTAAACTAATCAACCAATCTCTGAAGTCAATTAGCTGAAATTAGAGGCAGGCCTTTGAAGATCTTTAGTTTAATTTCTTTTCCTGAAAGTTATTTTTGATTGTTATCCTCTACTCAGTTGAAAGAGCGTTTTGATGGTCAATCACTTAATAAGCGTTCATCAAAAATTTAGTTTGTTTCGTAGGTGTACATTTATTGATGTGAATCTCAGGGCAGTGGTGTTTGGGAACTGCTGATAAATCTATCATCGGATTGAGGAGAGAAGTTTTCCGGAATCTGTTTCGTCCAAGCATCGAGATAACGATGGTTGCACGAAGACCATTTTGAGATTGGAGCGTATCTCTGGTGTTAATACGACGACCCTCACGGTCATCAGTGATATTGGGCCCAGATGCCATTCTCCAGACAACCAACAATTAGACGCCGATGAAAATGGTTGGCATGAACTTAGGTGCCTCCGAAGCGCCATTCTCTTGAATTCTTAACCAATTTGAGATATATAAGATTAAAACAATTCTCATTCCCATTAACAGAATCTGATAAAATATTCAAAACATTAAGTTTTATTTTTGGCATGAAAGTCAATCATTTAACTTTAATTTTAAATATTTATTAAAAAAAATTTATAATCAATAAAATTTTTGTTCCCTTGTATCATCTGCAGCATTAGGCAGGTCGCACACTGTCTCAGATCAGCTTGGCTCACATCAGAATGCCCGGTTAAATCATGGAATTTCCCATATGCTGCATCCGCTCCGCTCAGAGCAGAATGCCAGTGAAGCCCAAGTCTCCACCCAGTCTTTAAAAGCTGACTTGATTAGAACATTCTGATTTTTGTAGGTTTTCTTAAATTAGTGATTAAAAAACTTTAAAAACTTTTTCAGACATGTAGGCCTAATTTTTTTTTTGTTATTAAATAATATCAAGGAATATTTTTTTATCTCTCTTAGTAATAAGTGATACAGATCAGTTAAGGAAACTATAAAATTTTACACCAATGACAGCAGGAATATAGATTAATTTACACTTAAAATAAACATAAGCAGGTCTATTTAAAGTTTTGATTAATACTTTGGTTTATTATTCCTTTGATGTTTCTATATATTATTTCTTTAATTTTATCATTATCTAAAGTATTAGTTACTTTGTTACCACTAGTTCGGTCACAGTGAAGCATCTAAATGCATTCAGTTTAATGATTTAAAATATACGAGTTTATGATATAAAAACTTGTAGGCCACATCTGAATAACTGGAAATGCTGAAGGTTTATGTTTCGAAGAAAACAACTAGATTTTTAAAACTATTTGATACAGGCAAACATAATATACATTTAATTTTAATGATTTTATTCTGTTCAATCACTTGTAAAATATTTAATGACTCAATAAAATGATCTTACCACTTTCATTCAAATTTGTTGAAATCTCCTCCCAAATTGTTTCATTCAATGAACTGATATAGTAATCTTTGTTACTAAGGTCGTAGAGCACTAGATAGTGTTCAAACCATAGCGATAAGCTTTTCATCTAAAGACATCGGAAGAAATTCACTTCAAAACGTACGAAAACGCGTCACAACAGCTGAGAGGGACTCTATTGCGCATGCGCGCCCCCTTCAGGACGTTTCGGAATCGGAACAAAATTGCTCGACGAGCGAAAAATTCCGAAGCGTTCTGAACTTAGAGCGCGGATGCTATCTGAGCGGAAGCAGAGTTACGTTGAAAAGCATGGTTTACCGATTTTTCTGATCAAACGTTCTGAGCTGATCTGAGACAGTGACCAGCCTAACTTGTTTTCTTTTGATTTTCTTTTTTGCTTATAGTTACTCAAAGGCAGCCAACTTATAATTGGCCTGACCCGGTATTAAGTTTTGAGCCATTCTCATTTAACTGTCTCATAAATTTTCCTAAACCCAAGTTATTTATCATAACTTTCAGAATTCATTTTAAGCACAGCTCTATGGTTAAGGCACCAACCTGCTAAGTGCTTGATCGAATTGGACCTTGTTCATATCATAGCTTGATATATTGATATTTGTGAGTGTTTGTTCCTCTTCCTTTCATGGCTGAGAATCCAGTGTTGTGCTTTCTGCATTTTATAACAAGGAGAATCTTATTAAAACTTCAGAATAACTTTTCACATTTGTATTTTGCTTCTTCAGCAGTGGCGGCGCTACAGGGGGACAAAGGCGGGCAATGACCCCTAACATTTTCATGCCCTGTCCTAGGGTTATTTTTCGAAGTTTACTATTTATTTTAAAACTGGCTACACTTCAACGAAATCGATTCATAATATAATCCCTATCACAGTTTTCTAGCGTTTGCTACTGTTCTTTTTTTTAAAAAAACAAAACAAAACAGGTCGCTTTCTTAGGATATACCATTGGCTTAACTTATTCTTAGAGTAAATGAAAATGGGATCAATCAAAAAACAAGTGACGGCATGCAAAAATATCAGTCAAAAATATCGAGAAATCGTGTAAAAATATTTCTATGTGCAAATTAAATCTGATCAACTACTGAACGATAAGAATTGAGAAAAATTCAGTAAAAATTAAAACTAGCAAACTTGTGATCATGTGATCTTGAATTCTGAGAAATCTTTCTCACAACCCGCGACTCGGATACCTCATGTTTGATTCTAAGTGCATGTCTTCTGATTGACCAACGTAGATAAAAATGAAAATGTGATCATCGTCAATACTATACCTAACACTGTTTGTATATCTGTGCCATATGGTTTTGGAGGAAACAGAACTAGAAAAAATATCAACTTTTCTTTTATATGTATAGGTTATGAACTTAGTAATTTCATTGATTTTAAGGAATTCCGGAAATAAAACCCAAAGGCAAATAGACGAATACTTCAAGTAGGATACCATTTTATCTCTTTCTGAATATATATTATTGTTATTCTTTAATATTATTTAAGGAACGAAAAATAATTGGAAGATTGTAAAATTGAGCTACCAACTAGGTTTTAAGGAGATGGTTCTGAATTTGATTCTATGTGAAAAAATTATAAAAATACAGAATACTTTCTCATTGCTTAATTTTTAAGATACGTTAATATATTCAATATTATTCATTTAAAGAATAGTAATGTGCATTAAAAAGCATTTTTCATAATAGTTGTTCTTCTTCTTATTTTACTTTACCATAACCACAGCTAATGCCCTTATTCAGTGGAATGTTTTAAACAATAAAAAAATGAAGATAAATTTAAGTTAGTTCATAAAGAAATAAGTATCCTTTCATAGAAAATATTCTTTATTTTGTCCTGTAAACGAAAGAGTGTCAAAGTAATTTAAACAATATAAGTACCCTTGGGTCACTCTCTTCCAATTTGGTTGATTTGTCCGGGGCAGTTTACTTTCAAAAGCCAAGCGCCTTTTGTTCACTCGATAAATTTCGTTGTCACCTTTTGCCGTGTTTTAAAAGTCATTTTGGAAGTAATGGGGTTTCACAACAGTAATGAGGCTGTATTACATTACTGCTGTGACAGACAATAAAAAAGACAGAAGCATTAATACTCTTTTTTAGTTCCTGTTCAGAATTACAGACACTGTTACTGTTGATAAAAAATTACAACGTTGGTAAATTAAAGATATTCAAGCGTTTACCTCTAGAAAATTCTAGGAAGAGAGTTGGAAATATCTTCAGCAAATTTAAGACATTCGAATGATGATAGTTAAAATTAATTTAAGCAAGAATAAATGTTATGAAAGTTAAAGACATAAACAAGGAAACAGGAAACAGAAAAACGTCACAGTCGGTTTTGGACCTTTTGTTCAAAGATGACGAAAAAGTGAATCTAAAGCTAGAAAGAAAAGAGTTCTGTGAAAATAAAAAGGTATTTGAAGGTTTGTTTCTGCAGAAAAGTTACTCAATCCTTTACTTCCTTCAGAAAGAATCGTTTTACTTCAAAAAGTGGATATCTTGCTGTGGTTTTGGAAATAAATGACGTAAAGTTCTTCAATACTAATTCTAGTGACAGTCTTCATTTTCGGATGACGAAGATTCAATAAAAGACATCGCAGTTTGCCGTCGTCGTTATAACGGGATTGAAAATGATGCACCTGCCTTATTTGTGTGCGTTTAATAAGAAATTGAATCAAGACGGGGAATGACATTCACCTCTTTAATCAAAATTTATTGTCACGGAGATTAAATTCTGAAGCGAAAAAAATAACAACATAAAAACAATTTTACTCAAACTCAAAATATGACAGGAGCTGAGCTTCAAGTTCTTACTGAATAATGCTGTAAATTTAATGAATATAAAATATCGACATAAGTTAATGACTTTAAAGAACCAAATTAAATATATCACTTCTATATATTTACAATGAATTTTCCCTAAATAAGTATTTATTTATTAATGATTTTTTTTCTATAATTTAAAATGCATAATTAAAATATAAGTGTTGCATCTAGGGCCATTTGAATATAATAACAAGTTCAAAAAAGTATTTGAATAAGTAACATTTATTGAAAATTAAGAAATAAACTGAAAAGATTTAAAAGCGTGAGTATTTGAAAGGAAGTCATTAAAATCTAAGCAGATTTAATTATAGAATAATGAAAATAATTAATTTATAGAATTGTTTTCAATGATGGTAAATTGAAGTAAAACTTCCTTTCTAAAATACTGATTCTAATATCATTAACAGCTACTGCAGTAATAAAAAGTAACATAGAATCTAATTGATTTTTAATATTTTAAAATAGCCAAATTTGGTTTAATTTCATGAAAGCAAGTGATTTCATAGATAGAGGCCAGAGTTACCGAAACATAAATAAAAATTCGTTTAAGGATATACTTTTCAACTTTTATTTATTTATTTGTTTTTTAACTGATTTATGATGGGGATGGGAAGTACTTAAAAAAAATTGAATTTGGATATTCAACTTTACCTAGATAAGTACCTAATAAAATTAAGATTTTATTTTATTTATTTCGGTTCTTTTTCGACCTCAGCTAACTTATAGTATATTATCAGTGTCATATTTGCTTATTATTGTTATTATTTATTTCATGTGATTTGAATTAATATCACTTTTCAACCCACTTTCACTTCGGTTACCATACTTCCATTTAAACAAATTTTTAGCTAACAAATACCAGTTCAAAGGATATGTGAACATTATTTACTCATTGTGAGAATTCAGGGAAAGAACTTTCGAAAAAGCAATATTTGAAATCTCCTTAATATCTAAAATCAGATATTTTATAACGAATGAATCTTTGTAAATTTGCAGACGAATGAGACGAACTGACTGGGAGGGAAAAAAACCTACTTTTCAAGTCCAATAGAAGTATCTGTTACTAATAGCAACTGCCTTTATTGAATGTGATTCAAAACATCTGGAAAATATAATTTCAAAAGGGAAAAGGAAAATCAGTTTGGCTGAACGAAAACTGATAAAAAAGCTTTTAGAGGTTTTTTTTTTTTTTCCTCTTTAAAATTAGATATTTTTCCTTTAACTATGTCCATTTCAGAAATTTTGAGATTACCAGAACTAAATACTGCTGATGAGTGAACTGCTAGAGTTTCAAGTATTGATAAGATAATAATCAGAAATTGCATCCTAATGAAAGTGCTTATTTTATCGAAGGTTGAGAATCAATTGGACTGTTTTCTAATATTTCCATAATTTCGTAACTCCCTATGCCTTTATGTGAATTATTATTATTTTGTAAAAGTTTTAAACCATGGGTTTCCCCAGCAAAGACATGCGGGTCAAGGACCAAAGCACATACAGGCGGCCCTCGACTTTCGCACATAATTGGTTCCTGAAAATGTGTTCGAATGTTAAATGTTCGAAAGTAGAGGGATGTAAAAAAAACCCATCACACCGTCGTTTTGATGTTGAACATCAATCCATGATGACGAAGATCTTTCCATTTCATCCATCACTTGCCGTGTCTTTTGGAGACAATCTTTGAAGATATATTTCCACAATTTTGAACATATTCCTTAATTTTATTCTAGTTAATTTTATTTTAGTTTTCAAAATTGAACATATCGTAGATCTATGTCGTACGAATGGCCGATTGAAGCAAAAGATTCACCGCTTTCAGAACGTCAAATTATTTCCATCTTTGTCTCGATCGTATGAAGTTTATGAGACCTCAATTTCTTTTTGTTCGTATCAACACTGCAGTTTCTCCGTTTCTCACTCATGTTTGTAAATTTATAAGAGCGAAATATTTAGACATAAACAAATAAATTGGCATAACACACAACGCCTCGACACGCACCCTAAAGACTCATGGCCAAGTGCACCAAACTTCAATTAACTTTGACGGCTGCATTGTGTACGTAGCTAAAATTAGTGGGGGGTGCTGCTGCAGAAAAATTTTAGCCTTTGCTTTAAAATTGTGTGAAAGGAAACAAACAGGTATAAAAAGAAATTTATCAAGTTTCTGAATAAATTTTCTTTTTATACACGTTTGTTTCCTTTCACACAATTTTAAAGCAAAGGATAAAATTTTTCTGCAGCAGCACCCCACACTAATTTCAGCTACGTCCACAATACAGCCGTCAAAGTTAATTGAAGTTTGGTGCACTTGGCCATCAATCTGTTTAATATGATATTCAGCCCCCGCTACCGCGGCTCGGAACCCTAGTGACGTCACAAGGGGTTCGTTACTCTAGGTGGCAACGCGCTCCAAGGGAGCGACTGCAAGGAAGCGAACAATTTTTGCGTTATCGACAAAAATCTTTAAAAATTGAATTTTTAAAACTGTTCGAAATAGCGAATTGTGCGAAAGTCGAGGGCCGCCTGTATTGTCAAGTGTAAAGAACTGTTGAAGGAGGGTTAGGGATGTGTGGTTGTGTCCAAAAATTATTATTATTATTATCTATCAGGTTTCACTGTTCTAAACTAGTCATTAGCTTTTCTTAAGATTCCTCGATGAAAGCCCTCATCTCCACTCAATTCCTGTGGGCAAAATGTAAGATAATCCCTTTCAATCACATCTACAAGCTTTAGTTGGCTTTTATCTATAAAACAATCAACAAAAAACTGTCCTTCAATTAGTTTAAATACTAAAAAAAAATAAGAATAAAATAAAACAAGATCAACTATCAAAGAAGAGCGGTTAGTTATTCAGCTTCTCTAATTTGGAATAAAATCCCAAAGGGAATTCGTTATTGCTCTTCTCTGGCCTAATTTAAAAGAAAATTTAAACAGCACCTATCTACTCAACTTAAAACTACAATCTTAAGAAATTCTTACAGGGGTATAATCCCGCCTTTTGTTCAGTACCCAGTGATACTGGTGATCGAGCAATAATTGGTTGTAGTCTTTCCTCTTTCTCCCCGACCCCTTTTTTTTTCTCTTTCCTCTGCCTAGGCAATTGCAAAATTGTCTTATTTGTAGAGTATAAAATTTACTCTACAAATAATATAAAAAGTGGATTTTTTTATCCTTCGAAATGTAAATAACTTTGTAAATTATATTTTTTTTAATTTCTATTCCTAGTATTTTTTATTATTTACTTTTATTTTTCATGTAATACTTTCATGTAATTTCATGTAATACTTCTTGTTTTATTTTCATTTATTTGCCACGATACAGACATCCTTTGTCTTCTCGACGGGATCCTCCTTGAGATAACTTAGCTGAAAAAATTGTAATCAATACATAATTCGTAAATATTCTTATCGGGAATTATTATTATTATTTTTAATGTTCCTATTCTTGGAAGAAAGCACGTCTTGCCAAGTGTAAAAAAGTGTGCAAGGGGAGTAAGGGATGTGTGGTTGTATCCATGAATTTCTTAATTATGAGTGTTGTTTTGAGTACTACAGCCTTCTGGAGTTGTGCATAAATGTTTTTTGTGAGGACCTAGTGTGCTGAGGCTATGGTCCAGTGTGTGAGGCGCGAAACCATTGGCGGATAGGACGATAGGTACAAGAAGTACTCTGTCTTGCCTCCACTGCTTCTGAGCTCGTGTGCTAAGTCGGTATATTTACTAATCTCATCTGTGTAAGTTTTCTGCATGTTCTTGCTGATAGGCACTGCAATATCAATGAGATAGGTGTGTTTGTTGGCCTTATCAACAAGTGTGAATGCGGGCAACAAGTGTGTGATCTGTGTGAATGCGGGCGGTTCCGGTACAGCTTATGCGTGGATGACACTAGTACTCTTTGTAGTGTGTGTTCTTGTAGTATGGGATTGTGTTCTTAATAAGTGAGTGTTTGTGTGCTAGCTGTTGATGAACGATCGACGCTACCTGATTGTGTCGGTGGAGGTAATCTGTTTGGGAGAGAATGGGACAGCCTGATATTATGTAGTCGGTCGTCTCCTGCATAGTGTGGCATTTCCTGCATCGTCGTCATGTGTTTGCGTCGTGTAGAATGTGTTTCTTGTAGTTGCGTGTATTGCAACCTTGAACCGTTCGGTCTCCCCAAACAGCTCACCACTCATCAGCCATCTGTTCGATGCTTCTCATGTCGACATGAGACTGGCTGAGTTAGTGGCGATGTCTGCCATGGAGTTCCTTACGAACCCATGATTCATGCGGCTGCTGAGTGTGGGTGTCGGAGGTGGTGAGTGTTGGAGGAGAGGTTTCGAGGTCCAGGGGGATAAGGTGTGTGTCAGCCTTGACAATAGCTGAGTGCAGTGAGGAATCTGGTTCTCTCTGGTGGAAATGTTCTCTAAGTGTGTGTATTTGTTTTTTCGTGTACTGTGATGAGAAGAAAAGTTCGAGGCGGAAGAAGATTTCAGATGATCGACAACATTAGGATAAATGGATCTTATGTGGAGACGAAGAGGAAGGCAGAAAATAGGAAAGATTGGAGAATGCTGGGTTTGCAGTGAAGGACCTGCCCTTGGCAGAGAACTATGTATGTATATGTGATGAGATTGATGAAACCTCGGCCTCCCTCCTTGCGGTGAAGGGTTATCCTTTCTGTCGCCCCTTAACGCCCCGTAACGCCCATATTGTGCGTTATACAGCTTCGAGTTCGATGTTTATCCCGGGGATTACGCTGAAGGAGTGTGTTAGTATGGGGACGGCGAAAGTGTTGATGGCTTTAATTTTATTTTTGGCGTTCAGTTGTGTTTTGACGATATTTGCTCGCGTTCACAACATGTGTTCTTGAATGCACTTCTGATGTTTGCGTTGTTCGTGACGCGCTCTTGCTAGTACTTGTAGGTCTCTCCCTCTTCCATGGATTGGGTGGCCAACCCACGATCCAATTCAAAACCCTCCAAATTCGAGGTCTTTCCGCGTGTTATATGTTGCTTGCGGCATTTGTCGATTCCAAATTCCATCCCAAAGTCTTTGGTGAACTGTGTAGTGACTTGTAGTAAATTAGTAAGTTGTGCGTTGTTTGTAGTGTAAGTTTAATATCATCCATATAGAGTAAGTGAGTGATTTTGAATGTTGTCACAGTGCCTGGCGTAAGCCTATAACCGTGTTTTGTGTTGTCTAGCATGTTGATTCAAGGCGAGGCAGAACCAAAGAGGACTCAAGGAGTCTCCCTGGAAAATACCTCTCCTTATGGGAATGGGATCTGTAGTGATGGAGGTGTTGAGGTGTTGAGATGTAATGTTATGTTCCAACTCTTCATCGTGGCATCCAAGAATGCCACGATCTTGGGGTCTACTTTGTAGAGATGAAGAATGTGCAGGAACCAGGAATGTGGGACCGAGTAAAATGCCTTCTTGAAGTCGAAGTACGCGATATGTAAATTCGTATTTTTTGCGCGCGCCTGCCGCAGGATTACTGAGTCATTAAGGAGTTGCTCCTTACCACCCTGGGAGTTATAATAATAATAATAATAATAATAATAATAATAACGAAAAAGTTTCAAACCATGGGATTCCCCAGCTAAGACAATATGGCGGGTCAAGGACCAAAGCACATATTGCCAAGTGTATTAAAAAAAAAATAAAAAAAATTTGGAAGAATAGTTAGGGATGTGTGCTTGTGTCTATAAATTTCCGAACTATGCATGTTGTGTTGAGTACTACAGCCTTCTGGAGTTGTGCATAAGTGTTTTTATGAAGTCCTAGTGTGCTGAGGCTGTGATGCAATGTGTGAGGCACCAGATCAGTAGCGGATAGGATGATGGGTACAACACGTACTCGGTCCTGCCTCCACTGCTTCTGGAGCTCGTGTGCTAAGTCTGTGTATTTACTGATCTTGTCTGCGTGAGTTTTCTGCATGTTCTTGCTGATGGGAACTGCAATATCAATGAGATAGGTCTGTTTGTTGACCTTATCAACAAGTGTAATGTCAGGTCTGTTGTGATGTATAGTTTTGTCTCTGTGAATGGGACGGTCCCAGTACAGCTTATGTGAGGGTGACTCTAGTACGCTTTGTGGTGTGTACTTGTAGTATGGGACCGTGTTCTTAATAAGTGAGTATTTGTGTGCTAGCTGTTGATGAACGATCGATGCTACCTGATTGTGTCGGTGGAGGTAGTCTGTTTGAGAGAGAATGGGACAGCCTGATATTATGTGGTCGATCGTCTCATGTGTAGTGTGGCATTTCCTGCATCTGTCGTCGTGTGTGTTTGCGTCGTGTAGAATGTGTTTCTTATAGTTGAGTGTGGGAATGACTTGGTCCTGTATCGCGATCATGAACCCTTCGGTCTCCCAAACAGCTCACCACTCATCAGCCATCTGTTCGACGCTTCCATGTCGATATGAGGTTGGCTGAGTTCGTGGCGATGTCTGCCATGGAGTTCCTTACGAGCCCATGATTCACGCAGCTGCTGTGTGTGGGTGTCGGGAGTGGTGAGTGTTAGAGAAAGGTTTGCGAGGTCCAGGGGTGTGAAGTGTGTGTCAGCCTTGACAATGGCTGAGTGGAGTGAGGAGTGTTGTGCTGTTTGGTGGAAGTGTTCCCTAAGTGTGTGTACTTGTTTTTCGTGTAGGGTGATGAGATTGATGAGTCCTCGGCCTCCCTCCTTGCGGGGAAGAGTCATTCTTTCCGTAGCGGACTTGGGGTGGTGCATGTTGTGTTTCGTGAATGTAGTGCGTGTTGTGCGTTGTAGTGCTTCGAGTTCAGTGTTTGTCCATGAAATTATGCCGAACGAATACGTTAGTGTGGGGACGGCAAAAGTGTTAATGGCTTTAATTTTATTTCTGGCATTGAGTTGTGTTTTGAGGATGTTGTGAACATTATTATTATGTTTGTATGTTTCAAACCTTGGGTTTCCCCAGCAAAA
>JAFIDM010010028.1:43137404-43171376 GCA_023159025.1 Thereuonema tuberculata | reverse complement strand
TTTTGCTGGGGAAACCCAAGGTTTGAAACATACAAACATAATAATAAAATTGTAATAACAGAGGTTAATGATATACATTAATCTTGAAAATATAACAAAATTAGAATCTGGTAACTGCCACACGGTCCACGGAGACTCACATGATCGTTCTTGTCTTGGTCAATTCGGCTGTCCCGTTCAGTTATCTACTGAGAGAGGGTGCAGAGGCACTCAGAAGCTCACTCAGCGTCCGGCGTGCCAACAATACACATGGTAATATAACAATATTATAACTTTATGAGTAGGCTGATTCCCGTTTTTTTTTTAATCTCTCCTTTTATTTTTCCCTTAGACTGCTAATAAAATAATATAATTAATGTGACTTTGAAGTAAAACATATCCTTCCTTGGAAGAAGGTAGATTTTTAATATATGAGTTACGCAGACGACATTGTAATAATTTCGAAAGGATCAATAAGACAATTTCATATGTTTTTTGAGCTTTAAACAAAATTGATATAAAAATATTAAATTTAAAATGGAAGACGAAATAAATTGTAGTATTATTTTTTTGGATTTGAAATTGATCAATAATGTCGAATATACTGAATTTGAATATTATAGAAAATCTTATCAAAGTAATATAATGATAAATTATAGATCAATGCATAATTTTTCTACTAAAAAAAGCAATAATTTGGAATAACCTTTCAAGAATTACTAATAATACATTAAATGAAAGTAAATGGTTCCACAAAATTGAAGATTTTAAGACAATCTTAAAGTGTAATGAATAACCCAAGAAAACTGGTCAACAGATTATGTAAAACCTTTTGTCTGAATAAGAATAAAGTTAAGCCTAAAGTCAATAGGGAATTTAAAAATATAATTCGTACTCCTTATAATGTTACTATGTCTAGAGAAATTCGTCAAATCTGTGAATATAATAATATTTCTGTTGTAATAGTAGTTAACAGCAAATTAAAATGTATAATACATAATTCCAACAAAACAACTAATATAATGACATTGATGGCTGTTATTTATAAATTAAAATGTCGTACTTGTGGCGGAATATATTGGTAACACTGGACGAATATTAGATGAATGAGTCGAGGAACATATCAGCGCTTATAGAAATAGACATCCTGGAGTATCTGATTGGGAAAACCATTGTGTGACACTTGGACATAATCCAGACGCATTCGTAACTGTCCTACATAAAAACATATTTGATAAAAATATTTGTGAAAAAACATATTTGTGAAAATCATGAAGCTTTCCAATGATTGTAAACATTGTAAGCATTGCCTATTTTTGTTTGTTTAAATTATTCTGGGTTTGTTTCTATTTTGCATTGTAAAAATATGTCTGAAGAAGCAGAAAAAGCAGCTTTCTGCGAAATATAGCAATGTTTAGTGAAGAATTTATGTTTCCCGTGTTTTCTTATTTTAATTATGTGGTTTATATATTTGTAATTAATGTTTCATAATTATATGGACTAGTAATGCTTATGAAATGTTGCGAAACTCGTGAAAACGACCAAACGATGTATACTTTTGACCATGCATTGTATTTTATGATTTTTATTAATCACATGGTGGTGATAACTGAGTTTGTATTTCATTATATAAAAAAGTAGGAGGAAACTTATCAAATAGAAATAAAGTGGAATTATAAAAATAAACATTATTTTCCATCTTACTGTAAGTTTTATTTCATTTCGAAAAATAAAATTTTATTTTGTGGTTTTATTATTATTGTTTATACTTTGAATTACATATATATGAGGGTACCATAATCTTTTAAGTGCTTAGGGCCTTTAAGGTCTTAATGCTGGGCCTTCTCCAATAACATAATTAAAAAGAATTACATAAAAAATGAGAACTTTACAACTTATGCCCAACTTTGGCACAGGTTTGACAGACAAAGAAAAGCCAAGATGTTTTTCAAGGGACTAAGCAACAAAAGTTTCTGAGCTTTTAAATTTAGCTAGGGAAAAAAAATCGGTATGGTTGTTGGGCTACTTACTGGTGATTGTCGACTTAACAAGCATTAAGTTGATGAATCTTAATGACAAACTTACTTGTAGAATTGTCATTCGTGTCACAACTCCCTCACATAGCCTGAGTGACTGAATATTTCACAGCTCTAAGACAAAGTCGTAGAACAAAAGGATCCCAATAAGTTTAAAGGATCCCAATAAGGATCCCTTTTTTTATGATCCCAATAAGTAAACTACTGACTTTTGCTAGTTAAGGTAGTATAATAGGCTAGGTCGCGGTGCTTGGTATCTTTACCATCCATCATTATATAATACAAACAAAAATACCCGTGCTTTACTCAGGTTACAAAAAAGAGTTGCCATGATGTGGATGAGGAAGAAATTGTAACTGTGTAATCATTAAAAATGTATTAAGAGCCCAGCACAGACTAAACAACAAACAAATTGCCTTTTTCTGATTCATTTACTGGGGAGGAACAGGTAACAGCTGTTTCGCTATTCAACTAGCTCTTCAGACCTGCCCCGCCTCTCCCGATAAAGAACCAGAAAAGGCGGGGCAGGTCTGAAGAGCTAGTTGAATAGCGAAACAACTGTTACCTGTTCCTCCCCGGTAAATGAATCAGAAAAAGGCAATTTGTTTGTTGTTTAGTCTGTGCTGGGCTCTTAATACATTTTTAAAGAATTTAATCAGCACGTATTCTGTTTTCTTAAGTAACTGTGTAATCACTTTGAAACTTTTCCAGTTGTTAAAAAAAGGCATAATGCAATTACAGATTAATGTTATATTCCTATTTTGTAACTCGATAAATCCTAGTTATCAAATTAACATCAAGATCGGAAAATATAAGAATTCTCACTCCCTTTCTGCCCTTCTCCACACCCCTATCACTTCAAACTTTCCCCAGTTGGTAAAAAAATCACCTTATAATTACAAAGTAATGTAATAATCTGATTTTGTAACCTGAAAACCCAGTAAAGTACCCTTCAATCAAAGTTTGTCCTCCCTACCCTCCCCACTCCGTGGATGCACACCCCTTAGGATGTGAAATTCGAAAAACTGGTCGACACATATGTTTTAGATTTTGACAAAGAACACTTATGCGAAATTTCGTGTTTCATACTGAAGCGCTTTCGGAAAAATCATACACCTTGAAGAAACTTTTTCCCTCGCCCTCGTTTACATCCTTTAGGATCCGAAAATCGAAAATTCGTCGAATACATATCTTTTCGATATTGACAAAGAGCATTCGTGAAATTTCGTGTTTCCAACTAAAGCGGTTTCAGAGATATGCTTATCCTTCAAGAAAGTTGCCCCCCCCTTTTTACACCCCTTACTCCGGGTTAGCGGTTTTCCTAATTTAAGAACATTAATTAAACAAAAAAAATTAAGAAGAATATTATTTATTTCAAAATAATCAAAAACAAAGAAAAGAAAATTCATTATGATAAATAAGTTTAAGTAAAAAACAGAAAAAAAAGGAAAAAAAGAAATGAAATGAAATAAAAAAAAAAAAACTTATTGCCACCAAGCAGATTTGAGCCTCATTTAACAGCTGCGCCATCTGAACGCATCCATTGAAAAGACAGAAATGAGTTAAGCGAATACTTGAAAAATTATACAAAAATGTCAAGGGGATTAAATAAGGGGGAGGGGGAGATGTGTTCAGGTTTCATTGGAGCCTGTTTTTTTCCGCAGGATCTAAAGAGTAACTATGCAAAGTTTGATCCAGATCCGTCAAAGGGTCTGGGAGTGTACAGCGAACAAACAAACTTCCGCCTTTACATATACTGTATATAGATTACATTACAAGGCTTTCACTTTCTAAAACAAATAAAAGAGTAGACTCTTGCTAACCCGGTTCTTAACAATCCGTTCTGTCAATCCGACCTCCGGCTCCGAGCGTGACGTAAAAGAGGCGGGGTTATTGTAGACCATTTGATGCTATCCAGGCGGCGCTGTGATAGCACGCAAGCCATGTGTGAAAGGCTTTAGCTTAGCTTAGATGAAATCAAAAGTGTGCAGGAAGAAAAATATGAAAGTGTTGAGGAAGAGGACACCTCAGAGGTAGAGTCTCATACTGCTGGCACAGAAGCTGCCAATATCTTTTTGCAGTACTTAATGCAAGAATCAGACACAAGCAGTACCGAAGTTATGCTAGGAAAACGATTGCGTGACAAAGCTATGTCATCGATGAGCATCTTCAACAAAGCAGGCAAAAATCCGTGACATTTCTCGAAGTGACCGCACTTCGTAGAAAATGCAAGATTTCATTTGTACTGTATTACAATTGTACATTTCTTTTACTGTGTTTAGTAAATATTAGTACTTTACTAATATGAATTGATCATTTGGAATGTTGAAAATGAGAGAATATAATACCTACTGATCGTGGTTTTTTGTTATCAATACCATTATCATATGCTTGTCTCTTACATAGGTTGTCTGTATCATATGTTGTTGGTTATTTTTAAAATATGCAGTAAGCTTGTAACATTAAATTTAATCAAGAGTTAAACTAAATTTTTTCGACTCTCAGTAATCCGGCACTCTCGCTAATCTGACACTCCTCTGTGCAAGAAATGGCCGGATTAGTAAGAGTTTAGTGTAAGAGTTTAGCTTTTTTTTTTTAATTAACGTTTTTATGACACTTCCATTCAAGCGACCAAGATTTTGATATTCACATCCTTGCAATGTAGAAAAAGGGATTTTTAATTTTACAGCCTAAAATTTCTGCTAAAATTTTAACATCGTAAGAAGGCTAGAGTGATTATGGTTCTGCAACTTTTATTTGCAATTGTTAGCTGCTAATTGCAGAAACCCAAATCATTAGCGATCATCTTCTTAATAAGGTAAATTTACCATTAAAGCTTCCTAAAATAAAGCAGTTTTTGAATTATCTTGTTCTCTGATGGACAGAAGGACAAGTGTTTTTTGAGTTTAAAAATGAATGAATTTATTGTTTCCCTTAATTTATATTCAGCACTTTTTTTCTGTCCTCTGCATTTTTAAATAACACTATAAACTGTTGGATGTTCAAGACGAAAAGAAGAAAAAGAGAAAAAAAAATCTAAGACAAACGTCAGATGAGAAGAGATTTCACTTTGTAATTTTTATTCTACATTACGACCATAGAGACCATTTCAGAGTTACATAGATTGACTTGGATTCAATCTTCTGATAAGGCAACAGTGGTCAAATGAAATGCCTGTCTATCGTATTGGAACAGCCTTCTTAACTATTTCGAACAGGATTTTATGACAAACCTCTTGTGACGCTTTTACCAAGTGACTTTTTGCCTCGAATGCCATGTTTGGATATAATCATTTCGTCTCGTGCTTTCAACTTGAAGCAGGAGGAGTTTTGGATTTATTCTCTTGCGGCAAAGCAGCGAACCCACGAGCCAAACTCTGGCGAAAGGCACCGTTATTCTCCACCCACCGTGAAAAATAGACGCGCATAAAACAGGCTGTTGTTGCCTCCCAGGAATTGAATCTGTTCGCTACAAAACCACCTGCGAGAGTTTAAGGCGCCAAAAACGGTGTCCCTTCCGTCTTTTCTCTCATCCGCGCGGCCAAATCAACTCAAAATCACAGAGAGAAGACAAAAACACACAAAGAAATCCCAGCTCGTCTTTCCAAAACACTTCACTGTCGAACAAAAAAAAAAAAGACAGAAAGTTATTCAATAAAACCTTATTTGAATAATCATGGCGAATAGTAAAGGATACAAAGAGAGAGATTAATTATCTACAAGCCATGTTTTAAATCTCTGAAAAACAATTTTAACTTTTGAAACAAAAACAAAAAAATGAAAGAAAACTGAGAAAAAAAAATTCAATAATCACAAAATTTCAAATGGGAGTTTTTAATAAGTAAAACCTGTCACTGATTTAATAAGTAACAAGTGAATATAATTTTGTGCTAAAGCATAAATTTAAGGGCGATCCATAATATTAAAATTTTAAAATAATAATAAAAAAAAAAGTAAGTACATTAACGAGAGGAAAAATTAAAAAAAGTTAGGAAAAAAATAAAAAGAACGTTGGGAAAACAAGAAAAAAAAATCCACTCGGACATAGAAAAAAAAGATTCAGAGAAGAAGAAAAAAATAATACAGGGATACCGACAGCATTCAGCACATGAGACCGAGAACTTACCGATCAAGCTATAGTTGATAATTGAAATAAGATGGTAGCATTTCTGACATTTACGCTAAAAGCGGAAATTCAATGAAGACAATTACAAATATCTCGAACATGGGGGGGGGGAGGGGGCGTTGGCCCCTAAAAATACCTAAACTTATTGTGTTTGGGTTTCTGAACACGATGGTGAAATCCGTTTGTCAATTCGACCTTCCGTTCGGGAGTTCTTAGGAGTGGACAGACACGGATGGACGGACAGGACAAACGCAATAGCTACCGATTTTGGTCGCTATCACAATAGCTCCGAAATGGGTCGCTAAAAATGATTAACATTTACCAACGACATAGTTAAAAAAGTAAAAATAGTACAGCACTATAAATTCAGCACATATTCAAAAAAAAAAAAAAAAAAAAGCATTAAAAACATTGTTACGCCATATGATAAAGAATCTGAAATCGTGTCAAAAGAAAAAGTTCTGCCTAAGATTCAATTATTTTGCAAGAATATTTCTATTTATTTGGACAGGAATTTCTTTTTTTATTGATTTTACCGTTAGTACCATACCATTATTATTACATTAATATTACATCTATGAATATCGTTTCTTTTTCGAATTACAAAACGGGAAAAAAAAAAAGAATTCGCACCTAATGAGAAGTTATTTCGCACCCACACTCTCAAGAAATAAATAAGAAAAAAAAATCACTAAAGTTTATTAACAGCATAATTCATGTTGTTTCAGATTAGAATTAACTACATATGTAAAATGAAAAACAACTATGTTTTTCTAAGTAACATCATTAAAGTCTTTGGGATTGATGAGTCCTATCATCAAAAAAAAAAAACATCATCTCCTTTTCGTTACTTGAGGTTTTCACTAGAATATTCTCATTTGTCATTCATCTATCGTTTAACAATTTTTTTTTTAAAACTATTAAAGAATGGATAACAGCAGTTGAGGAATTCTTACTAAAACCAAAACAGATTTTTTTATTTTTAATTTAAGCAGCACGTTGTGCTGAAAGTTTTTTTAAGTGTACTATTTCTTTTACTTTTACATGATAACTGTTGCAAATTGCAATAAAGTGAATTCCAAACATATACAAGTAGTTCTTTCTTTTTCTGTGGCTGAATACAATGCAGATGAGTTAAAATTATCCCTTCAATGTTTGTAGAATTTATTCTACAAATGATCTTTTTTTTAATTGAAAACTTCTGAATGAATCAAAGTTAATCGAAAAGATTAATTGAAGAATGGTTTAGAATATTTTTATTATTATTTCTTTAGTTTATTTTTTTTTTTACTTTTAATTTCATAAAATCATAAAAAAATGTTAAAAGATCGTAACATTAAGTTATTTTAAATTCTGAATTGCTTCTCTATGTATTAACTGAAGCTTCCTTTAATCTCTCGTAGTACAAATATTAAAAAAAAATTGTTCCTTATTATTTCGGCCTTTCTTAAGGAAAGTGAAGTCCATGAAGTCATGTGGGCGTGATCCCAAATAACGTGTGAATCGCTCGATGAAACTTGGTGTACATATTTATGGACAAGATCTAATTTTTAAAAATATTTCAAAATTTCTCCATGTGGAAAAATCACCGCTAGCAGGTTCCAAAATTAAGTTCGAATGGAAGCAGTGAATTTTCTGTAATTACAATTCACTTAATTTCCACATGCTTTAAAATGATTGAAATTAATTCGATTCCGGCAACTTACTAATTCAGTAATGAAGATTTAACTAATTTTTTTTTTCTTCAGATTTTGTAATTTAAAAATAAACGAAAACATTTCAATCATTATTATTTTACATGATTTAAAAAAACAAAACGACGATAATAAAAAAACATAATGCTTAAAGGAAAGGACGCTTCAAGTTTTTTTCGAGAATTTTTTTATTTGCTGTTTTTCTTCAGCACCGTATCATAAAATGTATTTTATTATGAGGGCTATGTCTGTTCTCCACCCATTTACTAATCTAGAATGGATGTTCCAATTGCTGTCTGTAATTGCTGAAAAACTACAGTTCGAATAACGAACAACAATAATCTTACAGTGCCCAATATCCACACTTTCGGTAGATCTGTCGACTGTAGAATACAGATATAGTAATTACCCACAATTCCCCAATTTGTCACCGTCACTGTATTAAGTGCATTCTTAGTTTTAATCGAGTAATGAAACAAATGCAGACGACCCTAGGGTTTATCCAGCCCTCTGTCAAATCACTGCGGAATTTCTTACTCGGGGGTTAAAGGCGAGCATCGAAACGACCTCAGCTTGTCCCGTTGGTCAAGGATCGCTGGGAGAGTAAACCTCCCGCGCACTCAACGTTGGGCAAGGTCAGTAGTGGAGCACCTTTTTACCTTTCATCAAAATGAAGAAAGAAATGGATAAAACAGCATCCCATTCATAAAGTAAAATTCACGTTTGATAAAGCAACAGTATTAATTGATATTTCTTCACTTCCATATTTTTGCACAGAAATTTTGCCTGGATATTAGAAATTAGGATGTTAGTTATATAAATCAAATTCAAGTCCCTTTCCAGTAAATAAAGGGTTGCTTTGTTTTTGTTTTTTTGGTCTAAGTACGTCGCAAAGGTGTTTTATTGTCTAAAGCTGAATTTTTCCAACTGTTTGTATTTTGAAAAGAGTTTCACCAAAAAAATAAACGATAAATTTTCTTTCAGATCTTCTAATTCCCATTAAATGTACAATAGATCCACGGATGGAAGCCTTCTTCTTGAATCAGATTAAAGTAATTACGGAAATGCAGCCCAGATTGCACTTGTACTCTTATTAAGTGCATGTAACCGTGAAATCATGACGCTAAAAGGGAAAATTAGATTCCTTCTGCGAACTTGAATCTCAATACGACATCGTAAGAAATTGAAAAAAAAGATACGTGAACTAAAAGCACAGATTACTGTCTTTCATTTGGATAATTATGAAGATTTACAGTTCAATGTATTTATTAATATCGTATCTCAATGATATATTTATTTCTAGTTTAAATTAAAATTTAACTGCAATCAACAAAAGAAATAATTACGATTATTAATAATTAAAATTTCTTATTTTCAGGCAGTCAATTAAATGAGAAAAAAGAATCAAATAATTTCCACGAAGTGACACCACAAACATTCAGACACTAACTTACATCGTTTCAGGCTGTTTTTTTTTTTTTTTTTCTTTTTCTTGGACATCATTTTAATTTGTTGAACTTTTCATCAATTTCTTCCCCAAAGCGATGGTTTGCGTCTCATCGTTCATCTTCATCGAGAAGACTTAGATAAGAGAAACTCTAGCAGATATCTACTATTTCATTTAATGCCCTCAAGCGACTCAACCAACGATCAAATCCATAACTTATCAATACCGCTTTTTTCACAAACTTTTGCCTTATTTTTTTTTTTTATTAATTTCACTAATAGCTTTTTTTCTTCTGTTTCCAATTCTATTTCAACTCAATACGGCTGAAAAGAAAACATCCACAAAAACCTTCAAAATTTATTCAAACCGATAGTTGTTTACGAGCAACTTAACTTAAAATAATTTCAAATAACTTCGTGCTTTTATTGGCCTTATTCCTTATATATAATTCATTGTTGTATTGCGCAGCTAAAGAAGACATCCTATGTGTTAAGGAAATTAGATATAACGGACTGTGTAATTCCAATTTAAGAATTGCCAGTAATTGAAATTAAGTTAATATAATGGAAAGGTATTACTGGAAGACAATGCTTTTATAATAATAATAATTTATTGAATAATAATTTATAATAACTTATTGCATATTTACAAACGTATAAATGTAGAAGTTTGAAATTTCAACAATCTTCGAAGACAAAAGGGTCGTGACCGAGACAGTTAACAAATGAGAATTACATGTGAAAGAAAAAAAATAAACAACTGGAGTAAAATTTTTACAGAAAAAGAAAAAAAAAAAAGGAAAAAAATTTTTTTTTTTTTTTCAAATACATAGAAAATATTAGAATATTTATAATACTCAGATTATATAGTTAATGAATGGTTTGCTTTTATACTAATGGAGTGTACGTATACTAATTAATATAAATATACATATTAATCATTCTGAAAACTTGAACATTAATTTAATCAATTGAATTTAGCTAGCTAAAGATCGTTAAGTAAAACCAATTTAACTGTGACTTTGGACTTTCAATAAATAACGACTTATAAATATTGTAAAATGATTCACAAACTATTCGACCCGTAAGCTTTATTTTTGAACTAAAATTGATACGTGAAACCAAGTCTTTTATTACATTAAAACAAACAACATTCGATGTTAGCTAAAGAAAATCACGGCGGCAGTTTTAGTAGGAATTTATTTTGATTGCATGATATTTAATTTTTTTTTTTTCATGAGTGAAAAAAATTATATGGTTAGAATTGACAACTCACAGGATAATTAGAGTTTATTAAAAATATTGCAATAAAATTTTAAAAAATATTTAAAAAAATCTAAATTTCTTTTTGGTTTTGAAAGAATAAATCTCATGTTTTCCTCTTGCGAGCGATTTTTTTTTTTTTTTTTTTATAAAAAATTGGTTTTGTTTCTTATGAATTTTTTATTTTTTGATTTGTAATTTAGGTCAGCACCTCAAAAAGTGGAAAACAATGAATTTGAAATTAGATTTCATTCTGGAAAACAACTGATGGGAAAACAATAGGGTTTAAATAAGGCTACAAACGGCGCCAACAAGGATTAGGAGCTGAAGCCTATCGAGGATTTGCAGCTTTCAAGGAAACAACCGTCAAAGGGAAAAAGAAAAAGAAGATAGAAAACAATTAATTAGAGTTTTCGTTCCCCCATCGTAAGAAGATCAAACATCAGCACAAGCAAATGAAGAATCAACTTGCACTAAAAAAAAAAAAAAAAAAAAACTTCTCTTCTGTTTTTCACACACGAAAACGTCTGACTGCGATGAGATCAGTATTTTTTTTTTTCTCAAAGACAAAAGTAAAATTAATGGAATTATTTAGAAGCCCACGCGAACGATAAAAACATTGGCCTACCCCATTCCCCTTCTGAATCCGAATTCACGAGTCGGCAGGTGCGGATGGGGTTTATCGTAGAACACTCGTTTCCTCCGTGTTCTCCTATTTCTGCCTTCAGCCTCCATCGTTTTCCTTCTCGTCTCTTTTTTTCCTTTTCTCTTAATTTGCTGATTTTTTTTTTCCTATTTTTCTGAATTGTTTTCATGCTTCCGTAAACTATTTACTTAAATCCAAATAACAATGAAGCAAAAGTTTTGAGGAAACTAACTGACTCAGAGAGAAATAGAAAAGACTTTCTTAATGTTTGATAGACTTTCTCTCCCAGAAGACGACACCAAGGCTTTACTCTTATTGCACTCACAATGAATTGCGTTTTTTGTTTTTAACAAAAAAAATAGAAATGTCCTCCAATGCAGTCAATTGTCCAGGGAGAGGACAGGAAGACACAGGAGGCTGAAGCTAATCTATCAAAGTAGACATCCATTAAATAATAGATCTAATAATTTAATTTCACAAGTAACATTATGTGAACCTAAAAGCTCTAACTTTATCTTCCGAAAACAAAACTTTCGTCATTCTAATCTTAACTTGTAATTGGTATTCCTCAGAATACAATTTAATTTCTTTGAATTTTTCTACTGATGAGTTTTGAAAAAATTAGGTTAATACATAATATTTTGTTCGGAAACTCAAAGCAATTATGTTGAGAAAAACTTAAAAACAAAAATTAAGAACTTAAAACCTTAAGCAGCATTTTTTGGCATGGCTTTTTGGAGAATTGAATCCATTTTTAAGTCTAGCCTAAAATTAAAACTATTCTTTTTAAAAACAATTGATTCTCCCCTAATTTGGATATTATTATCAGCGTTTATTCGTTCTTACAAATCCCATCATAAACCGAAATTCTTAATCCTTAATTCCATTAAATCAACGGGAAAATTTATGATGAGTTTTTTTTTGTTTTGTTTTGTTTTTACTCTAAAACAAAATGGTGAAATTAACGACAATCATTGAATGAAGGACATCTTCTCAGTTCGTTTACGGGAACAACAACTTTAAGAAGCCATAAAAGAGAGCTTAAAATCAGGCAAATAACTGAACAGTTTGAGAGAGAATCGATCCATGACTACTGAGCAAGAGCTAATCCTTTCTTTTGGTTAAGTCGAAATTTAATCCTAGTCCTAACGAACTTTGTCTGCTTTACGATGATGGTTTTACGACAATCAGGAATTTCGGTTTTTCAACAGAATGCTTGCGAATAAAGCAAAGTAAATTTCAAATTAAAAAAAAACAAACATTATAGCAACAACATATCATAGCAATTAACAACTTTCAACTTATTCAAAAACTTCCGACATCATCTCTAAATACCTCTAATTCACTTCAGACAATGATTTCATTGAATTAACAAAGTCAATGTTATTAAATCAAACCATCTATCAAGTAGTTACAGTAGACAGTTCTGGTTATAATTTTATGATTCATCGATAGTTACACTGCTTACATTTATGTCAGGACCATCGGAATCAGGGTTAATTCCATTGTTAATTTTAAGAGCGGGAAACTCGTCGACGCATTCAACCCTACAGTAAAGAAACAAGTTTGTTTCTCGACTCGATAATTCAACACGTGACTCTGTCAGCGAACTTTGTATTCTTCGACGTCAGGACAAAGGTCGCCTTTACTCAGTTTGTTTCGTAAATGAAGTTGAGGAGGAGATGCTTAAGTAATAGCAGTTCTTCATATAAAAAAAAAATCACAAAATTGAACGTTCATAAACGAAGAGGTGAATGTAGAATTCCTTACTATTATTTCATTCAATTCGATCAAGAAATTACGTAATTCTCCCAGAAACTTTAATTTTCTTTTTTCATGTTTTCGCAATTTTTGGAAAGAATCCTGTAAGTAAAAAAAAAAAAAATCGAATTCAAGCCAATAAATTTTATAAAAAAATATTTCCACTGTCTCATTACGATTGTCTGGTGATATTTCAACAGGGGAATCAAGGATTTCTCTAAAGAAAAAAAAATGAAAGAAACAAAACTGCAAAAGAACAAGTTGGGTGCCAAGAAACTTCGATCAATGATTTTTCTAAGGAATAACTGGTTTAAAAAAATAAAATTGAAAAAGAGTAAAGATAAATTCATTAATCATGTGATAGTATTCAATCAGAATCACTTTAAGATCTCCTAAGTTACTAAAAGATGGATGTTGTCTATTTAAACACGAAAGGAGAGAAGCAAAACATTAAATTAATAGGATTTAGATATTTTAATCTTCGCCTAGGACTGTTTCTTCGTGGTCGAAAGAGTTGAGTAAACTTAGAACTAATTCTAAAAGGCTGTTGAATTCAGCTAAAAAGAACGGGTAATTGGTCCGCTTACAAGGATGGTCTTAACTGCTATAATATTTCTGTTAAGTCAAAAGAACTAAAGGAAGAAGCACTATGAGTGAATTGAAACTGCATCTTGCATGGTAAGAATATGGCTAATGGTGAAGTTTGACAAAATTAGCTCTCAAATGGAGTATATTTCGTCTGGTAAGGAAACTCTTAACTGAAATGTACGGGTTTCTACATTATTAATGAAGGTTCAGATACAATCAAACTTGGTACCTGTTGTAAGGGGAACAAGGAAGATTGGAATATGTCGAAGGAAGTGTTTTATATATACTAAAATTAGATAGGCAATGACAATTTCAAATCTTTTAAATCTATAAGACCTGATTTGATAATGCCAACCCTGTTACAATGGAAATGGACCAAACAGTGTCTCTGCTTTATCGATTATTTAGAGTTAGTCTAGCCTTTGGTTTTAGTCCAACTTCTTGAAGTCCAGTTAATGTGATGTTTATTTCTAAACCCTGACTGCATCGAGGCTAAGGCTTTTCGTCCGATCAGTCTTCTTTCTTTTCTATTTAAGAATGGAGAAGCTGTTAGAGAGATATGTTAGAGACTATGTAATTAAGGATTTCCCTTTGTATAAATACCAGTTTTCCTATGTGAAAACAGCGCTTCGTAGTATTATTCTTAACACTGAGAAAGCCCTGCCATATGAAGAAATTGCTCTTGGGGCATTTTTGGACATTGAGGGACCTTTTGATAAAACCTCATTAGAAGCTACGGCTTTATCAGCTACAGGACATGGATACCCATGTTATAAGGCAGATGTTTAATAACAACGTCTCTCTTCAGGCTGCCCTCTAGGTGCGTTCTTTCGCCCTTGTTATGTGCCTTGTAGCAGATAATCTGTTTAAAAGTCATACGAGTTATTTGCTATTCCTACTAAAACAGTAACAGTGCCTATTTCAACAAAATTCATAATCTCAATGGACTTGCCCTTCATGGCAAATTGATTCAATTTTGCAATGAAGTTAAAAACTTTGGGTTTTTATTAGACAAGGGATTAATATGGCAACAAGAATTGAATCAGAGTCTGAAAAACGCTTATAGGGCTTTCAGACATCACGATTATTGGAAAGTCTGTCGAGGACTTCGACATTCAAAGCCTTTATTAAAAGTGTTGATACAGGTAGTCTACTTAACCTTAGCACCATGGGCCTATTAATATGGGTCACTGCAAACTTAAAGGACATCAATGCAAAATTGGAATTACTGGCAATGATTCTCTGTGCAATAGATGTCATAATGAAGGTGAGACTGCTGCTCGTCTCACACCTGTGATTGTGATGCATTAGCAGGACTTAGGTTACGACTCTTTGGGAACCTGTTTCTGTCCCCATCAGACGTCTAGTCATGTTTATTTGCAATGCTCAACTGATAGAGAGGATTAAGGTAGGATAGTACAGCAGATCTTCAATGGTGCTTAGGGCCTATTATGTCCTATACGAATCTACGCAAATCAAGACAATTTAATATCAGAGCAAGCGATAATGAAGTGAATTTTTCAACGGATTAATATGCATTTTTAGACATCGATAGAAATGAACTGTTTCGGTTTCGGTTTTCGACAAGAAGGTTCACAGAAAAATTGTGTGAAATATAGTAATTTGATAGTCTCTTATTCGCAAATAAGCAAACCACGTTTCAAGAAGACCTGTTCACCAGTTCAAACTGGTGAACTTAGGGACACAGATTGATTGCATGAGCCTCGTTTTCCTTGGGAAAGTAGGCTAACAATCAGAAAATAGAATTGGTGCAGACTTTTCTTTTTTTCTAAATATCCCGGGGTTTTTTTTCCAGCAATTGCAACACTTTTCTTAATTAGTTTTTAGGGGACTCAAACACATACACCGAATTATTTGATCAATTTACTTTTTAGATTAATTTGATGTAAATACACGTTTTCAATATTTTTTGATAGTGAAATATTAATAAATAACATCATAATTATATTTCAATATTACAGGTGCAGAAATATGCCAGTTGATTAAATGATAATAGTTATGAATGAGAAATTCTAGGTTACTAATTCTAAATTACAGTCACATAAAAATCCGAGAAATTTCAGAACAAACGAACTGATTGATTAATTAAAAAAAAAACAAACAAACTTTGTTATTATCAGTAATTAGGGAATAAAACTGGATAATTATAATTATCCAGAAAGTATTTCATAAGGTTTCAAATTCGATTTATTTGTTTGTTTTTTACTTAAATAACGTTGTCAGGATCCGAACTTGACTTCTATCGAAACATCATTCCTAGTGCTATCTAAGGAAGGCTGCGATATGCTTTGCAGAAAAAACAGAATTTTTGTCTTTTTTTTTTTTTCCATCGAATATCGGCAGAAACTGAGATCTCAAATAACTAATCGAACCAAATAGGAATTGTAAGCAAACTGTCGATTATCCCAACGTTCCCAACAATGTTTAAGTTTCCTGACAGTATCCTTCAAAGTTTAGAAATTTATGACTGAACACTAAACTTTCAAAAATGCATATTTGAGTAATGTGACTATTTTTACAATATATTAAAGATAAAACTGCACGATTGTTTTCCAAAGAGAATTATAATCAGTATTTTGATAAATCTAAAAATAACAAATGAATAATCATTGTCACGGAAAGAAAGTTACACTTCTATTAGAGCTTTATACAACCTCATACGATGGGATAAATTGCATCTGAATAAATAATAAATTATAAGGAAATATTAAAGTATGTTATTATAAAAGTTATAATAATTTCCCATTTTAGCAATTAATTCCTTATAGTGTTTCTATGTTAATTATCTAACTCTATTAAGGAGAATTGAAATAATTACGCTAAAAAATTTTAGTATTTTAAAATAATGAAAAATGCTCAATTTACTCTTCTCATTCGTTTTTTAATATCTCTTAGGAAATTATGCAATAATATCGTACCCTTGGACCGACCCTTTTCCACACTCTCTCACTACACGAACACTGGATCCCAAAAACAAGAGCAAGTGTAAATCAGGAAGTTAAATAATATCCTGAATTTCAAACATCCGCTTCCTACAATACGTGCTGAATTAGACGCTTGTCATTTATAGAAAAACCAACACTGTGATAAAGCTCCATTTAATAACAACGGTAGTCAAATATTATTTGAATACTAATCATCTACCCAAGGACGAAAATTCCTCGGTTCTTATTCAGTTGATAAAAACCTCACGAGACTTCCAGTAATAAACTGTAATGATTCTTGTATTACTATATCTATAACAATGCGCTGATTCCGCAATCATAAACCATTTCAGATTCTATTAAGAGCGAAGAAATATAAGAGAAACTGACAATCGAAAAAGCGAGCAAAGGATGAATACAGTTGACACCGAAATATTATTAAAGAGAATAGGAACCTGGAAAGGGGCCGTACTCCAGCGAAGAAAGAAGGAACCACCTGTCGATTCCAAGCCTCTAGAATTGTTCAATAACCAAAAGAGAAAATATTAAATTTCCACCAACTCGTTAGGATGTTACCAGGAACGTACAGTCCATAAAGCTTCAAAAAAAAATTAAACTTCAACAGAATCATCTTTTTAAGGAACAAAAGTTTCTGTGAAATTTGAACAATTATCAAAGAGAAATTACACTTACAATACGAATATTCAACCTGAAACCTTCATTAAAAAGGAAATAAAAAAAAGCTCCTTCGGTGTACCTCAAGGTATACAACTAAACAATACAGAATTTAATAAAATAACTTGCAAGGAATCATAATGAAAACTGTTTCAGAATGCTAATGCAAGCATTAAAGACTGCCTAAAATCACAAACAATTAATCCGAGAAAACAGTTTTCATACAATGCTGAAAGTTGTTTATGCCGCAAACATATTTCCAGCTAGAAGCTTGAAATTACATTGAGCCAATCAGAGAATATTGTGAACAAAATGGCATCTGCTCAAGAAATCAGACTCTAAAATCTTCAACTTAGAGCTTAATCTTTCTTCTAACTTAAAAAAAATAAAAACAAGATTATTTACGATTGAAGAGGTTCAAGATTCAGGAAATTTAAAAAGATTCAGCAACAGAGGTAGCGGAAACTGCAAGCCTACAAACTGAAAATAAAGACAAAAATAACACGATGCTGTGGTGATAATATCACAACGTGGAATGCTTTTGATTTACAACAGATGCTTCATTGTCTGAAAGGAAGGATCTTAAAGTTTCATTATAAATGATAGTTGGCAAACTACACAATTAAATACACGAGATGAGGCGGAAAACGCGGAACAAACCTATACTGAAAGCTGTAGTTATCGTTTTCTTTGCCAAAAATCTTTATCATTACAACCATGTAGAAGCATTTCCCCACAAAGAACACCAATCATATGAACATAAAGCAAATAAAGACAATAATTAAAAAATCAATAATTAAAAAAAAAATTTCCAAAACGTTTGCTGGCACCTGAAAGTTTTCTTTACCTTTGCAGAAAATCTAACTGCGTATGCAATCAAAAAGCTATGACACTCTCGTTCTCAATTAGAATAGAAAAGAGGAAAAAAAAAGAGAACATAAGATATTATGAAGAAAAGAATTAAAGGCAAATTTAGAAAATAAAAACCGAAATAAATACGCCCTAAATATCAAAAGATGGGAAAAAATAAAATGGAAACGCAAAACTACTGATAAATTAGGCAAGCCGAAAACATTATGTAAAGTTTACACATTATGATTGTAAATCATCCTTAACTTTACCAATACCAGTATCAGAGAAAATTATTTTTACTTAAATAGTGTTGTTCCATTTAATAATTCCCTAACAGTTTATTGATTATAGAATTTTCCATGTAAAACTAATTTAAACTATAATTAATTTGCTAAAACTTTTTGTATAGTATGAAAATTATTATAGATATTATTGATATAAGTAAATAGTTATATCAATAAATAAATAAATAAATAAATAAATAAATAAATAAATAATAACAGTTCAATTTGTAAATAATGGAATATTGGCAAATAGCTTTATATCCGGGCAACGAAATGATTCGACTAAAAGGAATTTAAACAATTTTCATATGTTGTTGACACCTAAGATCCAATGGAAAACAACAGATGGAAATTAAAGAGTTTTTTGTTTTTGTTTTTTAATTATTTCTTATTTTCCAATAACTGAGCTAAGACATTACGAAGTGAGAGATGCCAAACTGCTGAGGTAAACGTAACATTTGACAAAAGATTCGAACTACTGAATCTTCTGCCTAAAGAAACTATTCTGTTTCTGTATACTGAAAATAGCAGAACCTTCTAAAAGGTTTTCACGTATTAGCAATCACAGAAGCAAATCAGTTCTACTGCATTCGGGTTGATTAAAGTCTGCGGATTACCAAGGTTAAAAATAATAGTAAAAATAAATAAATGAATTACTACGATCACTTTCTATAATTTTCCTAGATTGAAAAAGAAGCACATTCGAAGGTGACATGTCGCTTAATTTGCCATCGCCAATCTGACAAAATGGCACAAATAACTGTCTGTTCTGTTCAATTTCAACATTCATAAGATTAAGTTATTTTGTACCTAATTGGCAATAGTTCACTAATTATGATTTTCGTCTATTCGCAAACTCTCCCCCCCCCCCCTCCAATTATACTATTTAATCAATGAGCTGACCCAGAAGACACTAATTGGACGTCAAATCAAATAACTAACGATACATTCCCAAGAGGAAAGTAATGTTGAGTACATTTTGATCGTAGTAAAAAATTTACTATTTATCTACTTTTTTATGATAAACTGGCTTATCGTCTGTCTTGTATTACTGATATAAGACAAACCATGAAAATCGAGGCAGTATTGCGTTCTCTGTTGCTTCAATGGCAGCCTATTTGTGAGGTCTTTGGCCTAAACTCTATATAGACCAAACAAATGTATGAAAATTACCAAATTTTGATTTGATCAAATATGTACCAAAATTACTTGGAATTTTTACATTTCTTAAATCAATCATTAGTTTTAGTTTCGTGGGACAAACAGTTTTGAGTTATCTTGATAACAAAGTCAAGCGTAGAATACGCGTACCCAGGACTTTGAAATGGGAGGGTTATGATGATCGAAGTCATTCAACCAAAAAATAAAATAATAAATAAATAAAGTTCTTTTCCAGATCGGGGGAGAGGGGGATACAAACAAACCAATGAACTTTCCAATTAAACAGGTCCAAAATCTTAAAATTCTTACATTATCGGATGTAATGGTGGGTGGGGGAAGTTACAATCCCTACTACCCCCGTCGATACTCCAATTGATTTTTAACACTTTTTTTGTTCTGAGCCTTTTGTTTTCCTTTCCCATGCAAACTAAGGAGGTCACAAGTATTCGACCAAATCTATAATAGCTTCGGTAGAGGCGCTTAAAATGCGTTTACAAAAAATATGTCAATGGTGTAAAATAAAAATACGGTTGGAAAAATTATTAATAGTAACACAGAACCAAGGTGAAAGACTAAAGGAACTACAATTAAAATTTCCCAAAGTGGAATCATTCACATCACTCTGTTTCACACAAAATTAAATGGCTAAAAAAAAACCAGGATAAATAAACAGCTAAAAATAAGTTTAAAGGAGAATGGGCAAACTTTTGGGGAATTTGCCTCACCCTCTATAGTGATAACATAGTGATCTAGAAATTGTGATATACCTATAGAAGATCTCCTTACATATAACATATGTTATTATTATGACTCGTCTCAATTATTAGTCCGTTCGGAGTTATATACGTCTAGATATGACTTATCTAGTTGACATATTACTTCCCGGATGTATTAATTATCATTTAATAATTATTTTCAGTAACAGTAAATATTATTTTCATTTATTACATGTAAATAATTATTATGTACTTGAAATAAATGATAGTATTAATTATTAATTACATATAATACTTATTAACTGTGATTCATTGATTGTGATGAATGTCGGTGGCAGGGAAGCCAACCACCTATAGCCAAGCACCCCCCGCCTGTAGGTGATTAGCTTCCCTGCCACCCACATTCATCACACTCAATCACTCAAACGTCATATCTAGACGTCTATAACTCCGAACGGATTAAGAATTAAGACAAGTCGTAATAATAAAAAATGTTCTATTGACGAAGATCTTTCCTTACATTTATATCTTATCGCTATACACTGGTGGGGCAGATCTGCCCATTCTCCTTTGATCAAATAAACAGAAATTTTAAAGATGGAAAATCATAACTAAGAATTTTACAATGTTCTCGATTTTGTTTTTATTCTTAATTCGATTATATTATTTTGATTTGCTTTTTTGCTTTTTTCTTCTTTTCATAATTTCTCACATATCTTGATCCTCAATTTAACTCCACAGCATATTAACAAAGTGAGAAATTAGTGTACTTTATACATTTAATAGTCCTTTTTTTTATTTCTTTATTTTTTAACATTCATCAAACTGTTTATTCGCTTTTTAACATTCTACTTGCAGAGATTTAACTTTGTATTTATACAATAATAAATACGTAACTCGTTCTACGCAGATTCATTTTACAATCACTTCCTCAGAATATGATAAAAAAAACTAAAAACTTTGCGAAAACAACGCGAAGTTCTAAAATCATTTAGAGTTTGATGGAATTTTCTATTATTTTCTTGTTTTTGTCCCAACTTGATTTGGTGAATTTCAAAATAAAGTTCCAAAAACGTAATGAGGAAGGCGTTATTATATGCTGACTGACAAAATCAATTCTTATATTACTTACTTTTTTTTCTTATTTATATTTCCTAATAGTTTTAACAAATAACAATTTAAATAAATAACAAAATAAATAAATAACTTTCAAAGTTGTGATATGTGGATACTGAATGTAGGCTATATTTCCTTAATAATGATTTCTTCCGTTATGAAATCGCAATATCTCTATATTATTAAAAAAACTGTGCGCGCGGGCTTATGTCCGCAACAACGTAATCGTTGTCAGGCAACGGGCGTATGTTGCATAATCAACTCAACGATATTGTGCGCGCGCGCGCCTGCGTACGTCTGCAACAATGGAATGTCGCAGGCGCATTGCCAGGCAACAGGAGTGTTGTTACATGGTCAACTCTTCAGAATTCTTATAGATAAGGAAAACATTTCAAAAAGTAAAGCCAAAAATATTGTATATCGAGAAACTGTTTAGAATTGGAAATATTGTATTGCATGTATTTGGTAGAATGTAAACTTTAATTTAGTTTTCGTATTAGTTTCTACTCTACTTGATGTAATGTGTTTTTCTGAACAAATACAGGTTTCCATTCATTAACTGAAATAACGTTACATATACGCTGCCGGAGAGATTAAAAATCTCTCTTTTTATTAAATAATGTAGCCTACAAATTATTAACATAAAAAAAACAAAACCAGTACCGAAAGGTATGCTTGTAAATCAAAAATTAAAAGCTAAGGCAGATGGTACAGGTTTTTTTTTTTTTAGTTCATTTCATTTTTGTTTCAATCAATTCGGACCTTTAACCTCGAACCCTATTCTTAGCTCAGTCAAAGCGAAAGATGAAAGAAAAACATTACTTCTGCTTCAAATATTTCTATCCCGACCAGACTAGAAGAGAAACATTAAGCAAAATATATTCTTCAGACAACTGTTCTTTCATTTATTTTCACTTCTAAATCGGAATTATTATTATTATTAATATTTTTGAGAGAAGCGGTCCAAAGGCTCTCTTAAAAGGAATTTCTTGTTCTTTATATCACAAGTGTTATGAAATTTTATGACTGTTTTATGGATAGAAAAATAACTGATGTCTTTGAAAAACGATGTTGTTGATTAAGAAAAGAAAATCCTTTTCAGAAACGTATGCGTTATAGGAAATATGTTCATTCTGGCCCTATTACGAATTAAATGTTTATGGACTAATGCCAGCAATTTAAAAAATTACAATTTTATTCTTTTTCATGTCCTTAGGGAATCTGTTTACAATTTCAAAATCGCCCAGAACGCTTCTGGTTGACAATGGGGTCGTGCAGGGAAACTCTTTCGTGAAAGCATCTTTTTTATTGACTGTTAATGGCTTATTAATTGCAAACAAAAAACATAAAAACGATGTTCTGAACTTCATCTCTTTATGGCGAATCAAAATATGGATAAAATTAGATAAGAAATGGCTTATTAATAAATATTTAAAAACTTCAAACAGCCCTTTTAAACGAGAAATATATTTTATGAAATTAATAATAAGAAAATTTTAATATTAATAATTAGCTTTTTAATATTATATAGATTTAATAATAAATCTATTTTTCTCCGTTTTATTTCGGAAGCCTGTCAATTATTAAAGTAATAACATGATAGGAGTTGACAACTTCCTGCTTATTTCCCTGCAGCAGTGAAATTAAATTTCCTTTATTAAAATATTTTGATAGAGATCATTATGAATTAATTTAATAATAATTAAGATTTTCTTAAAGAATTAATTATTATATAACTATTAAAAATGTTGTTTAAATGATAGACATAATCTCTCTCTGAATTTTTGTTCTGAATTTGGAAGAAATATATCATTATACCCGATGTTGTCAACATTCAGAACTTCTCAAACATCTCAATCTTCGACGAAACCATTTTTTTTCTTCATAAGTTTAAATGAAAATAACTATTGGGTTAAGCCAAAAGTTCGTTCGGATTGCGTCTCCTTCGTGTCATCGTATCACTCGAACGAACTTTCGTTAACTATTATTTTTTGCTAATTACTAATAAATTAATATCAATAAATTAACCTTCTGTTAACCTATTATTTTTTTTCACTTTCCCAAAAATTCATTTTCAAAGATTTAGTTACATTTAATATCAGCTTCATCAAAAATACAGAATTCACTGGGGAAAGAAAACAAAAATAAACTTCTAAACAATGGAATTAAGACTACAAGTTGAAAGTTTCTGAAATTCATTTGAATAGTTTCTCAAATTCATAAAAATTAATTTATTGTAACTTAGAAACAAACAGAAAAATTAAACAAAATCATAATTAGAACAACGTTTTTATAAATTTTAACGAATTTTTTCTTTTTTTTTTCAGATAAAGACAAAATCGGGCACGAACAAAAAGACACCGTTTTCAGTGAAACAAGTTTTAAATATTCCGTTTTAATATGATTTAATTAACCAAACTTCAAAAAAACTCAGTGAAATATATTAATATTAATAATTGAAACATATCTCAATATTTAACAAAGGAATTAAAGTAAAAACACAATAAATGCTTCCAATTTATTTTTCTGAGTATAAAGTTAAGGCGCAACGCAGATGCGTCATCAGCATCAAAATAAACAGACAAAAAAAGAAAGACCCACCCCAATTAAAATCAATTCCTCATTGATTTTTCCCCCCCTTATTATAAATATTTATTCAAAAATACTACTTTAATGAATAAAAAAAAATCTCTCTTCCGTTTATTATATATGAAATGAAAGTTTAAATTTATAAATAATGATTAAACATTAAAACAAAACAAAAACAAAACAAAACAAACAAAAACAAAAAAGATTTTGAAAGTATTGACTAGATTATCATTTGAATGCAACCAAGGTATTTTTATCAGGGGAAAAAAAAGTATAAAAAGAAAACCAAATGAGGAAGTGCTGTGAATTTGAAGGTGAAGGAAGAGTTGTTGCCACAGGAAAAGCAAGTGTTGACTAACGTTAATTCACCGGTCACTCACTTGGATCAACTAACAACGATTAAGCCTAATATTTTGCGGCGTCTGCCTTCACCCTGCACTCGTAGCATTTCCCGGGGACTCAGCAGAGAGTCTACTTACGCATTTCCATTCCTCTTCGGGAAACAAAGAACACTTTGGCTCAGTGTCGTTTCCCCCGGCCGACCCGAAATCCATAGCGTGCCACTGCTCTGGCTCCGGCTGCGACTGGCCCCCACCGCAACAACAACAACCTCCTACCAAATGTCAATAAGAAACTTCCTCGACTAACACTAGATGGCTCTGTGCACTGTGTAACCACCAGCACCATTAGCATCTCGTGCCAGCGCCGTCTAGAGCAGTCAGCGCTGCTGACACAAATAAACAGTTTCGATTTTGAAATTTTTGTTTTTGAATACATTTATTCCAACATTGAAAACGCATTTGCCACTGAGGCATTTTTGACAAAGGAAGAGAAAGTTCTTTTTCCAAAACTATGAAGGAAAATTTTTTTCTTGAAGAAAATCAAAACTGCTTTTTTTTTTTTTTTAAGAAACTGAAACAGCAAGGCATTGTATAACAGAAACGTCTTGTAATTTTTATTGCTCAACATAATGACATTGTTGTCAGAATAATTATAATGAATTACTCATGAAGTGAAATGATTGCCGTTTAATATCCTGTTAAAATTTAAAATATTAAAGCATTAAAATAAAATCCAAGGTTTATAACGATCGAATTACTTAATACATAGACAAGCCATCGTGAAATCTCATTTAGCCTACTTGTTGACTATATAAGAGTGGTTCAAAATTCTCCAAATATGGGGAGTATTTATTTTTTTGCAGTTAACATGAGTAGCTGCCTTTATCCGAAGAAGAGATTATGCATCCTTTGTTTGATTTTTAAAAAAAATCATTGGAGGATCCAGTGGCGTATAAAGAATATATTTTCGGGGGGGGGCCAAGATTAACGTAAGGTTAATTTTCAGTAATTTTAAGTAGACACCCCATGGAAAACCTATCTGTTCAACCAAAAAAAACCGTTGGAGGACATACCTTCATTATTTCGGGGGGGGGGGGGCCGGGCCAAAAAATCTATTCAACCAAAAAAAAAAAAAAAACCATGAAAACTTATGTCTTCAACCAAAAGGGGGGGGGGGGCAGAGGCCCCCTGGGAGTATACGCCCCTGGGAGTATCATTTGAGGGCCATTTATATCATATGCAAATATTAAACGCGGAACACCTAAAGAATCGCATTAGCATTGTGTCATTGCTCCTAACACTAGATGCCATTAATGAATAGAAAAAGTAAATATTTTATCTATGTATGAAATTTTGATTCACATTCTTTGTAGAATTCCTTCAACTTTTTATTTCAAGGATTAAATTGACTGTTCCAGTTCACATCCACTTCTTGCTTTTCTTTCTTTTGGTTTATTCTTTTATTCAAACTATAAACATTTAATTCATCTCAGATAGTTTTCTTTGTGCATCCTTTAACATCTTCAAAACTTTTTGATTCCTTTATTCTGCTTCTAACTGCGTTCTCTTAACAATTAAGATCTGTAAAGTAGCACAGGTGTTGCCATTGCTACAACATTCTTAATTCTTAAAATTAAGATAGATGCTTAATTGTATTTTTACTTCTTGTCTTATGATTAAAATATCTTTGAATCGTTCTATAGATGTTTTAAAGATGGAAAGATAAATACATTATTTTTATCGTACTTTTTTCGAAACTTTTCATAAACGAAAGTTACTTCGCAGTTGAGATATAAAAATGTGAAACTTATTAAATGAGTTTACTCCTAATTAGATATTTTAAAAGCAATTGTTTTAGGTTTTGCTGCGAGATTATAGCAGAACGCATACTTGAATAACAAAGGAGAATAGCAAGGTGTTTTTTAAAAAATTTTGTAAAAATTTAATGACTGAATAATATGAATGAATCATAAATATATACAATATGCAGTATAGGAACGTGATCACTTTTCCTGTTAAACAAATATCTATAACAATATAATGTATATCTAACATTAAGCTTTGACAATAAAGTTTCAACAACACTTTGCTATTAGTCAATTTATAGTTTAGGCATCAACTCTTTTACAATACAAAACTTTAAGATGCTTAAGTAACTTAAATGTTCAATAGTATCGCTTTTCACGCATGTGCCAGTATAACTAATTAATTAATAATCTCTTCTCCTTATTGCATATAAAATACAAATCAAATTATACTCTTTAATTTCTAACAATTAATTAATTCTCCAAGAGAATACATACTAATGGTTTTTCACCTCTGTGAATGGGTAAAGCTAATCTCTGGATAAGCTAACTAACTATTCAAGGTAAAAGTATTTGCACAATTAATCCTCTATTTATAGAGGTCTAATAAATCACCCTTGTATTAAGTGTTAACAACACACAATCACCTTACGTATTGCAATATTAAAAGTATATTACTATTTGGGTAATTTCTATATTTCTTATCTTCATCCATAAAATAATAGATTAAATAGACTTACAGTTTGATGTCTTCATTGAAGTACCTACTTGAACCAGGTTCTCCGCCTTCTTGATACGTACGCACTAATAGAATTATAATTCACTTTCAATAGCACTTAGATTTCGTTTTGAAATCATTCGTCGAAACACAAACACTTTCCACTTTGGATTATGACTTCAATTTCGCCTAAGATGTTGGCTTCTCATCTTATGTGAATTAATACGAATAAGTATAATTGAATAGTCTTATATTCAATCTGAACTCTTCCTTAGGCCTTCTTAATAACCGTTGACTTCGGATCTCTTCACTGTACAACCTTTTCGAGATACTTAAGTTGTCTTCGGGTCTTCGGAATTTTCCCTTTCCATAGCAAAGCAATAATGGGTCTTCTTCCGTCTTCAAACGTACAATACTATTAATTCTCGAATAACTATAGCTATTATTCTCAATTGCTGTTTTCGAATTCACCGCAACAGATATATAATCTCTTATGGGTTTGAGTATCCAATAAATGTTCGTAAACGATAAATTCCGTTTCGTCTTCTTTATCACGAAACTACTGTATTCAATTCTTCTGACAATATGCGATAATCTGTATCTATAACTTCAGTTCCTTTATAGTTTACTTCAGTGATATAAACTTCGTCTTCATAATTACAACGATATTAGCAATCTAATGGTTAAAGCCTTTTCCGTTAACTTCTATTTCTCGTCTTCCAGTGTCGCCTGCTTCGGACTTCTTATACCCTCAAATAATAAATGTACTCGCCTGACTTCAAGTAACATCCTTTTGCATATAATTAATTTCAGCTTTCGCTTTACTTCAACTTCTTCTAAGGATTTGCAGGATTCTTCAATTCCGTAATATAATTCAGAATATGAGTTCAAAGGAAGATAATACTTAATTTTTACTTCGGTTGCAGTAGACGCAAGTTATCACACTTCGTTACTTCAGGGAATTAGGATTCATCGCTGGCCTCTCCCTCTTGAGACAATTCGAGTCTCCCGCATATTCTCGGAGCAAACGATTGGACGATATTCGACTGTCTCCAACGAGATCCACACTTCAACTGAACTACTCTCAACTGCAGTACAACTCAACAGTCACATGTCAAGTCTCATTACGTCATCAAAAACATTTGCATATTTAAATTTGTATCAAAGTGCTTTGCTCACAATTTTAATTGAAATAAAATAAATTTATTTTCGAGCAACATAAATTCTCTCTTTTATTTATTTTTTTTTCCTTTTTTTTTTTATAAACTTCAACTTAATAGAAATTATTTCACAGGGAATAATAATAAATAATTTCATATCACCAACAGGTTTAATTTTAGTAACTTTCATAATACAAGTTTAGCACTTCATTTCAAATGATATAGAGATATTTCAATGATATGAGGATAAAAGATAACAGCGCAACAACAAAAATGCTGTGAGTAGCGTACCCACACCAAAGAAATACAAGGTGTACCTGAAATGTGCTGTCAAACTTAAAGGTTATATTCAATCATGCAAAACAACGAATAAATGTCATATAAACATCGGTCTCGAAATGCGTTATTTCCAAGATATGAACGATGAAACGATACAGAGGTGTTGGCCATAACGTCGTATTGTAGAGTCATTAAATTGCTCCTTAGTAATCGTGACATGTTATTTTCAACCCCCCCCCCCCCCAAAAGAAAGCAACCCCCCCCCCCCCCATCACCACAAGTGGACACCCCCGCCCCCCAAACAAAATTGGAGCAGTCTGATTGAATGAATTCCAGACGTCAGAATCGCCGCAGCTTGTTCTAGAAAAAATCATGACTACGAGGTACGGCAATGCAGAGATGGCCAACATCCATTTCACTTACGGAAGAGCAAATGGAAATTGCAGAGAAGCTTCATGAATGTATCAGGAAGCCTTTCCGCAACGACAGTGTCCATGCAGAAATACATTTATTGCGATTCATCGTCATCTGGCCGAGACAGGATCATTTACGCCCACTACTGTCGATAGAGGCAGAGGCCGACATATCAGAACAACACACATTGAAGAACAGGTTCTGGATGAAGTTGCAGAAAATCCTGTAACGTCCACTAGAAAGATTGCCAGAGAAGTCCTGTACTTGGGCAAAATGTGCACAGAATTCTCCAGGAACAGCTTGTCTACCCATATCACGTACAGAGAGTGCAAGGTTGTCACCCACCGATTACCCTCCACGTATGGTCTTTTGCACATGGTATCTGCAGCACTGTGTTCAACCTACTTTTGCGCAGTCTGTGCTGTTCACCGATGAGTCTTGCATCATGAAAGATGCCATTATGAATTTTCATAGCGTTCACTACTGGTCCGATGAAAACCCTCATGCTATCACACAGTCACGGCACCAACAAAGGTTTTCCGTAACTGTCGGGATTGATATCATCGGCGACCATCTCATCGGGCCAGTGTTTCTGCTAGGTAGACTAACCGGCGATGTTTACAGGGATTTCCTGGAAAATGAGTAGCCTACATGCCTGGAGGATGTTCCTTTGCACACTCGTCGTAATATGTGATTCATTCATAATGGTGCGCCACATCATTTCAGCCGTACAGGCCGACGACTTCTGAACCAATGTTATCCTGACCGTTGGTTGGAAGAGGGGAACCAACAGCATGGCCTGCTCGTTCCCCTGATTTAAACCCTCTGGACTTTTTCGTGTGGGGTTATATTAAAGCATTAGTGTACACCACACCGGTTCCTGACGCCCATATACTGCATGATCGCATAGTAGATGGGTGCAACACAATTCGACGTGCACCTGGCATCTTCGACTTGTTCGGGAATCGATGAACCGACGTTGTGTTGCGTGCATTGCGACCGGTGGATGATATTTCGAGCACTTTCTGTGAAACTGAGCGATTGTACGGCCAACACCTCTGTATTGTTGCATCGTTCATATCTTGGAAATAAAGCATTTCCAGACCCATGTTTATAAGATATTTATTCGTTGTTTTGCGTGATTGAATACAACCTTTAAGTTTGGCAGCACATTTCAGATACACCCTGTAGAATAAGCTATTTCTATCTCTTTGCCTCAACCTTCGCCATATCAGTGCAGGTTTAATACCTTAGGCCTCTATTACACTAGGCCGCCAGGCGGCGCAGCCAGCTCTGCCACCGGTGACTCAGTCAGTGACACGTGCAGGGCAACCGGTGGCGCAGCCAATCACTCGTTGTTCGGTCCTACGGTAATTCGGTAGTTCTCGCCAGCCGAGCAGTCTGTTTTCTGTGTTCCTCGCATTCTTTTCTGCGCACTGTTTTACTTCACTGTCTAGAGAACTGCAGATTGTCACTGTGGAAAGAAGTGGAAGTGAAAGTGTAGACAAGACAAAAAGCAAGTAGGAAGAAGCCCTGAAAGAGTGCCAGAAGTTATTGGACAGAAAAGTGAATGCCGAAGATTTCATTTCTGCAGTGGAACAACAACCCGTAATTTGGGACGCCAGTTCTGAAGCTTACAGTAACAAGCAAGTGAAACTGAATGCTTGGAATGAAATTATTTGTTCATTCCTAACGGATTTCGAGCACCGCCTGGCAGCCTAGTGTAATAGGCTCGGTATTATACAATGCCCCACCACGACTCTCCGCCACCCGTGGCTGCCAACGTGGTCGCGGGGCACGGCAGCCAGTCAGCAGCCAGTTTGTGGCGACGCCACCGGCTGCCCTAATCTAATAGGCTCCATAACAATCAATGCCCAATGACGGGCAGCGTCACCAGTGTCGCGGCTGGCTGCGCCGCCTGGCGACCTAGTGTAATAGAGGCCTTATTTCCAGGATTGATAGTAACAGTTACTTTTTTGTATTAATGAACGGTAAGCCCTCTTTCACACGACGCGACCATGGCGGCGCCGCCACGATCGCGCTGCCAGGCCATTCTATAGATTTGACTGGAGCCTTTCACACGTGGCCGCTTGGTCGCTTCTGGCAGCGCTGCCAGACTTCTGGTCGCGGCATGACGCGATTTTTCAAGCCGCCAGGCTGGCGGCGCGACCACCGTCGTTCTATAGATTTCAGTGGAGCCTTTCACACGAGACGCGATTTTCGTTGCGACCAGAAGGTTGTTTCTGTTTATTTTCGCTTTGAGAAGTGTTGAAAAACACGATTAAAACGAAACTACTCTAGAGAATGGGTACTTTGACACGGAAAAAATTTATATTAGAAGTTCGTAAATATTTATGAACAAAGAACATTTTTTCTTTTATAAACGGATTTAATAGAATTAACAAAAATTTATTTCTATTAAATAACATACAACATCTTCTTCAAAAATATATTTTAAAAAATATATTTATTTAAACAAATTTTCGCAAATTTTTCTTTTTTCCTTGTTCAAGTTATTTACAACAATAAATTAAATATCAAGGTTACATCTCGATATTTAATTTAATGTTAAATATAACTTAAAAAAGCTAAAAAGAAAAAATTTCCGAAAATTTGTTTAAATAAATGTTTTTTTAAAATATATTTTTGAAGAAGATGTTGTATGTTATTTATTGAAATGCAAATAAATGAACAGCAACCGATGAATCTGCATGATATTTAGAAAGTCTTAAATGAAAACGTTTTTTATTATGATTATTTGATAGCAAGTAAAAAAAGAACAAATCTCAAACAATTTTTAAAACACAATTTTTATTTTTTTTAAAAATTAGGCCTAACTTTTGCACTTATAATAGAAACACAAATCATTATTTTATGATTTTTTTTATCATTTAGATGTTCGTTAAGTTTTTTAAAGTTGGAAATATCGAGTACTACCTCGACAACTCCCAAACAATTGCCTGTTTTTGAATTTTAATTTAATTAATTGTAGAATATTTTAATAATTAAAAACAAGAAAATAAAAATCCTAGATGCTTCACAAGTTCATATTTAAATTTTCAGAAGTTTAGGTGCATTGAAAAAACAAATACCATAAAAAAAATAAGTCGCCTGAATTACTTGAGTCACTTTAATGAGCTTCTTCGATTGGAGCGTTTGGCGGCGCTACCATGGTCGCGTCGTGTGAAAGAGCGCTTACTTTCACAACGAGCTATTCAGAGGTTTGGCAAGAGCTGTTTCAAAATACCGTATCAGTTATCGGGATGTAGTGTTGCTCAGATCTTTTCTAAGAAGATTATTATCTTAGAAAATAAATCCAAATCTCATCTATGGTCTTATCCCAGTCCTTCTTGTTTGAACGTCGACGAAGAAACACCGATTTTTACGAGTCTTTGAGTTGTTTACTTCAAAATGCAGAAGGCTACTGACAAACAGTTAGCATTATAAATTCTAACTTTCATTTGAAACAAAGATATCTAGTAATAAGTAATGTTGTAAGAAACTTTAAAAAAAATTGTTTCAACTTCATACGACATATACATTTAAAAAAACGCAAATTACTACTGCGAACTTACGATTCTTTTGTTTGCGGTGACGTCATTCTAACCAACCCGAGGCTCGAACCAACCTCCTTCGCAAAGAACTGCCTTGTTAGATATTGCAAGTGAAATATTTGAAGTAAACTATTATTGGAAGTTAATAATTTTTAATTTTAAATGTGAAACTTGGCATTTACATTTATGTCTAAGAGGTGATCTTTCCATCGTGAATTTTGGTAACCCTGCAGACTAAGTCGATGTTTCACATTAAATAAATCTAATTTGATATAAATATTACTTGCTAATAAGGAAGATGCTTGTTTATTTGTTTATTTTTAATATTTTTGATAAATAAAGAAATATATATGAGCTAACAAAGATTTCTTTCCATTCCTTGATTGTAATAAAGAACTGTAAAACGTGTCGTCAAAATTTAGAGTAAAACATACTCTTTACTTTTTCCAAATTGCCTTCAAAAGGATCACTACTGTTCAATTGTGATAAAAAGAAGAAAAAAGGACAAAATAATTTCACTTTAAAATACGTTGTATTTTAAAGGAGAAACAAAATCAAAAACTTTCTCAAATGTGTTGAATTAAGATTTAATTAAAGGAAAAAAATAAAGGGTTTATTTAAACTCAGGAAACAACAGCGTAATCCATCAAAAACAATTCATGTTTTATAAAATATTTTATTTAGTTTCTTTTATTTGTAATTTTATTTTTGTAACGTAAGAAAATATCTCAATGAGCAAAAAAAAAAATGATAGCTTAAATAAAAACTTTGGTAAAATAAAATTAGCTGCTAAAAATTAATTAATATAGAAATGCATTAAAGAATAATAAAAAAAAAAAAACTTATGACAGAATCATTTAAAATATAGGAATGCAAAATAAACAGCGTGAATTATTTGATTAAATACGAGTGCTATTGAATGAACAAATTTCAGATTCCCAACATAATAAAAAAAAAATTTGAAAACTACGGTGAACTCCTGTTCAGTTGAAAAACTAACTTGTTAATGCACCGAGAAGAAAAAAAGATTGAGAGGACTGCATTTTTAAATCAAGAAGAAAAATTCTAAATAAGATTCCTGAAAAATAAAATAAAATAATTCTATACATTAATTTTGTAATATTTTTTTTTTTTTTTTTAATGTTTACCAGTCCTATTAGGTATACTTATATTAAGAATACCTGTGGTATAGGTGCTGATAGTGTGATGTAAGTACTTAAAAATTAAGTGTAGTTAAGTTAATCTTAAAAATTAAGTGTAGTTAAGATTATTGTCCTCCCAATGAATGATGGCCGCCCTGTTTTTGTGAGATCTACGCATGTATCATCGATTAGCCTGGTCAGGCACGTCCCTCTGATTTCATCAAAGGACGACGCCATTGTGCTAATCGCTTGTTACTTTGCAAAAGAGCATTGTATTTATGAATAATATATATTTATTTATTTATATAAATACTTATTGTTAGCAACTGGTATTGAAATAACGCTAAATAGTCGAGAGAAGTTTTAATTTGGCGTTATCAACATGTCTTCTCACTTGGAGACCCTTTCTGATGTCAATAAAAGATATTCATAAATTATATATCAAAATTTTCAGCTTAAAAAAATAAAAACAATGACACCAAAATTTTAACCCATTGACCCCTAGGTCAAAAGTTATAAGCTTTTAAAAATCTCCGAACACAGGAAGTGACGCGATTTATTATCACCACAGGAGCGCGCCTAGCGGTGAAAAGACGAAAAGTTTCGTTTTCGCGATTAAAATGGTCATTTTAGTTTCTATTATTTTAAAGATATATTTAACATTTTAATATATTTATTAAACA
>JAFIDM010010028.1:43097502-43110653 GCA_023159025.1 Thereuonema tuberculata | reverse complement strand
AAATAAATAAATAAATAAATAAATAAATAAATAAATAAATAAATAAAACAGTGTCAATATTGTAATGATTTTTATAATTGTATTGATTTTTATATATTCATATTTATCCATTTATTCTATTTATCCTTATATACTTTAATAATCTATTGTACATTCAAATTCTACTGTTAACCGTTAATTCTGTTTGTTTATTTTCAAATTTTCCCATTAGCGTGCTTTCCCTCTGATTCGTTATAATTTAAAGTTTCAGTTAAAAGTCAGTTAAAGACCAGGTGTGTTTTAAATCCCCCAGTCAATTGTAAAAGCACGCCTACCAATCACAGCCCCTCTACATAAGGTTATTTAAACCCCTGATTCCCAAAAATAAACAAGTTCAGTTAGAGCTCCCACTCGCTTCCAGTCTGATTCTCATTCCACAGACCAGTGACCAAAAACCCCACAACAATATGTGGGCCTGTTTCTTGTTCTTTATAAAAAAGTCTGAAAAAAATTCAAAACAGTAAAAGTATTTCATTCTTATAAACTAAAGACAATTAATATACTTTTGATTTAAGAAAAACTTTTTCTTTATTTTTCATTCAAATAGTATCATTTGTTTCAGATTAAAATTTATAAAAATCTATATAAACATGTTAAAACAATTTTTATTTATTTTTTTTATTTAAAATTTTCTTTTATCAAATCTGCAAAGTGTTTGTCACCTTTTGATACAAGTTTACAAAGCTTCTTTCAAATAATCAAAAGAAAAAAAATCTCAGCTAATCAAACAATATGGTAATTTATATTAAAATATAAAAATTATATCTTAAAGATCTAAATTAAGTACATCCAATTCTTAATACACTGTAAGAAGTAAGTCTTTGAATTCAGGTTAAATTAAAAAAAATAATAAAATTAAAATAATGCAAATTTAAATTAATTAAAAAAAAATAGCAAACCTGAATAATAGCTATACAAAGAAAATACAAATTTGCAACACGTCGGAACTGCTCAAAGAGGTTTTTGGGCAGGAAGTTTAAAGCTGTATACTAAATAAATAAATAAATAAATAAATAAATAAATAAATAAATAAATATCTTCTGAAAAAATTTATAATTGTCCAAAATTCAACATTATAATTATGTATAATAAAAAAATAAATACAAAAAATATAAAGAAAGTAGAACAACATCCTGACTAATTTTTCTAATCCTTTTTGTTCGATTTATAAGTTTGTTTGTTTTTTTCTCAAAAGATAAAATATTTAAAAAAAAAGCAAAAAAACAAAAACAATTAGTAGAAGTTATTTTGCGCCAGTAGATTAAAGATTAAAGTTAATTGGTACTGGAACAACTAGCTGTAAAGAAAGAGAAACGAAAAATCTCTCCAAAATTGGATATAATTGTAAAATTTACTTGTAATTGAATTTTCTCAGAACTATTTATTTTCAACTTTGCATAACTTAAAGTTGACACGACAATTTGGAAAAGATCTTTCTACAGAAATTATCTACATGAGCAGTCTTAAAATAAACAAATCTTAGACTTCATAGAAAAGATGATGGAAAAAAAATCTTTTTGGAATTACATTAAAATTAATTTATAAAATGAAATATATTTATAAATCTACATATTATAAATGTTTCATATGTAAGATGATCTAAAAGATTTCCTTTTTTTTTAACAAATTAATTTCTTTTAATTTCACTTACTTTTGAAGTTTTCACATAATTATCAGGATATTTCTGAACTACTGTAACGCCTGCTGGACAAGTCTCCCTGCTTCCAATGAGAAATGTTCTTGAACCACCAGCTGGAGTTTTGTTTCTCTAGAAATAAAATAAATATGAACAGTGTCACAGTATGTTGTTGGTTATCTGACTTATCCTGAAAATATGAGTTAAGTGTTATATTTGAATTCATCTTAACTCACAAGTTAAGATGTCAGTGAAATTTCTCTTCGAAAATTTCTTTGAATAAATGTAAGTTTTATCGCATTTATTTATGTGAGTATGTTGTGGATTTATAATAATAGTTCCAGAAGAGAAGAAATTAGGAAGAAATATGGAATAAATACTTATAAGAATAATGTTTGTTTTGTTTTTTTTCTCTCCTTGTTATTTGGTTGAAATATCGGAGCTTCAGTTTGAGCATAAATGATTCCAGCAAAGATTCTGGCCTAAAATTGATCAATTTGTTGTTTTGGCAATCCAATGAATAGAACATAAACCTCTGCCAACACCAGAGTTCGAAGGAGTCAAAATTTTTCGATCATTTCTCTTGATTAACTAGCTTCACATCAATGCTTGCTAGATTAAATCACAGAATCTAGCAAGTTTTTGGTGATTATCAGCCAAAAGTAGTCGTTAATAAACAGTTAAACCTCAGAGTAGAGGTTAGTTGGAAAGTTGTGAGATCTGTTCTGAGATATGTTCTGAAAAGGGAGGATTTCATCAATAATGCTGTTCAGACCATTAATCTATCGTGTTCAGAACTTGAAGATTTAGTTAAATAGTTTCTGAAATCTCCTTAACATAGGAAACATCCATTGTAATTATTTTGTTCAACAGAACAATGCTTGCATACCTCAGGAAATATTCTTTTTTTTATATAATATTCTATTCCAGAGCTCACTATTTGTAATAAATCAATGTATTTTAACATAATTCAACTGTCTTTAATCTCCTTAAGTAGCAATACTATAGGGAGCTTTGCAGTATTTTGTTATATTTTACGGTTCTTAATACAATAATTTTTTCTTCTGAAACTTAATTAAAAAGAACAGTGTCACAGTATGTTGTTGGTTATCTGACTTATCCTGAAAATATGAGTTAAGTGTTATATTTGAATTCATCTTAACTCACAAGTTAAGATGTCAGTGAAATTTATACAAAAAAAGTTCACTTTTCCAATATTGGACTTAATAGACAATTTCCCAATTTTGTATAACAGAAATTTTCATCTGTGTCAGTGTTGATTGAAAGTATGCAGTGTTGATTGTATTTAGATCAATTTGGACCTTTTCATTATATGCTGTTTTGTACGATGATCAGGGTTTCTGCAATTGTGCAAAATCAAAAAGTCGTGTCTTTAAGCATGTCATTTTTGTTGTGTTTTCAATTTTTGAAACAGAGCTTTTGATTTAATCTAAATAAAGATTAACCATGCATATTTATACATGCACATACACAAATACATATTGCAGTTATGTGACTTACAACAATCAAGCATTGATTTAAAAAAAAAAAAAGGAATTTTTTTTAAGCAGTCAAGATGTTACAAAAGCTCTGTTTCTTCTGAAGTAGTAAATAAGTTACCCATGTTATCTAATAAACATAATTATGGCTAAGGAAATAGTCAGTAAAAATTGTGAAAGTTGTAAAAACAAAGTAAAATTAGATGTATTTAATGGTTAATGATTTGTACTACTCTTAAATTATTGTAATTGTTTTAATAGCAATTGTTTTTTAACAATCGATGTAATATTATATTCACGTAGTCTTCCTTAATTGTTATTTAAATTCTTTTTTATTTCGTTACAATTTCATTTTAAGCTGAAGAAGAAGAGACGTGTTATATCTCTTCGAAAATTTCTTTGAATAAATGTAAGTTTTATCGCATTTATTTATGTGAGTATGTTGTGGATTTATAATAAACATTATTCTTGAAATGATGAAAGGAAAAGAGAAGAAGAAGACGAAGATCAAGGTTATTGGACGCTGTCAAGAATGATGTGAATAGAAGAATGCCATCAATGACAGATTACTGAAGAAACCTTGTCCATTGGATCACCAAGAATAGGACATGACTGAATGGATAGAAAACAACAACTAAATCTAGACTGATATACAAGGAGGGCATAAAAGAATGGCGAGGTTTCAAATTACATGTATTTTCTATATTGTTTACTGTACTGTTTATAGTCATGACATCTCTCAATTGGAACTACAACTGTCCAAGTTTGATGCGTATCATCCAAAGTCCAAGAATATGCTCACCACCTCTTATCATCTGGCACACATCCAAGCCGTAGTCTAATTCCTGCCAGACTCGATGAAGCATGTCCGGTGTTATGGTCTCCACACGAGTGATCTTTGCTTGATATCACAGTGGATCTGGGCAGTGGAGGCACATACATGTTGTCTTTCATATACCATCCTAGAATGAAGTCACATAGTGTCACTCATACTGTTGCTGCCATCACACTGGATTTGCTTCGTCAAGGCTGGCAGGAATTAGAATACCTCTTGGATGTTTGCTGGATGACGAAAACTTGAGAGATGTTATATGTCATGTGTGAATATATACAGGGTGTTGCAAAATTTGTGTATAATATTCAAACCACGTGTAGGGAATGGCTAAGGATCAATATATTCCTAATGAACGCATGTCCGGAAACTCCCAATTAAGGTGCCAGGTGGTCCTAAAGTGAGCCTTTCCGTGAGAACATATCCTTTGCTATACCATAAGAAATGTTTTGCAGGCGAGACCACACATTGATCTGGGGGGTTCTATTTTTGTGTGTTTCAATTGAAACAATCAAGAATGGAGCCAGGAAAGTCTTAAGGCAATTCACATTATCTGTCAACACACCTGCCTGATGGCAGAGGTCAATTTTTCACAAAATGTATCATTCAGGGACTGTATGCCACCACTTGCCAGCAGCAAAACATTCTCATCCCTGGAGGATCCTAATCCATCAACCTCTTTCAATGTTGTTTCCAAAAATGATAAATAAATAAATTTTTAACATTGTTTGTTTCATTTGTAGTCATGTTTTTTTATGTTAAATAAAAAATAACATTTCAAAAGTAAACATTTTTCACTTCTCTGTAACACCACCATGCCACATTCTGAATCTGGAAAATCCAAAACTTAAATACAGTAAAACCTCGTTAAGTCGTCACTCCGTTTAAGTCGTCACTCCGTTTAAGTCGTCGTTTTCCTTTGGTCCCGACAAAGTCTCATAGACAATACTGTAAAATAACCCTCTTTTACTCGTCACCAAATTTAATTCTACTCCGTATAACTCGTCACCCTCAAAACTGGCGAAAAGCATCTTTATTCTCAATTTTGTCTGCTATCTTTTCAGCCCCGCCTCTTCACTCCAAGAAAGCCTAGCCTTTACGGAGAATTTTCACATGGGAAATTCACCTGGGAAATTACACATTTGTCGCCGCGACTCTTTGTCAAGCCGCTACTGAGTGTTTGTTTCTTGCCTTTCTTGGCCGCTACCGACTTGTGAGTGTGATTTCATTTCGTAGCGAGTAAGCTCCGCTATAAGGGCTATTTTTTAATCTTGCAATTTCGTGGTTTGATTACATTTGTAACATGTCAGGGAAACGAAAACTTACCTCGTTATCTTTTAAAGAAAAAAAAAGACTTAATTGCACTTTTTGAAAAATCAAGTGTTTCGAAAACAGCTTTTGCCAAAGAACATCATATTCCCAGGACTACATTAAACGATATTCTTTCATTGAAACAAGTAATTGAAGAAGCTGACTGCAAAGACAAAAGAAAGAGAATGAGGAAATCGAAGTTTGACGAGATCGAGGAGGTTTTAAAACGTTCGATGGCTAAAATATGACAGATCGCAAAATGTGCCGATTTCAGCCATGATTCTCAAAGAAAAAGCCATGGAAATTGTTAAGGAGTTTAACATGGAAGATTTCGGCGGCAGCAATGGTTGGCTGGAACGTTTCAAAGACAGACATTGCCTTTCTTTTAAAACGATTTGCGGAGAAGCAGCAGATGTTGATGTTGATGCCATAGAAGACTGGAGGAACAATGTTCTCAAGGACATTTTATCTAGGTTTGATGCATCAAATATTTTTAATCTGGATGAAACAGGCTTATTTTACCGTCTTTTGCCTGATAAAACTATCATTTAAGGGTGAAAAGTGCACTTCTGGAAAAGCGAGCAAACAACGCCTGACACTTCTGCTTGGAGTTAATATGAGTGGAAATGAGAAACTTAAACCATTTGTGATAGGCAAAAGCAAAAAGCCACGCTGCTTTAAAGACGTTAGATACCTACCAGTTGAATATGAAGCAAATTCAAATGCATGGATGACTACAACGATTTGGGAACGACATATTCGTAAACTGGATTCTCAGTTTTCGCATCAGAAAAGAAAAGTTGCCATCATTGTCGATAACTTTACCGGCCACAATTATTTATTTCCAGTAATCAGCACCTTCATCAAGCAACACTGTTGGATTATTTTTAAGCCAGTACAAGAAAATAAAATGTGGTAAGTATAAAGTATTTTTTTTTATTATTATTTTATTTTCCACTCATTCATTTACATATATTGATTTCTGAAAATCTTATTTTTCTCCCCGAATCCTACAGCAATTCATGAAAATATTATAGTTCAGTGTTTTTTTTTTTTTTTTTGTTTTTTTCCAAAAATGCCCACTCCGCTTAAGTCGTCACTCTGCTTAAGTCGTCAAAAATGCTTGGTCCCTTGAGTGACGACTTAACGAGGTTTTACTGTATATTAGGTCCCAACCATTCTGGAAATGGGATGCTCAAGTGTTCAACAGTTATGGAGGGAAAAACCTCATCTTTTATCTTACAAAGCATTATAAAAAAATTATGTCTAAGAAATATAGATAGCTTAACAAAGATCTCAAAAGTAAAGAAATTCACAATAACCTGGCTGATCAATAACATTAGCAAGTATGAGTAAGATAGATATATATATCTATATCTATCTCCCTATATATATATATATATATATATATATATATACAGTCAAACCCCGCTAAAGTGAACTTCAAGGGACCGAAATTTCGGTTCACTATAACCGGGAGTTCACTATATCCGTTCCGTTATATGTTCATTGCACGGCAAGGGACCAAACATTTCGTTCATTATATCTGGGAGTTCATTATAAGCCGTGTTTACTATAGCAGGGTTTGACTGTATATATATAAAATTGATGCACCTCGAAAAAATAATCCAATAGCAAAGAAACTTCAAATGCAACAACCTTTCGACCGAATTTGCAAAGATCAAAAATTTGCACCCAATGAATGAATAGCTGGAGCTACAGAGCATTGTGTGATTGGAACTGAGATCATGTGATGTTGTATTTAAAGAGCAAATCACGCTTTCAGGAATCTCACTTCCAGTGGATTGACTGTGTTTCCTACCTTGACTGTAAGTGCCTCACCTGTAAATTTGGGACCATTGTGATCATATGATGGAGTTTGAAAGAAGACGTGCCATCGGATTACATGAGGCTGGATGGATAAACCGATGAATCACTCGTCATTTGGGTCGAAGCTGACAGGAATGGGTCCTGAATGGCAGATTTCAGCAAGAAAAGGGCAGCAAACGGCTTAGGGCAATGATAGAACGGGAAGACAGAGCAACTGTTACAGCACCAGATTCGTTGCTATCAACCATTCAATGTGTGACCAATACTGAAGTGACCACCTGGACCATTAGTAGAATACTATGGAAGCAGAATCTACACTCAAGGTGCATATTATGCTGCCTACCACTGACCAGTATGCATTGTCAATAGCAACTGCAGTGGTGCAGGGCAAGATCAATTTGAAATTGGGCTGATTGGGATCAAATTGTTTTCAGTGATGAGTCCTGTTTCGAACTGAGCCCCGATGACCAAAGCAGATGTGTCAGGATTCCGTTCTTAATTAAAATCAATAATTTTCAAAAAAAAAAAAAAAAAAAAAAAAATGGAGAAGTTATCAAAATAAAGTGTTTTGACTTTTTAAATTTTTTTTTTTTAATCTTTTTATACTGTACCAGAGATATATGATTTATGTATTAATATTTAAAGCTAATACTTTTATAAACGGATCTGTATTGTACATCACAAGCACCTGTTGCTAGGAGTTTTATTTACCTGCTCTTAATAAGAACTCATTATTACATATCTGACATGTGTTAAATAAAAAAAATATTTAATAGTAATATTAGTATTATTTTGTTCTATGAGATACCCACATTTATCCTCTCAATTATAATTCTTGAGATAGGGTTTATTTACAGTGCTGTTTCTGTTTATTTACAGTGCTGTTACTTTTAGAAATAACAGAAAAATTTTGTATTTGTAATGAAGAAATGCTTTTTTTTTTTTTTTGAATAACAGTTTCTAATTTTAATGATTATAATTTTAAAAATGATGTATCTTTCACAATTGCAAACATCCTCTCCATCAATGTTAAAAATTTTACTTATTGCTCTGTACATGTCCTGTCTATAGTAGTGAAACTAAAAAGAAGTTCTATTGCAATGGAACCTTGCCTACAAGTTTTAATTTACAAATTATTCTCTTTGAAAACACATCAAATGGGATATATTTCACTATTGGTAAATTATAAGGATGGATTTTATTTTGTAAATATAATTGAAGTAGACTAAAATCATCATGAATGAACACATACAGTTATCCTGTTATAATTCTTATCTTCTTTATTCTCCTTAACAATATTTCAAAGACCTAATCGGTCTCCTTTTTCAAGTCATCAGAAAAGAAATATATCGTCTCTTTTTCTGAAAATAATTCGGAATGAAATAACAACAATCATGAAATCAGCAACTAGCCATGTGCATGATTACAATCAGAGAACGTATAACCATCATCTCGTTTTATTTTCGGAAAAAGAGATGATGTATTTTCTTTTCTGATAACTTGAAAAAGGAGACAGAATAGGTCTTTGAAATACTGTTATGGAGAATAAAAAAGATAAGAATTATATCAGGATAATTGAAGTAGATTTTTCAAAAAGTAAACAGTGGTTGTAGGAGTTACAGCAGCTATCGTGATTGATGTTTTGAGGATGCAGAAGTACAAGATTACCAAACTAAACACAAAATTAAGATACAGCAGTGTTATGCTAAATTCAACTTACAAAACTTTCAACATGCCTTGTACATACATTTACATTAATATACTGTTATCAAGGATTCATTTTATTTACAAAGACTGAACACTTGTATCACCTTATTACGCATGAATAGCTCAATGTTCTAATCCAGCCTTCATAAAAAAAAAAAAAAAAGGTAAAGTAAATGGTGGTTGACCAACATTTTCAAGGTACTGTTGCTGTCATTAACATGATTAATAATCCATTCAATAATAATGTCATTTCAATGTAGACCTTGATTTACTACAACCTTGCCTCAAAAAGTGCAAATCATTCCAAGAAAATTATTCATTTAACAATAAGTTTTCAACAATTTAACGAAATGTTCTGTAGCTATTGATGCTAAATAAATTAAGCAAACTAAAATTCAATGTGTTTTTTGTTTGTTTGTTATGATTTGTCTAACTTCTTCAAATGTGAAATCAGTTTAAGCCCAAATTCTCTTTCCATTGTTCTGTTCTTCATCCCAGTAAGTCAGCTAATGCCTGGGTAGAACTAAATCAAGGACACAGTGGCCTTCAGTGATTAGAATTCGTGAATAAATAAAAATACTTAAAAAGTAAGGATATTGATCTTTAATCGGCATTATTTTATTTTTTAACCAATTTTGCAATTAATAATACATTATTTTACAATGTATTATTTTTTAAATTTTATGAAAATCAGCACATTTAAAAATCTTTGTTAGTAGACTTAAAATGATTATTCTCTTAAGCAAGGGAACTTCCAGAGATGATTTGGTTAAAATCTTTTTTTTCTTGCTAATTTCTGTTGTTGTTGTTTTTTTGTATTTTTTTTATAAAATCGATAATGACACCAGAAAGATCAAATAGACTACGTATATATTATAAATGAAAAATTTCCTTTTTTTTTTCTTTTTTTCTTAATCGTCAATATTATATCATGAAAGCAATTCATTATTAAAGTTGTAAAGAAATAGTTTAGCCTATTGCTTCTCCATCCTCCTTTTCATTTCTTTCAGACAGCCGGGATGACTTTTCACTTTCATGTAATCTCTTTGTTATCGGTTCATTCACCTTTAGTTTCTCAACTAATCATCACATTCAGATCTCAGTCTAATCTTCTCAATGTCTCTAACTAATCTGTCTCTACAAAATACAGCTTTAACCGCATAAATTAAATTTATTTATTAATAAAAACGGAAGATAAAGTACAAGCAGAAATAATTAAATAAGAAGGACTGGGTTTTCACATAGAATATTTAAAGCAAAAATGAAATAGCCTTAAATACTGTACTTAAAATCTAATCTTTTTTATTTAATGATATCTGCTTATACGTTATCTTCCATTTCACTACTATTAATGATTATCTGATGTTAATTTTATATTTGTACCTTTAATTTTTCTTAACACTTCAATTTTTCTATAAAACAATTTCAAAACTCTGTACAAATTGGAACTAAAAAGCAAATAATGAAATACATGAGGCTTGTGAATATATAAATATGAAGAACAAAGGTGCTCAAAAGAAAATTTGTAAGGCATTTATTTTGAAAACAATAAATAATCTCTGGGCAAGTTCAATCTATCACTTTTAATAAAACTGATTAGGAATAGATAACCTAGTAGTTTGCGTAAGATCTCATGCCTTGAAGGATCTCATTACGTGAAGATATCCGTGTTTTCTGTTTGATTGCACTGGTGTGAGAAGGCAGGAACTAAATATAAGGTCACTTTAGAATAAACTGTAAATGTTATGAATATCAAGAAACCCTGTTTCCAGAAGACCATCACAGAATTACCCAAAAAGAATAGTATATAGAGAAAGTATTTTCATGTTTGAGGTCAAAACTATAATGAAAATTCAAAAGTAAATTTATTTTAATAGTTCGTTGAAATAATTTTTCTATTTAATTAATAAAAATTAGAAATTATGTATATAATTATTACATCAAAAATTAGATCTTTTCTTCACTTCAACAGATGTTGCATAAGAATTTTTGTTGGAGTACAAGAATTTTGTAAAGAAGCTATTCAGTTTTTTGTTGTTTTTTTTTTTTTAAACTTTAGAACGAGTAGAAAAAAATTAAAATTGTAATGAAATAATATTGCTTCGCCAGAATTCTGGCATTTATGGGAATTCAGTCTTCATCACTAACAGGAAATAGAAATCACTATCTATTTTAGCATGAAGTAGATAGGCAAGGTCATCTTAAAACTCCATCATTTATCCACACTATTCACCAGATCTTACACCTGTAGATTTGCTTTGCGATACATGTCAAGTCATTGGTTTATGATATCCCAGTAGAGATGGAGTCGGATCTGCCTGCTAAGCTCTTTGTTGCCTGTAATAGGGTAGTGGAGTTGGAAAAATTTTCCAACTCCAACTTCACAAACATAATAAAAGTACAACTCTGATTCCATGTCAGTCAAAATCTGTCAATTGCATCACTCTGACTCCTGTAATTTCGTAAATGCGACTCTGACAAAAAATAAAATCAAAAATAAATAAAAGATTCTACAGCCCTGGTCTGTAATATAACATAACCGTCACCAAGGACTTCCTGAATGACCTGCATCATTGTGTATTACTTGTTTAAACATTTTTGAACATTTAATAAAAGTCAGTAAAATGTTTGTGCATTATAAACAATCAAGTAACAGGTAGCTCGTCTGCACAATCTATGTTACTAAAATCTTTTATTTCTCTGTCTGTCTGTCCGGTGCAATTTCCTGAGCGAATGGAAAATAGAAATAATTTTTACAATGAAACGTCTACAATGAAATTTCCGAACCATCTATTTATTTGTAATTGGAAAATGACAATTAGAACTATAATTGCCGAAATGTTGGAATATTTTAAATATAATATTCTTATTAAAAATGGAACTAGTGTTTATCAGTGCAAAGCGACATCTCCGAACAGCTGTTTCTTGGTAATTTGCCGATCATCAGCGGAGAGTAGCCGCAAAAACCCCTAGGTCCAGTTAAGGAGGTGGGTATTAGTTAAGGTGGGAAAAAGAATGGAACCTCCAAGAATAAATTAAAAAGCAAGAAAACACATTAAAAGTAAAGGAAAAGAAATTCATGTGCCAGTCTCCACCGGCCTCAAATGAATATTCTGTAGGCATCAAATTAAAAAAACGCCTAAAAATTATTAAACACATTAAAAACAGTAGCCGTTTTATCCGGCTACTCTCCGCTGATGATCGGCAAATTACCGAGAAACAGCTGTTCGGAGATGTCGCTTTGCACTGATAAACACTAAGTCCATTTTTAATGTGTTTAATAATTTTTAGGCATTTTTTTAATTTGATGCCTACAGAAAATTCATTTGAGGCCGGTGGAGACTGGCACATGAATTTCTTTTCCTTTACTTTTAATGTGTTTTCTTGCTTTTTAATTTATTCTTGGAGGTTCCATTCTTCTTCCCACCTTATAATATTCTTACTTAATCAAATTCTATGTGATATTGAAAAACAAACATGTGTACATGGGAGATGTTTGAATAAAAAAAAGAGTCAAGAAAGAAAGAAGCCCTATTTCTATTAGATAGAATACTGAAAAATCACTATTTGTAACTCAAAAACCACTGAAAGGTATCAATTGTAATTAAAAAAAGAGATTCAAGAAAGAAAGAAGCACTATTTCTATTAGGTAGAATACTGAAAAATCACTATTTGAAACTTAAAAACCAATACTATTTGTAACTCAAAAACCACTGAAAAGTAGATCTATATTACTAAAATCTTTTATTTCTCTGTCTGTCTGGTGCAATTGTTGTAATTTGTGAAAATAGAAATAATTTCTACAAGTTTGCTACGGGAATCGAACATGCAGCCTTCTGCTCTGAAGTTAGACCTCTTAGCCATTAGACCACGAGGACTACATTCCGATCTCTATAAAAAATAAAAACATATCATAGATATATGATTCACACGCTGATTCTAAAAGCAGTCATGGATCAAAAATTAAATTAATAAAAAAACTTTTAAAAAATTTTAGTTTTAATTTACTTGATGTAATTTGTGTGTGTGTGTGTGGTTTTTTTTTTAATAAATAAAAAGTTGTTTTCCGTTACATAAGCGAGGCTTCTGGAGCGAAGCGACGGGTAGCTGACTAGTATGTTATATAAAAAAAGTAAATTAACATGATAATTAAACATATTTGCTTACGTAAGACAAATGCTTATGGAAATAATCCTCACATACATTTGAAAAACACCTGCTTGATGAGTTCCTGAAACCTTCATAACCCCAACTTGGATTCCTTCTATATATACAGGGTGGGCATAAAAGAATGGTG
>JAFIDM010010028.1:43071721-43093862 GCA_023159025.1 Thereuonema tuberculata | reverse complement strand
TTCAATAATCTAAGAGGAGAATAAGCCACTGCTTTTCGCTAAGACAGAAGACATGTTTTAGCGGCTTGAGATTGAAATGTCTTGGTGCAAAACTTCGTCTCCACTTTAGCATTTATAATTTGAATAGGACGTAACTTGTCACGTGTCATCAGAACTTCTCCCTCAGACTCTGAAACCATTGAATAAAGGCAACAGAAAACTTAAAAAAAGTTATTTTTGTCTCACAAATACAACACTTGGCACAAAAACACAGTTACTATCCAGGATTACGGTTAGTATGGAATGGTAATTGTTCACGTAAATGATTATTTTTTAAGTTCTATCATCTAATTTGATATTGAAGAAAAAGGAAGATCATTTGGAATGTCTTCTATGAGATTAAACTTTTTGAGTTCTTATAATCGTAAAAAGTTTTATTTCAGAAAAATAATTTTGGGAATCTTTCATATTGGTCAAGACTGAAACGTCAAAATGACTGCACTGCAATTTCCTTTTTTAAAAAGTAACTAATTTTTGAGTTGCATTAATCGTATGGAGCGATGAACGGAAATGGTTAATTCCATTTAAAATTGCTTTATTCTAACAGTTTTTATTGTATTCGGAGGTTTACATTTAGACCAAACTAACAACAGTTTTCAATACCTGTTTCTTTTGAAGATGCAATTAGTACACATAATGAAAAATCGTAATAATTCTGCAGAAACCCCTCTGATTTATGAGCAAGGAAAAGTTGAAATACGAATTATATAGTTATCGAATTTATAAACTTTCAATAATGATCATCGGAAGTTTACTTTTACAGTATTTTGTAATAAGGTAACATGATTAAGCCTAAATCTTAGAAAGAGTGTAAAGACAATGTATTTTTGTTTATTAATTATTAAACAAATTATTAAAAGATTAGCTTTCCAAGGGGGATTCTGATTCTGGAAGCTGCAACAAATTATCAAACGAGAAAGAATCCGAAACTGGAGGCCATTAGAGATGGAGGAGTCAAGCCAATGGTAAAAACATTGTGGCCACATTTAAACTGGGAAAATCAGAATTAAAAACAAAACAAAAACCGTGGTCAAGCCAAAGCCTCACAAAAGAACACAATAGTTGCAATGTTCTCAGTTAAGAAAAAGTCAGAAGCATGAGAATTTTGTTGGGGTACAGGAGGAGGATGGCGTTATTTCTATAATATTCTTTTTCTTTTCTCAGAATGTAGCCCAGTGTTTTTTGTGTCTTATCTGATTATATTGAAAACTTCTTCCCTCTGTTGTAGTGGAGTTGCTTTCAGAACCTCGAATTGTTTCAGGATTTTTTTCCTCCTTAAAGAAAGACGTTAAGAAAGGCTGGAATGAGACGGAGACAATTGGAGTGGAGCAGGCGGAAGAGTCCCAATCGGAACCAGAGGATGCGAGCACTCAAGCAGGATGGAAATGAAACGGTGACTGTCGTCGTGCCTCCTATAAACATGTACGTTGTCTCTGCAAACGAAAGCAATTTCAATTGGATCGATTGGGATAATGTTGGAACCAACTCATCTCCTTCTTTTTTCTTTTAACGCTCTCTCCATCCGATTGTCGTTTCCTTATCTTTTCCTCTAACAGTAGTCTCCTGCCCTAAACCTCGATGGAGTTGTTTTATTGATGCTAAATACGTTATTTTGGAAACATGTAAATCTTACACAATAGGATAGGTGATAGCCCGAAATTGACTTCCATCAAATTAGTTTTTTTAGATGTTTTCTGCTTCTGTAAAGCTATTCTTTCAATAATTTTGGAATTTAGAGAGAGCGTTTTAGTTGTTTCAGGATAAAGATCTAGATTTTGAAAGTATGCAAGCGCTTGGCAAAAAATTGTTGTAAGCAGTAAATGACGAATTCTTCTCATTACTGGAATTACAGGCAGAATATAAGAATTTTAAATAAACCAGATCAAAAGAAATAACTATTGACCTAAAAGCTTAACATAATGTTACGACAGATGGACAGATAGCAGGCAGACAGGTCCAGTCGTTGGCAATGGATGTTCTCATACTAATCATGAGAAAGACATTTGAAATGAATAAAATTGAATTTTACGAGACCTCTTGAAGTTCATAGCTTTTGGATTTAACCATTGGATTTGGTTAATGGTTATATGTAACTAAGTATGAAATCTCTTGATCTATGTTAATTGATATAAGGAATTATTATGAATATCTCAAACGATTTATTGATCCTTTTTTTTTTCACTTCGCGGCCAATGTGATATTATCCAGTTTTGACCATACATTCAAAAAGCAATAAAACTCTAAGATGTATTCAGACGCACCATATCTTAATATACAGCTATCTACATGTACATAGCTTTTGCTTTTAATTTAGTTTTATTAAAAAATTATGAATTTATGGTTTTCAAAATTCCTTCCAATTTCTTTCATCAGAGTAAAGATTGAGATAAAGTTCTGCTAAAACTCGAGAAAGTGATTCGGGTTTCAGATATTATGGGATGTCCACTAAGTTCTTTGAATCAAAGGAAAACTGATTATCAGATTCTTTTCTTTTTTTTTATTATTTTACGAATTAAAAATAGATGTAATTTTTTTCTTTTCACTTCTTTTCTTCTTAACGCTTCGGGATTCAAGTACAGTCAAACTTGGATAATTCGAACTTGTTTAATTCGAAATTTTGGATAATTCGAATTTTTTTCTCGGTCCCTAGAATTCTGTATTAAAATAATGTTAAAAAAATCGTGGATAATTCGAATTTTATTTTGGATAATTCGAATTTGTCGTATGGTTTTCCTTAAAATATTACGGTAAAAATTGTTGCTGAGACTTTTCTCAGCTAAGGTTCATTATTTATTTTAACGCTCTTTCTAAGGAAAACAAAAGCGAGGGATATTTTTCTATTTTTGTGTCAATTGATAGGTTGGAATCATATGCTATGACTCAAAGATTGCATTCAATGAAGCAATTAAAAATATCTGTCTTTTTTTTTTTTTAAAAGGGATGAATAATGAAGCTAAAATGTTTGATTTAATAAAAAAAAAGTAGCAGTATTCATAGATAAAGTTTATGTGTTAAATGTTTGATCGTGGAGCTAATCTTTTTTATTTATCTCTTCTGTTTGAGAGAATATATGTAATTCGATTTTTTGGATATTTCGAACTTTTTCTCTGGTCCCTTCAACTTCGAATTATCCAAGTTTGACTGTAGTTGTAAATAGCTTCAACAATTCATCTTTTAAAATATTGTTTAACAAACTAGGTTATAATTTTATATAAACCTTATTTAGAAAAGCATTTCAATAATTGTTGGCAGAAATAAAAGGTCCTTCCTTTGGTTCGTATTGATTTAGTTTGGCCTTGGATGACTTTTCAAAGTCAGTATCTCTTAAAAATGTCTTGAGCAAAAAAGATCTTAAAATTATTGCTACCACAACGACTAATAAAACTGGATTAAAAAAATGAAATTGTGAAGATGGCAACAGACTTAACTGATAATTTTCATTATTAATGTGGATTAAACATGCTAAAGAAGTTGTATCATCGAAGATTTCTTTGGAGCAAAGCGATATTTGAACTTTATTTTGATATTGAAGCAGTTCTTTAAATGAACCGTCAATGTATATCGTAACTAGAGATAACATTTTGCATTGTGACCAAGAGCACGTTCAATATTAAATTTTCTTTTTCTAAAACTATGCATAGGATATGGTCTTTGTGTGATGAAAGTGAACACAATGATTTAGGAAGAGACGTAGTGATTTATACGGATTCAAAACAAAAAACAAATGCAGACTGAGTCTCGGGTAGTAAAGAAAAGCTACTGATCGTATAAAGAAATGAAATATGTATCATCCAACCAAAAACAAAACTTCCATCCGGGACCATATTACAGCAGGACAGTGCTGCAACAACACATGCCTGCTTCAAACATAACAACGTTTCACCGCCTCCGTGGCCGGCTAAATAGCCGTATTTCTCACCCATAGATAATCACTGCTCAAATAATAGGGGCAGCGAAACGACCGTCCGTAAAATCTTGATGAACTTTGGACTCTGGTCAATGTATCCTAGATGTTTATCCACATTCCACAACATATAAACATTATTTGATTCAATACCTCGGCGCGTACAGCAGAGGTAGCCACACCGATTGTTATTAGCTATATCAGTGCACCTGGTACGTATGACACCGAACTGCTAATCATTTGTTCCGTATTGTCTAAAGAACATATTTTTACAGCTCGTAGCTCGACTCCTTTCATGCGTTCTATTTTTTATGAACAGTAGTGTACATATCAGAAATATTTTAGACTAATTTTCAATTTAACTGAAGATGTTTTGTTTTTTCATTTATTTGTGTTGGCTTCTTGTTGGATCATCTAATCTTTTGGATAGATTATCAACAAATAAGAATCATCAAATACAGGGGAAAAGAAATGAAGCCCTTAACAGTTCTCTTAATGAGATGGAGACTAAGATGAAACATCTGAAAGTTACATTATCAGCATTGATTTATTCACAAGCCAACTACTGCCCTCATAAAGACTTTCATCATCCAACTCTATTTTTCTCCGAAAACCAAATTCAATTTTTTTGATTAAGTTAAAATTATAGTTGTCAAAATTATAGCTTTTGATAAATTTTTTGATATTTCATCCAGTTTTTTATGAATCAATTTTCTTGTTTTCTCTTTCCCATTTTATTCTTAATCATTTACTTTGTTTCTATCCAAAGATATATATATATTTACGAAAACTTTTGAACAAGGGTCTGAACATTAAGAAGATATCTACTGAATCATATTTGAGAATCATAAGTGAAATTACATTTTCATTATTTGATCTTCCGTATTTTTTTTCTGACATTGAAATTTTTTTGCTCTTTTCTGTTATCATGAAAAATTAAAAAAAAATCTCAATTAAATTAACAAAAAATATAAATAAAAGTAGTCCAGCCTTTCTTTATATCAAAGCCCAAAGATTAAGTGAAGACTTTTCACTTGATGAACTCCAATAACTAGGTCTTCAATATCTAAGATGCCTGTGAGAGATAATACGCTGAATCTCGTCTAGAAATATTGGTTTTGATTTGCCTTGAACTCGGTGGAACTGGACTTGGCTGATGCAACATCTACTTTATTAACGAGAATAGATTGATTCACCAAATAGTGAGTGCGACGTTTCTTCGCGAACCATCTCGCTGATAGTTTCTGAATATTGCCTCCTTCCATTGGAGAAGTCACAGTGAAGATTTCTAGATGGAAACTGCTGACGTTCTGGGGACGATAGAGAAATTTTAATTTCATTCATTTTTTTTAGACTGAATTTTATTCTTGCATCTCAAAAAGCATAATATTTGCATATTGCAATAAAACTACTATATTGACACTTTAAAATTATTATTATTATTATTTAAGCATAATTTTTATTAATAATTCAAAAACAAAACACCCCCCCTTATTTCTTTAAAATTGTCATATTTATATTACTTTTTTTTTGCTAGTTAATGATTGTTAAATGATAATTATGTTAGTTTAATAGATAATTTATATGACATTACTCAAAGCTTACATTAGAATAATTGTTAGTAACTCAAGATGAATTAAAAAAAAAAAAGTGAAAGCCTTTCCTTAATAGTATAACTATAATCTTATCATCGGCTTGACAGTTGTAGTCGAGTTCATTTGAGAAAAACTTCCTTATTTGGCAAACTCTGATCATTTACTTTCTCCTGGAAAGTAAATGACATCAAACATAGAAATGCATCACTGCAATGGCGAGTTACTGTCGGATACTCGAGGGAAAGACATTACACAGGTAAACCTATAATTTAGAACGTTTTTCAATACTTCAAAGAGTCAGAGTGAAGCACTGGATAGAAGTTTTCCGCAACAAATTTTTCCGCTGAGACGGAGAAGAAAATTGTTTGTGAAGGGTCATTCCGCGGGAAATCGTTCTCCACTGCGGTATGAAGCGGATTCGTGTAAAGCCAATGATAGATATGGATGACTTTGACTTATATATTGTTAGAGCTAAATCAGTGAAATTATTCGTTCTTAGAATGACTACCCAACAATTGATATCACTCATTCGACGCTTCAGTCAAAGATTGAATTCAACGGAAGCAAAACCTTTTTGCAACTGGGAATGAAGTATGGTGGAATTAATATGAGGAAATTCTACATCAACATTACAAAACAAAGCGAAGTTATTAAAAAAATGATAAAATTATTTAAATAACAATAATACAACAATATATTCGTAACTATAGAAAATACAAAAACTAGAATGTTTTCGGTATTTACGAAGTTGAGCAATAGATGCCGCTCGAAACTTTGGAAACATCAATCTATAAGCATATCACGTCTACAAACAGATTAGGAATGTTTTCTGAGATTTATTCTCAAACACAGACATCGTCTACTTAAATAACACAGAAATTAATTCAATGATTATATTTCTTAAGCGCTTAACTGCACGCAGAAAACTGTACCGATAATAAATACAGTTTATTTTTTTTTTAACTTAAATAGGTTCCTTTAGTATCGGCAAATAACAGTTGCCCTCATCGATCTTAATGGAGTTTTAAATCTCTTAGCTAATTATTAGAAGAAATCCAAAATTCTGGTCGTTGCCATCTTTGTATACCGAGTGTTTCCTTAGACAAGAATGTGAAGCCATTTGGCCACGATAGACCATTCTAACGGAATGAGAACTTTATGTAATGGGAGTTCGTACTTGTGTTTCTTGTGTGTATCTGATTATCTATTATAGAACTAAAGAATTCATATACTGTCTCTCTGCATACATTTAGGCAATTTTCCAACATACACAGTATGTCTGGAATATTACGGCAGAAGTTTCATTTTTAAATGCTTCGTTAACAGTAATATCTTGAAATAACAAATTCTTTTGTTCCGATTTTTAAAGGTTTTTAATATTTTTTTTTATCTATTTTATTATTTTATTTGGAAAACTAGCAATATTTTTAATTCAGACAATTTTTAAATTTTAAGTTATAGAGGATTCCTAGTCAAAAACTATCCAGATGCAGATATTTAATTTTGACAACTTAATTTATTATTTTTAATACATCCAAAAATCTAGGAAATAAATTATGGCTGAAAACCCAAGAGTTTATTTTCACATTTTATTATCTTGTCTATTCGTATCAAGTCAATACGTATCAAGTGGTATTATGTTATTATTTATTAGTTCTCTTTGTAGGAAAGGATATTCTGATATGAATTAGCTCCTAAATTCTAATTCATAAATGTAATTTCTAATCAGTGAATGAAATTGTATTTCAGATGGTAATGCAATATTTTTACAAGGTTTCAGGTCCTTCCATTAATGATCCATCCACAAAGGAGTAAAATCTGTTTAAAGGCAGATTATAGATTTTCCACAATGTGTGTGGTTGGAAAAACCAACATGGATATTTCACAATTTCCCCCTTTTTCTTTAATTGCAACATCTTTAAGCACACTTATGGCTGCTTTACACGCTCTCGAAAACTTGCCTCAAAATCTGCCACTTGCTCTAAATTAGGGTGACCAGATTTTTACATTGGCAAAGCGGGACACCATTGAAGGGGGGGGGGGGAAAACCGGAAAAAAAAAAAAAAAACCGGAATCTCTAGTTCAACAACCCAAAAAAACAAAAAAAAAACGGAATCTCTAGTTCAACAACCAAAAAACAAAAAAAACAACGGAATCTCCAGGTTCAACAATCAAAAAAAATTTAAAAAAATCGGAATCTCCAGGCTCAACAACCAAAAAAAAACAAAAAAAACAATGGAATCTCCAGGTTCAACAACCAAAAATTAAAAAAAAAACGGAATCTCCAGGTTCCACAACCAAAAAAAAAAACAACGGAATCTCCAGGTTCAACAACCCAAAAAAAAGGAATTCAATAACCAAAAATAAAAAATCGGGACTTTTTTAAAATGCCGCGGGCCGCGGGACAAATTGTTAAAAATCGGGACTGTCCCGCCAAAATCGGGACGTCTGGTCACCCTATCTAAATACAACTAGCTTTAAAATTCAGGCAAATATTAGAAGCAAGTCGACACAAGCGCCCTTGGCGGCGAGAAAACTTATTTAAAAAATACGGCAGTGTTAACTTTACGCTGAAATCTGAATAATCTTTGCTCGTGGTTTCAATCCATGGCTTTCACCTCATTCTCTTCCTCCTGGATTTTTTTTTTTTCATTTTTCTTTATCTCTGCTGTGAAATAGTTTTGCTATTAACTCTCAACTCAAGCTGTGAAATCAACTTTTTTGTCGCTTCGCCAACCATTACTTTTAATTGCGATCTAAACGAGAGCAAAACGCGACTTACCGCTCGCACATGTAAAGCGTCGGCATTTTTCCTAAGGGCCGCAACTGGCAAATTGCAAGTTTTTGAGCGCGTTTGAAGCAAGTTTTCGAGAGTGCACAAAGCAGTCATTAGACGATTTATTAAGTTCTGCACAGGACTAGTAATTTTGTCAGTTATAACTAAGATAAAAAAAAAAAATTTAGTGAGAAGGTTTACTTAGCATAGAAAATGTTTTTGTTTTTTTTATTTCTGTGTAGATGATTACATAAATAATAATTTATTTCAATATTTTTGTTTCAATAATGACTTGAAGAATTCTTTGAAGTATTTCATTCTTCAACATAATAGTTTACACAAGTGTTCAAAACTGCCTTACCTTCGATTATAGTATAAATGACTCTTGCATTACACGCTTAGAACGATTGTGATCGACAACATCAGTATTTTTTTAGATATCACATTATTAATCTACTGCAGAAATATTCTTCATTCTTGAAAGAAAAATTCACTCTTTTATCACAGCTTGTAAAATTCTATTAAACTGTTATTTTGGTTTAAGATACTTCATAAATTCTATAATATTTCTAAGTAATATGTTATGTAGACATCCAGTCGACATACTCCTTTTTATAAATCTTCTAAAAATATAATATTTCTTTTCCTTAAACAGGAAACTTCATCAGGTTCTGAGAACAGGAAAAATGTTTCAATAATGACTTGAAGAATTCTTTGAAGTATTTCATTTTTCAACATGATAGTTTACCACAAGTGTTCAAAACTGAACACTTAAGGAAAAGAAATATTGTATTTTTAGAAGATATATAAAAAGGAATATGTTGACTGGATGTCTATATAACATGTTATTTTGGTATTAAACATTTCATAGAAATCATGGAACCGAATAACAAAGAAAAAAATTTGAATTGCGCAAGAAACGTAATTGACGACAACGAAAAAAAAAAAACAACAACCTTAAATTTAAGAAATTTTAAATGTTAGTAATAATAATAATATATGAGAATTCTGAATAAATTAAGTCTAACAATTATGTCTTTTTTTTGTAAATATCTATTGAAGAGCTTTTCTGAACTGAAGAATTTTCACTAGATAGAATTGCTTAGTGTTAACATCACAACTACAAACTACATGAAATTAATACATATTGTTTTCTTTAATACACAAAAGTCCGATGATAACAAATCGAGGAATAAAAATAAACAAATGTAACTGGATGAAAGGAGAATGGGCAAAACACTACGGGAAGTTGTCCCACCTTGTATAGTGGGATACTACCTTGTATATACCTTGGTCCCACCTTGTATATATACCTACAGAAAGATCTTCTTAAATAGAACATATTTTGTCATTACGACTCGTCTCAATTATTAGTCCCTTCGGTGTTATATACGTCTAGATAAGACTTATCTCGTTGACAACTTACTTCCCGGATGTATTAATTAATTATCACTTAATACTTATTTTCAGTAACAGTAAATATTATTTTCCTTTATTACATGTAAATAATTATTATGTACTTGAAATAAATGACAATATTAATTACATATAATACTTATTAACCGTTTGATTGATTGATTGTGGTGAATGTGGGTGGCAGGGAAGCCAACCATCAACAGCCAAGTACCCCCTCCCCCCGCCTGTAGATGGTTGGTTTCCCTGCCATCCCTATTCACCACAATCTATCACTCATACATCATATTTAGACTTATATAACTCCGAACGGACTAATAATTGAGACAAGTCGTAATGATAAAAAATGTTCTATTGATGGACATCTTTCCTTATGTATATATCTTATCGCTATACAGTGGTGGGACAGATCTGCTCATTCTCCTTTCTCGCCAATTTTGTGGTTTTTTATAAAGAAGTTTATCGAAAGTCTACTGCAATGCTTTTCTTTAGGTTTTTATCTGTGAAACCTTTTCTGACCAATTTACGATTTAATGAATTCCCTTTTTCAGCATAGTTTAAACACTGCCAGACATTTGTGCAGTGATTTATTATATTTTTAATATTGGGTTATCAGTAGGATTACTTTATTTCCATTTCAAAACTTTTTATTTGCTCAGTCACATAGAGGCTGTTGATCAATGGATAACTACAGCAGATGAGATTTTAGCAGCTATCCCATTCATACAGGAAACGAGGAAGGGCTCTTATTTGAATGCTGCTCCTTGTAAAGTGGCCTTTTCCCAACTTAAAAGCTTGACTGACATCCACTTGTCTGCTTTTTAGAAATAGCTGTCATTTGTAATGTTTGAAGGTCCTTTATTGTATTTCCCCATTCACAGCCCGATGGATGTAGACTTCTACAAAATAATTAATTATGTATCATTAAGGCTCTGATCCTAGCTCCCGTTATTTTTATAATCAGAATATGATATAAAGAATCAGAATTGAAATTCGTGAAGAAATGCAGTAATAGAATAGGTTAATTTCAATGTAAAACTGTTTACCTTAAATGAACTATTTTAATAGATTGGTTGTTTGTTTATTTCAGAACACCATTATCACTGTAAGAAGATCTGTCGCCTCCATCTCCTTAACCATATGGTAAGATCATTTCACTCTCTTAATTTTTAGGCTAATATCTTCTGTTATAAAACTATTATCCTCGTTTCTGGACTTAAAATAAAGAATTGAAATAAAAAGCTCTTTATTTTCCTTAAAAGGTTGTTCTTAAGATTTGGTTTTAAAAGAGGCAAAACTACACAAACGAACAATCATCGCTTATTTTTAAATTATTGTATCTACTGAACACAAACAGTAGAAATGTTTCTTTTCTGGAAAAAAAAAACCAAACAAACCAAAATCCGCTTTTTTTTCTTAAATTTGCATTAAATGTTAATCATATTAGTATTCCCACAAATTAGTGAATTAAAAGAACTAATTCCTACTATAGATATTATTGTTTCGTTTCTCATGCATTTCTAAGAGAAATTTTGTCATTTTGAAGGACCTGCACATAAAAATAAAAAATCAAATATAATAGTTAAATCGTCTGTTGTCCCTAAATATTCAGGCTACGTTTGAAGAAGACTTATCTGGTGGTTCAAAAAATTTTAAAGATCAAAAAATTTCAGGCAGAACCACCAAACAAGCATGATGGTTTACTATTAATTATATAAGTGTAGAAGGATTTTTTTCGTTAAATACTTGTACAATAATGCAGGTAATACACAATTAGTTTTGTTCCAAAACATCTTGAAAAATTCATACACTAAAATCCGTTCATTTTATTTTTTTCTTCAAACAATTCACGCGACCCAAAACCTTTTATTTCTTTTATAATATTTCTTTTGCCATGCTCCTAAAATTTTGAAAATTTAAATTTGAACTTGTGAAAAATTTTTTGGAGTTTTTTCCCAGGTATTACTCGGTATTTCCAGGTATTACTTGACGAAAACCTGAAATGATAAAATATTCGTACAATTATGTTTAGTATGTAAAATATTTATTTTAGTGCAATAGTTAATTTTAAAAAAAATAAAAATTGTGGTTTTTAAAATTGTTTGAGATTAATTTTTTTTTTTACGTGCTGTCAAATAATCATAATAAAAAACGTTTTCATGAAAGGCTTTCTAAATATCATGCAAATTCATCTGATACTATTCTTTTCAAAAATAATTTTTTTGAAGCATTTTTTTTATAGAAATAGATTGTAATAGACAAGGAAATTAACGTGCGTTAGTACATTTTTACAGTAAATTAAACCAAAGAACGCACATAACTAAACAAAACAAAACACAAGATTGTAATAGAATTAACAAAAATCAATTTTTAACGAAAACATTAACTATTGCACTAATAATAAATATTTTAAATACAAAACATTATTTTACGAATATTTTATCATTTCGGGTTTTCGTCAAGTTTTTTTAAGTTGAAAATCCCGAGTAACATATGGAAAAAAACCCAAAAATTAACGGGGTTTTTGAATTTTAATTTAATTCATTACATTTTGAAAATTAAAAAGAAGAAAATAGAAATCCCACATGCTTCACAAGTTCATATTTGAATTTTAAGAATTTTAGGTGCATTGGAAAAAAAAATATGATAAAAGAAATAAAAAATTTACAGTAGCCTGAATTGCTTGAGTCAGGACCTTAAGATCAGAGGTTTATCAGTTTTTGATTTCTTAAAGAATTACAGTTTCAGGAATCAGTTGTGTTAAAATTTGCTTGTATCTACTGTGTTATTAGAAAAACTGTTCTTAAACTGTTCTTAATGATTTTTTTTTTATCGTTCTTGAATTACTTTTTTCAAAAATTAAATGAACCTAATTCACAGGGAAAAATTCTAATTGAAAAATTTTAATTTAAATAAAAATTATTTCATTTTTTTTTTTTCAGTTAAAAAAAGTTACGTAGATATTATAAATATTCATTATTTATTATTATAAATACTGTTACTATATATTTATTTAATTAACATTTTATGTAAAATTTTAAATAAAACATAATGCATATTTTAATGCAAATTCTGAAACTGATTTATATAAACATATCGTAAGAGAAAATCTGTCTTTGATGACAAAGAAATACAGTAAGGTACCTCAGCCGTATAGCGCCATGTATACCTTTAACGCCACCTATCTAATTCTTCATAAATATAAGAGATGGTGGTACTGCACTAAAGTAGTTTGCATTGACACGCCATCTAGTGTTGAAGTAAGTTATTAGCAGACTGCGTTAATTTCAAGTGTTTTTTTATTATTTTTTACAGAAAGTCAGTTTAGTTGCTTTTTACTGTAATTTTGTACAAATAATGTTTACAATGATGGAATAATTCTTAATTTTAAATAAGTTAAATTACTAGAAAGTAGGTGGCGTTAATTGGACCATGTGTTCCTAATAACGCCAGTTTACAAAGTTTTCTTATTTGAGTTCTCATACTTCTCCAGTAAAAGCTATCGTATGTTTCATTATGGTATGCTTCAAACAGAAGATTAAACTTTCTTGGTCATAATTTTCGTGTTTCGATACACCTTATTTCCAGACTTACAGTAATTTAAATGTTAAGGTGGCGTTATTTGGGCAGGTACCTTATAGGCCATCTAACACTGTTAGATACTGGACAGTATTTCTAATACTGTTTATTTTAAACTTAAACTATGTTACAAGTAGTTTGTTTTTTTAAAAGAAAGATTAGTTTTAGGTATTTAATTTCATTTCTTATCTACCTGAAAACATTAGCGATTGCAGAAAATCTTCAATTATTCGGAATCGCTGTTGTTACTCCATTCTGAGAAGTAATTTTTTAACCTATAAACTCATTATTTTCACAAAGCACTCCAACTTTGAAAACTCTTCATTTATAATTTCATAATCATATTTGAAACTGTTAAGTGTCAATATTAGGATTAGTAGTTTGTTGTTTATTGTATCGCTCAGGAGCTTGATTTCAAAACGAAAATTAACTAACATTAAACTAACATAAACATAACATAAAATTAACTAACTCTGTATGTCATAGATTGAATCACCTTTTTTTGAGATTTTCTTTTAAAGAAATAAATGGCTTTGGAGACCATCGATCTACCGAGACGTGGATTTTTTATGGGATTTTGTTAATTATCGTTACAGGCACGACAGTAAATGTCGAAACGTAAAATGTGGGTTCGTATTTTGGCGATGCTAGTTCGCGTTCTTAAGTTTAATGCTTATTATTTTTTCCCTTTCATTAATGAATCTAGGTTTTGTTTTTTTTTTGTTTGTTTTTTAAAGATATTAATTTTTGAACCAATTTTCAAGGCGTGTTGAATTTGCTTTTCATCATGATTTCGATGTATGTATGCTTTACAGTTTGAATGAAATTTCTTCATTTATTAAATTTAAAAGTTGCAGTACTAATGAAGGGAAACAATTTTTTTTTTTTAAGGCATAAATTCTAAAAAAAAAAATATTATTTATCTAACGTAAACTTACTATGATAGATAAAAGCAAATAAATTAATTACCATTATTGTCATAGATATTTACTTCGATGTCACAAAAAGACGATTCTGTTTACTTCGTAGTTAATTCCTAGTAAATTATCCTATCATTGTTTTGCTGAAACTCTTTTCCTATATTCTCCTGTAATCATACAATTTATTAAAAAAAAAATTATCTTCTACTTTTAAATATCGAATTTATTACTAATTTTATCAAAACAAATAAACAAATTAAGCAGCACTGTCCGTCGAATATGTTCGATTTTGAAAATTCATTACGATGGAGATATATAATCAAATATATAGTAGCGTACTTCGTTTAATGAGGACCCAAGTTCATTATCTTCTTCATTAAATACGCCACTGTCATACTGAAAATATTGACGCCGACTGAACTTTTTATTTTAATTCTCTTTTAAATACTTCAATTTAGTTTTATTACGTACATTCGTTGATTGACTCACAGACACCGTAATCGTTTATCTGTGATGGTAAACTCAACAGAAAAAGAAAGAGAACGATTCGTTTTTATCTCCACTGAAGTAATGACTGTTATTTTCAAAAGCTGAATTTTTGATGAATTGAAAAGGGTTGAGAAACTGTTAAAAGAAATAAGGGGACTCTCACTGTAATCACGTCTCGTTTCTACACTTCCTTTAAGTTAAAGTCCGACAGCCGATTTTGATGTAGCTAAAAAAAAAAAAAACGAAAAGGAAAAAGAGGCCAGAAATTGGAAAAAAAAGAAATCCCGAACAATTGTTGTGCAAATGACGCCACTAAGGAATTCATTTGGAAACGATCAGCACTATCCTTTCTCCCTTTCCTCTGGCTGACTTCCAGACTGATCTCCAGAAATCCCGCTTTCTGGTTTTCCTGTTTCATAACAATAAAACAAATATGCTTTAATAATGGACGTCTTTATTTGACAATTTTATTGTGAATTCTATTGAATTTAAAGAAAATTTTTCTAAAAAGTTTACAGCGTACGCACTAGAAAACTAATAAAGTGATTTTTTTAGTTGGTGTCTGAGAAGACCAAGATCAATAGGTCACGTGACAGTGTCATTCTGTTCTGACATTTAACTTGACATTTTATTAAAGTTAAGACAGCCGCAAATCTCCTGCAGGTTTTACTTTTACCCTTATCTGAAACCTTTATAATTATCTAATATATAAGGAGACGCCGACTGTTTCGTTTGGTATTCTTGAAAATAATTCTTAACGTAATTAACTTAAAACGGTTATTTTGTTAAAAACAAATCCTGAAATTGATACATATCCATTAATCATTTGAATACGACCTATTCAGTTCTCTTTGCTTTCTTAAAGATAGGTTTCATTAAGATAGGTAAATTTTGTTTTCGTCAAAAGCATTGAAATTCCAAAATATTAAACTACATCCAAATACGTAATTTGTCCGCTATAGTTAAGCCGTGAAAATTTAGAAATCATTGAACCTTGCTTCTTCTATTTCAGATTTTAATTAAAAGTAAGGTTCAATGATTTCTAAATTTTCACGGCTTAACTAAATACACTTTTTATTATGAATAATGGGAAGCCTTTTTGAGTTTGTTTCAAGCTGAGACTCTGATATATCGGTTTCGAGCTTATTGGGTTCTTCTAATCAAGTGAAACTTTAAAGGCGTATGAGGGAACAATAATGTATTCAAGAGGTTCCATCTTGAATTCTCTTCATTAACTGAAAATCCAGCAAAAATAGTTATTTCCGTAGAATTGACCCAACGGAAGAAGGGAAATCCAAAATTCAACTGCAATTCTTTCCAAATCCACATTTTCTCGGATTCAGGTAAAAAAGGGTAAAAGATAAAAAAATTATTACGTAAATAAAAAAAAAAAAAAATTTTTCTAATAAAAATTAAGACTTTGTATCTGGGTAGGTTTCCAAGCTTGTGGGTCAGTTGTTAAAGTGTTTTCTTAAACTAATATAAAAATCTGTTTTTTTTTTTCTTTGAGGTGAACCTTGGAAGCTCATTTTCGAGTCCAAACAACTGAAGTAGAAAACGGTAGAGAACAGTACTTCCGTAGTAAACTTTTACATTTTTAATGTTTTGAAATTTTTAGTGAGAGAGGATGATATGTAGGCCTATCCTTATCGTTATTATCTGAAACATTTCTCTTGTTAATAAAGACAATGAAGCGCTATATTTTTTGCTTAATTCAGGCATGCATTTGTCACAGTTTAAATGACTTGCCTCTTATACGAGACATAAAATAGATATATTTTATGTTACTGTTCTGCCTCGCGAAGATAGGAAATCCAGTTTCCAAGTTTACTCAAATGTTTTCAACGCTTTACGAGACTTTAAAAGGACAAAGTCTGATGGTATGGAAATCAGATGGGCTCCTGCCACCGTAGCAATCTATTCAAAATGACAAGACAGTCACCATAAGGAAAACATTTCTGCATTTAGAGATTGTAAGCGGTAGTAGAATATTCATGTTCACGAGACTTGATTGTTTAGCGAAAGATAAACAATTGATTTGGATTTCAAAAACTAGACCTCAAATAAGAAGGTCAAAACTGTAAGTACCACCCTTCCTTTCTTTTATCGGCAAATCCGTCAACACGTATCAAAGATTACAGTTTGCTGTGGAGATAAGATTCATCAGAAACGCTGCTTTTGTACAATAAAGGTTGGCGGTAAAAAGCTGCCGTTACATTACAAATCTAATGGCAGGTTATCTGATAACAGGTAAGAACCTAATATCTACCCGTGGAAAAATAGGAAGAAAAGAGTTTCGAAACACGAGTAGTTGTTGAAACCAGGACTCCTAAAAAAGGTGGCACCGTGAGATTGGATATCGAAAAAGGTTTACCCCAAACGTTTGAGTAACATACGAGATGCAACAAAATGATTTGAGAAAAAATAATTTGAAAAGAATCTCATTGAAGATCTATTAGTCACTGAATAGTGTGGAAAAAAAATACAATTCTTTCTGAAAAATATCGTACTAGTAAATCAAAATCCATGTTATAAATTTTTATTAATAGCAATCTGTGTAAAAAATTAATATCCTGTTTTTTTACAATCATTAACAAAAGAATGTAAATAAATGTGTGTATGTGGGTTTTTTTAAGTAATTTTTACTTTTCTATTAAAAAGTAAAGTTAATAATTATTTTTACTTCCTGAAACATTAGTATTTTTGAACTTTGGAAGTCGGGACTGGGAATAGCAACTTATTTAGCACGAACAAGTAATGTCTATTTGATTCCATTAAAAAACTATGCGTATTAAAATGTAAGTATGTAAATTGAAATATTCAGTCATCTATTTCAATTTCAATCAATTATTATTCTTTTTGCAAAATTACTGATTTTTTTTTTCGAATAAATTTCAATAAAATATTCCCATAATTATATAACCTAATAAGTTCTTTTTTAGATTAAAAGTTTTACGTTTAGATGTCGCTTTATTTGAAGTCTTAAACATTTTATTTTATTTTTTAATTGTAAATTTATGCATTCAGCTTGTATAAAATGTCGTCTTTCTGTAATACAGAATTTAGGTAGATTGTATTTTGACTGTCTGATAAATAAAATAGATGGATTAAAAATAATACAATGAAAATTCAATTGTATGCTTTCTTTGTATATATTTCTAATAACGGTGACTAGTATTAAGAATAAAAAAGGCTGTAAACGTAGCATATAAATTCTTCTAGGTTCTCTGCAAATGTGTTCTAAAATCATAATTTTCAATACTAAAGGCGGATCCGAAGTCTGTGTTTCCCTTTAAACATGTCAGCCTATCTTGATTTTGTTTAATCTTACTAACTTCCAACTACGTAAGTATTACAGTGGTAATAATAATTAAATTTGTAATCAATGTTGACTCGGAGATTAAAAAAACCCATCGCTTTTAATTTAGACATATCGTTAAATGTAATTATAAATTACAATTTATTAATTGTTCATATACCTACACAATATTGTAACAGTGTGAAAATATTTTTAGAAATCATTTATCTGTATTTTTATAGAAAGTATTTATCTGTGTTTTTCTGTATTTTTATTCATTTTTATCCTTAACCGTTATTTATTCCTTTGCATTTCCTAATTACTGATGTTCTGTTTATTTTTAAATTCTTTTCCGTTGCAGTCGTTGAATCAGTTAATTAATTTAACTCCGTTATGTCTTTATCCTATCATTCTGTATATTTTAATTACTTAGCCAATCAAATCCAACTATGTTAAATCTACAAAAAGCAATGTTTTTCATTTAATAAATTAATTCAGTTCTGGAACTTGACTCGTTGTTTTTCCATCTCAACGACTCTTCCACAAACACCAGTACAATATTATAAACCTACAGTAAGAAATATAGAGCTTTAATTAATTACTCACTCTCATAATTCTCAAAAAGATCTCAAAAGAAGTGGATATGGATATGCATCATAAACAAGAAATTCTGAAAAGAACTTAAAAATAAAATAAGAATAAAAAATAAAACAAATTTTGTTTATTTTTTTATTCTTATTTTATTTTTTATTTTTTTGTTTTCAAACGAAAAGTCTCCATATTCTAAGTTATAATTTTTGTTAGCACTAGCAATCTATTCATATTTCCAATTGCTGGACTTGGATTAAATCCTCAAAAACCAACTTTAAGTCGCCAAAAAACAATTAGATTTAAATCTAGTTTTTGAAAAGACATCTTAATTTTTTATATAATTTTTTTTAAGGATGAGAAATTGAAACTAAGAATTGATACTCATAGTTTAAGTGTGTATGAATTAAAATAAAACATAAATTAGAATTGTAAAAAGTTTAAAGGAACTTGGGCCAACCCTTTTTTTTTTTTTGTGGAGATCGCTTTTGAGAGATGGTGGTGGTGGAGGGAAATAATCGTGTTAGATTATTGATGTTAGATCATTAAAAAGCGTTGCACTGTAAAAAAAAAATTTTTTTAAAAATCTGCCTAGCTGTTTAAACAGACAAATATGGAAGAAGCATGTTCAACTAGTTAATCGCATGGTCAGTCAATAATATAATATAATATAATATAATATAATATAATACTATTCCCCGCCAAGCGAAAGAATGACTCTGACCTTGATCTACATTCATGAACTCTTAATCATTCCAGGACTGAAGTTTGTATAGAGAAACTATTCACAATGGCGACTCTCAAGCGAGGCAAACCTATCAGAAGCCAAACACTTTCCCGCCATAAACACTGACATATACAATCGATTCAAATTCTACTATTGCGCCATCTGGTGTCCACGGTCGTTCTTTCACTGGGAGGACTTCAGCTATCACCCTGTAGTAGGGACTGAGCATGCAGTGGTGAGGCATCAGTTCTGTAGACGATGGATGAGGAGGTGGAGATCAAAAGAATGGTGCTCCTGTTTTAAATTAGATTATTACAATAAACATCTATCCAAGAAATCCATTTAGCTTTTCTATCGAGGGATAGAGGCGAAGACAGGCCCATGTTTTAAGCTGGAACATAAATGAGCTACGGTGTATGGAAAGTCATCAAACCGTTTTAACGTGATGTTCGCACAAATAGACAATCAGACAAATGGACAAAAACAGAACAAAAAATGTTTAAGTGGAAGTAAGACTTCGCAGGCTCAATAACAATATAAAAATAAATGTAAGCAATAAATCAAGAAGGCATCAAAGGTAAACAAAAGATTTCGCCTCTGAGCTATCAACAGTGGGAGTGGGAGACGGCCGTTTCGTCCTCTTTATGTTTTTATTTTGTTTTCCTCTTGTTATTTTGTTTTGGTTTTATTTTATTGGGAACCCACTGGCGGGTGCATCGGTGGATTCCTTTACTTGGTTTCGCGATCTGAGCTTTCGGCAGAGGGTTTGTGTGGCTGATGAGTCCATAAAGAGGACGAAACGGCCGTCTCCTACTCCCACTGTTGATAGCTCAGAGGCGAAATCTTTTGTTTACCTTTGGTGCCTTCTTGCTTTATTGCTTATTTTATTACAAGCACGTTAGATTTTCATTGTAATAAAAATGAATGTTTTGTCGATTCCATATCGATTTTCGAACTCTTATTCAAAATTATTTGAAAGCATGTTTCGTACAATTATTGTTTGTGATTGTATGAGTACCGTATTTTTTGTAACAGAAAGTCTTTTAATTTAAGAGATATTTGTTACCCTTTTTTCATCCGATCTTAAAGCTTATAAAATACTACTTCTCTGTATGACTTGGATTACTCCAGAGAAGACAATCACAACGTTTTATTCTCCATAACTAGAATAGGGGTTGGATAACTGGAAGATTTAAACTATGGATTTTCCGAGGCAACGCCTGATATATATAAATCATTTACATATAAATTAATGTACACTATTAATTCCTTTAAGCTTTTTTTTTTAAATTTTGAATTAAATAGAAATTCTTACATTTTGGAATATAAAATAAAAATTTTAATTCAGCGAAGGAAGATGAACAAACATTTACAAAATGTATCTTTCTTTTCTTTTTACAGTATTTTTTTTTCAAGTTACAGAAAGTTTCAAAAATGGCGTATGCATTATAAAAGCTTAAAATGAAGGTACCTCTCAGCTTTTTCTTGCTTTATTTAGTAGAAACAAGTGGGAATAAATCCCTTCCGATATCTGATCGAAGCTATTCCCGATAGCAATAATATTTTTATTAGATATTGTAATTAATAATAAAAGAGCTCATGTTAATTTGCATTGGCGTCTCTGTGTAGTTAATAGTTACATGTTCTGCCTGAATCAGTTTGATTTCAGAAACGATGGAAATTTTTATTTGCTTTCGCCCTTTTCCGTCGTTGCTTACATGATTTTAGGTGTGCTTTGCTTCTGTTAATGGTCCGTGAACCCAATAACGACCAAACGAGGGGAAACAAAAAGTCACTTACAATAAACGAAGCAAATCAATAAAGAAATTAAGTTACTCAGCCGGGAAATGTTAACCACGAAGCAGGATAAGGGTGATATTTGAAATAATTAGAAATTAACGGGTTTGTTTTTTGTTGGTTTTTTTTATTCGACATTTCCGTGATTTTTCAATAACGTAAATCTAATTTGGCTCGTTATTGCAGAACAAATACAAATAACCCCCAAGAAGGTTTCTTCGTAATTTGAAACTTTCAAGCCCAAATTGTGTTTCCTTAATTTCTATAAAGAGGCTTAGTATTGACTATCTACAAGTATTGAATATTTACAGAAATGTATTTCAAGGTTGAGTTAACGACCCCTAATATGTATCCAGATATATTTAGAGATATGTTTATCCATACACATGTAATTTATTGTATTGGTCTAATTTGATGCTTCTAAGCTTGGTTCTTGTCTGGGAGTTGGTTTAGATATTTATATTTATTTTTCTCTTCTATATTGACTCTAGTGAAAGAATTTGGGAAAGTACTAAAATAGAAAAATCTTGTGAAGATGGAATAAAGAGATGAAAAAGAAGTGAAAAAAAAAAAAGTTTAATTTGAAATTAAGTGATTTACTAATGTAGCTAATTTATAGCCAACATTACAAATAAATTTGAGATTGATATTAAACAGTATTAAATTTATTAGTAATTAATCGTCATTATCAAAAATTTGCACAAATATGCTGAAATTATTTTTTTCCCTGAAGTTAAAGATCATTTTACATTTACAAAAAAAAAGATCGCAACTATTATAAACTATTGTAGATAGATATCTTTTATCTTTAAATAATCATACGTTATTGTAGTTTTCTTATAAATAATTACAAAATTTAGTCAATTAAATTTTTAAAAAAATGAGTAAAGAACTCTACACTTTCCTCCTTTGCACAATTTGTTATAATCTTAACTTTTGAAAATGATGTTATTTCTGATGATAGAAGGACAGAAGCAAAATATCAAAAAAACATTCCTAGTTAGTTGATGGTTTTA
>JAFIDM010010028.1:43053482-43064563 GCA_023159025.1 Thereuonema tuberculata | reverse complement strand
AAGATGCAAATTCATTTATGAGAGAAAGTCCCATTTCACAAGCAATACAAAGTTTAGTTAGTTTTGTCTGTTTTAACTGTGTTGCTAATTCACTTAACGCATCGTCACCTAAATGATTATAAGATAGATTCAGAGCAATCAGGTTTTCGTTTTGAAGCAACAGTGTTATAAATTCTCTGGCATCTGCACCAGGAATAATGTCATTGTAGGAAAGATTAATATCTGTTAATGTTTGATTTTGTAGAAGAGCCTGAGCTATTTCCTTCACAGCAGCACTGTTTAATTTATTATCACTTAGATCCAATCTCTGAAGGGTTCTGTTGTGCTTAAGCATTTCCGTTAATTCTTGTATACAATCTACATCAATGTCATTAGAAGCAAGCTTTAAATCAGTCAGACTTCTATTGATTAGGAGAGCCTTAAATATTTTCTTAGGAGGCTCATAAATGTCTGAGAAACTAAGGTACTTAAGAGATGTAGTTTCCTGTAAAAATGTTGAAACTTCTTTTACAATTTCATGAATCTCATCTGGAAACTCTCGCTCTGCTGGAATGAGAGTCAGATATTGTAAATTCTTATTTTTAAAAATTTTTTCTATCCATCCTTTCCTGAAATGAATACGTGAAAGATGTAAATGTGTTATCGTTTCATTTTCAGACAGAACAGAGGCAGTCTCGTCATTAATTGTGGTCCGTGAAAGATTCAAGTGTGTAAGGGTTTGGTTTCTTCTTAGAGCCGCTGTCAACTGATTTCCAAATGCATCACCTACCATAATTAATTCTCCTACCATTTTTGCTTCATTGAGAATTTGTTCTGTCAATTTTCTGTAACTCAGATCCAAGGACTTGGTATATAATTTTTCCATTATTATTAATTTCAAATTACTCTTTCCAAAGGAAGTGTCATAATATGTAGAAATATGATGGAATAATTACAAAATATCTCCTTTTCCCTAAGATTTATATTTCAATATATTGCACTATTTTTGATTATGAAATTCAATGCACTTCAGATATGGCCTGTTTGTCACTGTTTTCAAATAATCTTAAAATTTATAATTCATTTCAGTTTATGTTATTACTGAACTGAAAATATTATAGTAACATATCAGATAAAACATGATTTAATGAAATGGTTGCTATAATCAATTGTTTATTTTTCTTTTGGCATTCAGCAAAAACACTTTTTAAAACATAAAATTGGGCGACTTCACTATTAATTTGTAAGCAGGTTAATCCAATTTATCTTGAAATTTTGTCTTCGTCTTTCAGAATCTTCCAATCTCGTATCTTTCCCACAAATGCGACTAATTTATTCTGAAAATAAATAAAGAAGTAAGTATTATACAGTTATGAACTGAGAAGGCCAATGTGGATATAATATAAAAATTCTATAAAATAACATGAATTAGAAAAAAAAAATATAATACAATAACAATTTATTTTGCTCCATTGTATAAGATGTTAGATGAAACACTCTAGTTAAAGACGAGTGGATTCAAAGAGTGCCTTTGCTAACAATTTGATTTGCTTTTCAAAACAGAAAAACAATTAATAGAATTCTCTAGTGTTCTCTACTAAATATAGTATTATTATAATGATCAATTGATGACGGTAACATCTAAATCTTCCCATTACAACCGAATTCCAAAGTTACATGTCTTATCATTTATTCTTGGTATTAATTTATTTAGTTAGTAATTATCATCAAATTATTGATAAGTCATTTCAATATTATTGCAAAACATTTTATCAGTTTCTTATAATTAATAAAATTAAGAAAAACAAAAGCACCTAATTGCATCAGGATTTCTTAATCAAAGAACCTGTCCCATATATATATATATTATCTGCGGAATTGGGTGGCAAGGGCATCGCGGATAACCCGAATAAAGACTAAAAATGAGGTGTAAACACGAAAAAAAATATTTCACCAGTAAAAACTACGTTTTATTGTACAAAAAATGTAATATGTAAAACTTTTAAAATATGTACAGTAAAGCAGAAACCTTTGCTCTACGTTTGCATCCGCAAATTCCGAGAAGGCCTGTAGGATCACGATGCACAATAAGCCTGTCAGTAATTTTCAACCTTCGCACTGCAGGGCCTATTGTATTTTCCCTGTTGTTGGCTTGGATAAAAATTGTTTTTTTTCAGGTTCGAAATTAAAAAAAATTTTCGCGGCACTCGTGGATAATCGGGGAAAGAGATGTTTATAAATAACGTATATATAATAAAGTAAGTGTATACATGTATATAAGAACGAATTGTACCTGATGGTGAATGCGGAAGGAATGAAATCGAGCCGCGTCTCTTGTAGGAGGTAATCTTGCGACAATGAAGCTCGTTTTTGCCGCAGCCCTCGCAAATAGGTGCTGCTGTAGCTCATTAAGGCTCTGGATGTCGTGGTTGACACCGTACAGAGCAACTATTATCCACTCCCCTGCTGCAGTTATCTCATCAGGTGTAGAGGTGGTGTCGAGAAAACTGGCAGCGTCCTTTTCGAGGTCCGAGTGTTTTTAGTGTATTTCGAACATTATCTATTTCCCTTGGCCGAAGACGCAGGATGTCGAGTCACACCCACTGAAGGCGTGGATGAAAAGGAAACGCTCCGATTTTAATATGTACTTTGACGAGGTGATGCTGGAATAGATAACATCTGTAGCTTTGTTTCTTCCACATTTCTTGAAACATATCTCACGTTGGTGTGAGATCACAGTGAGAATTATCAACAAATCGATGTCCTCGCCAGTGACTAACACTGCATCATATGAAGAGGCAAGAGTGAAAGCTGTAGTGATGATGGGCCTATCAGCATCTTCCTCTGCCTGCAGTACTCCAATGTTATTGTTTTCCATTTTCATTTTCACCAAGTCGATGAAACGAATTTTGATTTTGTCGTTTGATTCGAAATTCTCTTGTGAAGCTGCCATGTTCATCGACACCACTGCTACATCTGCAGGATAGCCGCAGCAGGGTGGCAACCTGTACGGTGTGTACGGTGGTAATCCTGACATCCAGAGCCTTAATGAGCTGCAATAGAACCTATTTGCGAGAGCTGGGGCAAAAACGAGCTTCAATCTCGCAAGATTACCTCCTACAAGAGCCCCGACTCGATTTCACTCCTTTTGCACCGACCATCAGGTACAATTCGTTCTTATATACACATATGCACTTTCTTTATTATATACACGTCATTTATAAACATCTTTCATCATTTTCTCTTCAACTATGCATGTCCAATTCTGTGACAGGTGCAGAAATGACTGGGAGCCAAACCGAACCCTCTCGACTGCGGGTAGATATCCACCTCACAAGGCATCAGCCCCAAACTGATGAACAGAGACGCAGCTCTACAACACCTTTTGCGGATGATTTCGTGTGGCTGTATGAGGGATTGTGGGAATGCGTGCAGGGCTGAAGTGTTTTTTCGTCTGCAGCCGCTGCAGCGAGGCCTCACGCGACATTGCACTTGAGGTTGTTTTGCACTCCCCAGAAAGCGGTGATTTGTCAGATTTCGAAATGCTGGAGACTGTATTTTGGGAAGACATCGATGTTTCAACTGCAGACGTTCCCAGTGGAGAAACCGCCGATGCGTAACCGGGCCCTTCCAAGAGAGCAAAATGTTCTTACTTGTCTTCTGTTTTTTATTATTACCACTGTCAATTGCAAACATTAGGTTTTAAGGATCGTTATTTCATTTTCTTTGTGTTATTTTATCACATATTTAATTGCTTTTCTAAGGAACATCAGCCTTAGAAAAGGCTGTTCTGTGGGTCAAAATTCCCACAGAACATCACATTATTGCTAACAATTGCCGAGTTCGCAAAACTCACTAAATTTTGAATCATTGTATTTCGGAAACTATTAGGTTCATATACATGGTTCTGGTCTCAAACTGTAGGAAATTTCGTCTCCTTTAAAACTGTACTAAGCCATTATTATCACAACTGTGAGAAATTCAATTTTGAATCCCTGATAAAATTAAATTAAAACTAACATCAAGGCTTTGAAATATTTATATTTTTTATTTTTCATTAAAACCGAAAGTTAAGAGTATGTTCTTTTGTTGTGTGTAAGCACGTGAGAACAATGGATGTGTTGAACACAGCATGAACGCGGACGTTCATTTGTTAATGGTGAATCCTAGAAGATCGTAAAAATGGCGTTACGATGAAAACCGAAATAGCAAGGATGCTAAGGTTTTGAAATGGGAATCGGATGAGTTCCTTCCGATTGTGCTATAAATTAGTTTTGATTTTAAACTCATATTGTGTTCAGTAAAAGGCGGACGGCCTTGAGAATTAAATAAGTAAGGATTAATGGTAAAGTTAAATTAATTCTTAATAAACGGTTAGGCCCAAAGATGAATCTCGCAAATGAGGACTGGCAGACCCAAAGTGGAATTATGCTAAGGTATTATCTTCGACGTTTGACAGGGATTGACGGAAAATTTGATGGATGGTTGCTGAACTTTTGTAAGTAGGATTTCTATTTTACTTCACCCATCGAGAATTTGTAAAGGAGCCATCGTTAGTATTTCGAACACAAGAAAATGGAGTTTAGGACAAAAGCGGAACGTATACTAATGAACATTAAAGATTAAACATTACCAACACATAAACATTTGTTCGTTGATTAAAGAAATAGTAAAGTTATTTATTTCAAGCAAAACCATTAATGCTAGGATTTATTAAAGTCAAGGGAAATCGACTTATTACAAATGTTGGACTGAATCAACTAAAGTTAAAGAACTGTAAAGTTGAAAAGGATTTTAAGTATTTATACAGGAACATTTGTGTTTATTAGCAAGAGGTTTATTTTAAAGATTATTTCAACGAGGTCAAAGAAAGTTATGATTATAAACTGTTTAGAGTGTTTTGGTAAAGATTATAATACTAGAATGTTTAGTCAAGAAAGGATTGGAGAAATCAAGTTTACTTAAACATTCATATAATTAAGTAATATTATAGCACATACCGTGAACATTGTTTATAGCCATCTCATACAAGTTAAAAGACATATGAGACATAAGAAAACTCTATGTGTTAATGAGTTTATACATTAAGATAAACTTTAGTAATTATCACACTAGATGAAAATAGCCATTTATCAACGTTGTTAATTGAACAGTTGATGTTAAGAAAGATTTAAAGGAACTTTAAGTTTTAAAGTAAAGGACTTTCAGTGAACTTTCAGTGATTCATAGACTATTTGAAACAACTGTTTCACATCTTGTATTTGTTTAATGAGTATAAAACAAGTTAAGTTTAAATCAGTTTTGCTTTTATTTTCTCCTTACTCTTAAAGACTTAATATGCTCTGCTAAACCAGTACAGGCAAGTAAATAAATTAAAATGCCGTTTAGAAAATTTATTGTGTGGAACCTCAATGACAATTTTATTCATATATACAATCCTCCCACAACAACAATAGTCCTTCCGGGTTAAAATCGCCAAATCCTGAAGAAGGATGGCAAATTTCGCGGTTTTTGGGATTTTTGCCAGGGTTGCTTTCGGCGCTCGAGGTTAAAAACTTGGATCTTACATTGGGATAACATCATAAACAACTCATCAAAATTTCAGAACTATCCGATCTGATGCACGGAACCCCCCCCTTTCAGACGACAAGGTTACTGGGCTAAAAACCATAAAACAACGATTTGACAGCTGGAAAAACAAGCCACTCCATGGGCAATACATAAAACAAATTGAAGGAAAAATTGACAATTCCAGAAACTGGCAATGGCTTCAAAATGGCTGCATCAAGAAAGAAACTGAAGGGTTAATATTTGCTGCACAAGAACAAGCTTTATTAACTAATGTGATGAAAGCCAGAATTCAACATTTAGGCAACAACAGTAAATGTAGATTATGCAAAGAAAAAGATGAAACTATTGATCATCTTATCAGTGGTTGTAGTAAAATTGCTCAAACTGAGTACAAAAGACGCCATGATAGAGTAGCCAGTATTATTCATTGGAATTTATGCAAAAAATATCAATTCCCAGCTTCCAAAAACTGGTGGGAACATTCTATTGAAAAGGTGCTAGAAAATGATGAGGTCAAATCCTCTGGGATTTCCGAATTCAAACCGACCATCATTTGGATCACAACACTCCAGACATAACTGTTGTAGAAAGGAAAGATGTTTTTCTAATAGATGTGGCAATACCTGGAGATGCACGAATTGTTGAGAAAGAACTGGAAAAGATCACAAAATATAGGGATCTGACAATTGAAATTTCTCGTTTGTGGAACAAACCTGCCACTGTAACACCTATAGTTATTGGTGCCCTCGGTGCTTTATCTAAGGAATTTGTAAAACACTTTAATAGCTTGGAACTTCATGAGATTTCAATAAGAGACCTGCAAAAAACATCATTACTAGGCACTGCTTATATTTTACGAAGATACTTGGACAATTCTTAGGTCTCTGGGTGAGACTTGAGTTGCTCAATAACTCCAGTCAAAGATGTGTTTTTTTGTCTTTGTACTGTGTCAAATGTTGATAATAATTTTTAATAAGTGTTCCACTCATAATTGAGTACTACACAATAAAAAGAAACAAGAACATACAAGATACAGAAAAGATCTTAATTTAAATGAAAAGAGTGAAATTTGTGAATTAGAAATTGAAGATCACATCGTTGGGCGTTTTTAGTTTATATAAAAAGTTCATAAAAGGTTGATATGCCTTTCCTTGAATTAAAAGTGATAATCTGCAAGGCCAAAGAATTTTCAGATAATTTAAGTTTAAAATGAGTTCAAATCTAGCTTTATCATATTTTCTACAAGCATAAATTACATGGTAAACTGTTTCTGTTTCTCCAGATTCACATTTACAAAAAGTGTTTGTAACATTCCAGGCTGCTAGGCGGGCTCTGAAGTTACCATGGCCCGTAAGGTATTGAGTTTTTTTAAAGTTCAAGATTTTCACAAGATTGTCGTTGGAAAATTGTTGGAAAGAATTCTTTTGTAATTTGACCTTTGGTGGTATTTATCCATTTTGTATTCCACTTCTCAATTGCATATTGTTTTAAATAACCTTTTATCGTTTGTAAGGGATAACTTTTATGATAATATTTTGCCTGTTCATTGTTCACTGCTGCTTTAGCCTCTTCGTCTGCTTTTTCATTACCTTATATTCCTGTGCGTCCAGGCACCCAATAGAAATTAACGTTTTTTATGTCGTTCCATAATGAGAAGATGCTTTGAATTCTATCGTCTTTATGTAAATTGTTGGAGAGAGAACATAGAGCTGATTTAGAGTCTGTATGAATGTTGTATGTTTTTTGTACAATTTGTAAATTGGAAATCCACATAAGAGCTTGAAAAATTGCTTCTACTTCTGCTTGATAAATACTTGTATAGTGGGAAAATGTAAATCTTTTAATATACGTGGGGTTATCATCACAGTTACCTAAGTAAATACAGACACTTGCTCCGACTCCATTAATGGACTTGGAGCCATCTGTGTATATGTTAGTATCTGTAGGCTTAGTGGTGGATAAAGGCTCGAAATAAACATTAAGTTGTGCCCAAAGTGTTGAATTCATGTAAGTAACTGTTGTTGTATCAGTTGGAAACATATTTATTGCACTATCCCAAAACATTTCCTTATTTGGTTCCATAATTCTGACAGTCTTGACATAGAAGGAAAGACATTTTGTTTCGATTACTAGTGGCCATGGAACAATATTAGCAAGCATTATTGCAGCCTCTCCAGAGACTGTCCTACATGCATGTGTAATTTTTATTGCTAAGAGCCTTTGCACTCTTTAAAATACATTTTGTAAAGCATTATTATGCAGCACAACATGTCTCCAACTTCCTGCTGCATACATGACAAGAGGTTGTACTGCTCCAAGGAAAATAGATCTTGTCGCAGAAGCACCTATTCCCCAAGTGCATTTAGCACATATTTGCAACTGCTTGCCAATTGTTTTTGCTTTATGCAGTATATCCTGAGTGTGCTGCCAAAAACTTAATTTATTACCCAAGATCACTCCAAGATATTTATGTGATTCTACCCATTGAATGCGTTGTTTATCACATGAGATTGATGGTTGCTGATATTTGTATTTCTGTGTAAAGAGGATAGCTTTAGTTTTAGTAATGTTAATGGTTAATTTATTTAAGGAGCACCAATTATGTATCTGTTTAAGGGCTTTATTAAATGTCTTCTGTAGGTTTTCTAAATTCTTATCTTGAGCCACTACAGCAATATCATCAGCGTATCCAAAATATCGTATGTCAGTATCAGATTTTTGTAATAGTGGATCTACAAGGACATTCCACAAAAAAGGTGAAATGATTTCCCTTTGAGGACAAGACTTATTCAATTTCCTCTGAATTTGATGATTGTGTTTATTTATTATAGCTGTTCTATCATTGACGTAGGCAGCAATCATTTTGACGAAGTATATGGGACAATGAATAAATATCCGCTAAGACCTGCTTAGCATATAAGACATTAATTATAAAACAAGAAACATATAATGCATAAAATTAACGTGCATACAACAACATATAAGGAAAATAAGAATAAAATGCACAAAACTAAGAATAAATTGGCCCTTTTTATTCTTTATTTAGGTTTTGGTGTTTTTTAATTGGAGCGCCGTTTTGATGTTTACTTTTGTTCTATTTATATGTTTCTCGAGTTCACTGAGATGTTAAGATACTGGACAGACCCAACTGACGAAGGTCAGGAAACCAGAAATGGTCCATCTTGGGTTCCCGGTATCGCAATTTCCAAAAGCAGATCAGTGAACTCTTAGTTTTGTGCGTTTTATTCTTATTTTCTTATGCTATTGGTGCATCTATTATCTCATGATATTCATTGCATACTTTAACATTCTCTGAGTTATCACCGGGAAATAAGTTCTCAACAATTGTTTCTAAAGTAGTTTGTATGGTGGAAGTGGTTTGCCCATTCGCTTTATTAAATGTGTTAAGAATTTTTCCGACAGCACTTCTTGAAATGATTCTGAATATATTTTTTCCAGGATCTGTGACTCCTTTGCAGTATTCCTTCCACGAAATTAATTGAGCTTTTCATAATTCATGCGCATAATGTTTTTTGGCATCGTGATATTCTTGTTTTGCCTCTAAGCGATTTATCTGACATCTCTCTCTTTGAAAAATTCATCGCAGTCAATTAGTGGTCTTTCATTAAGATGTTAGTTGTGGTGTCCATTATGGTACCACTTTCTTTCCAGGTATTTTCTTTCGAATACATTGATCAACAGTATCAATGATAATGTTTGTTAATTGTTGACAGTAAGTTTCTATTTCTTTTTGGGTAACATGTTTGACTGGGATCCATCCATGTAGATTAATACTTAGAATTGTGTTGAATTTATCCCAGTGTGCTAGTTTGATATTATATCTGTTATTGGAGTTGATAAAATCCTTATCTGTGGTGATATCAAAACGAATTGCTAGATGATCAGAGCAGGTTTCTTCATTTGAAAGATGCCAATTGCATATCTTATTTGTAATATCTATGCCTGCTATAGTAATGTCTATCCAGCTCCTTCCTAATATTGATTGATATGTTGGATCACTATGCTCAGTGCATATTATTAAATTACTGCTGACAATAAATTCTTCAAAAACTCTGCCTCTTTCGTTTTCTAGTTCATCATGCCACAAAGGACTTCTTGCGTTTGAGTCTATTCCCATTAATAATTTGTTTTATGAGATATTGTTTAAAGTCGTCTCTAATTCTTCTAAATTTTCTTCCATCTGTCTGGAAGGCTGACAGTAAACTGGAGGCAAGCTGTATTGAAATACCTATTTCTAATGTTGCCAATACACACCATGCTGTAGTTAGATCAGATCTGTGTTAAATTGGCAAATTAGGTTTTCTAATAATAATGCAGGCTAAGGGTTTAGAAGTGTCAATACACAGTATTTGAAAATTTCTAGGTACGCCTGCTACTTTCTCATTATACGTATATGGTTCTTGAACTAATGCTATGTCTATGTCTACGATGTTCATAAAGTAGATTAAATCTTGGGTTGCAGCTTTTGAGTGGTGTAAATTTAACTGAATTATTTTTAACTTATCAGTATCCATGTTTGCCATAATTTGTTTTGTCTATGATTTGTTGTCTTGTTCTAATTGCAATCGGGCAGTTGGGATCAGATGTTTTATGATCTACTTCTCTTGAAGTTTTAAAGCGTTCATTATATCTTATACAATTTATGCAATTTGTATTTACACCATTTTTGTCTTTGCAGTCCCGGTAACAGTGCTCTTCTAAACCACAGTGTAGACATGCAGGAGATTTCGGTTGACAGTTTTTTACTAAATGATCAAATTTCGCACAATTATAACAATGTAGAAGGTTTATTTTGTATTGGACATGAGCTAAATTCGATATAGACTGTATTCTGTTTTTTTTTTCAAATTGAGTCGTAAATTTGGCAAAACTCTTACTAGCCATGTTCTTTCATTCTTTGTGTTACCATGTGTTTTAATTGGAAAAAAAAGTTGAATTCCTCATTTCCATTTTCAATTGCAATGCATTCATTTTGCTCTATAAGAAATTCCAATAATGTTTCTTTGTCAAGACAATCTTGCACATTTTAATTTGCATCAATGGACTTTTTTTTATGAAATTCAGGAATGTTGCATTTTAATTCACTTTTTTTAATGATGTCAACAATTTTCTGTTTTGTTTCAGAATCAGAGACATCTAAAATGACACAGCTACTTTTCAAAACTCTGCATTTTTGAATTTGAATTTTGTTTACTTTAGACTCAATGATTTTGATTAATTTCTCGCGATGATCTTTCTTTTATTCTTTATCAATGGCGTCAACAATAAGTGTGATTGTTTATTGTTTCTTTATTGTAGCTTGGGCAACTGTTTTTAAACAGTCTGAGTATTTTTTTATTCTGAGTTTGAATCTGCATTTCTCATTCTCTTCTTACCTCTTGTAAGTCTTTTTGCAAGTTTACATTTTGTCTAACAATGTAAAATATTCTTCTGAGACATTATGGCACATTTATTCAAGTTGCGAAGCTTCTGTTTGGTTTATAGGCCTTTTATTTACTACTCCCATACAG
>JAFIDM010010028.1:43037990-43053247 GCA_023159025.1 Thereuonema tuberculata | reverse complement strand
TTAGAGAACTGGTTTAACAAATCTAATTCATGCTCCCACTGTGGAAACCAAGAAACAGAAAATAGGGTTTGGCCTTTATATTTCACTGATGTTCTGGATGAAATTCTTATGATATCGGCAAAGTAAGTATGGACAAATATTGGATACTTTTATTAATTGTATTTAAAAGTAAAAATTGGCTGGGGGGGGGGGGGGTTGAAATAAATACTGAAGGGAACCCTGCATTGAACAAATTCCAACCACATGATGTCCATTACTGCAATTTCCAACAAGAAAAGATCGTTTTTCAATTATTTTTAACCTAACTTCCTAGTGCAATAAGACTTGTCATTTTATATGGGTGTGTTGTCATCTAAGAACTTATCAACCGCTAGAAGGATATTCTTGAAACTTGGAACGAATATTTAAAGACAAGACACTATCAAATTTGTTCTTTGTCTTTGCAAATATTTTGGTCTTTTTTCTTTGGGATCTCGAGAAATTAGTTACAAAAAATTTCACGCGGAAATATTAAAAATTCCCAAAGAAGATATTTAGAATAGAAACGATGATGTCTAATAATTGATATTATTACTGTTTCTACGCGAATTTTGGTGTGATTGAAATAAATAGGATTTAAATAACTGAAAGAACTAAGTAAGTATAAGATACTTTTAATAATTGTATTTAAAGGTAAAAATTGGATTGGGAGGGAGGGGGTTATTGAAATAAATTCTGAAGGGAACCCTGCATTGAACAAATTCCAACCACATGATGTCCATTATTGCAATTTCCAACAAGAAAAGATCGTTTTTCAATTATTTTTAGCCTAATTTCCTAGTACAAGAAGACTCGTCATTCTATATGTGTGTGTGTGCTCATCTAACAACCGCTAGAAGGATATTCTAGAAACTTGGAACGAATATTTAAAGACAAGACACTATCAAATTTGATCTTTTTCTTTGCTAATAATCCTTTGACTTTTTTCTTTGGGTTCTTGCCGAGAAATTAGATACAAAAAATTTCACGCGGAGATATTAATTATTAGACATCATCGTTTCTCTTCTAAATATCTTCTTTGGGAATTTTTAATATTATTACTGTTTCTACGCGAATTTTGGTGTGATTGAAATAAAGAGGATTTAAACAACTGAAAAAACTAAGGGGGGGGGGGGTTTGTTTTTTTTTTTTTTTTTTTTTTTCAAAAAATGTAAAACTTCTACTCTTTCAGCACATAATTTATAATTTTAAAATAAATGGACACTTTTTTGTTTTTGTTGTTTTGAACTTATGTATCATTTTGATACATAAGTCTTTATTTTAAGGAAACTTAATATTAAGATTTTTAAGGAACTTTTAGTTTTCTTTGAGATTTTTGTTAGATTTTTTATCTAAAAAATAATTTAGACAACCATCAGGAAATGGATCCATCATTAAAAAAAAATGTTAAAAAATCAAAGGCCTAATTTGTTTTTAAATTAATGTTCTTTTATTGTTTAAAATACTACGACACTGAAGTTTAAAAGGAGGGTCATTCCCTAAAAAAACAGAAAACTTTATAATAATTCTTCATAACCACATGTTATCCTTTAAAACTCTTTTTAATCGTGATATTTCGCAATCTTTTATCAAGATTGCTTCGACGGACGTTAGGTATAAGTTTCAAAAACTCATTCCCTAAGATAATGGGAACATAACATTCTTGCTTAAAGAACAAGGGAAAGGTAGTACATCATTATTATGACTTCAAGAATAATTTTGATAAAAACAAAGGGAAGGTAAAAACATTATTACTTCGATACAATTTTAAAACCGATAATATTTTAGAGGAATTTGTCAATATTTTTAATACTTTTTTTGAATTTGTGCAAGGTGCAACTGTTAACTTTGAGAAATTTATCTTTATTTATACATTATCTTTATTTTTAAATTTCTCAAAGTTAACAGTTGCATGTAACAGTTGCAAATGTAATATCGTTCCCTTGTTCTTAGGCAATGAGTTTTTGAAACTTATACCTAACGTCCGACGAAGCAATCTTGATAAAAGATTGCGAAATATTACGATTAAAAAGAGTTTTAAAGGATAACATGTGGTTATGAAGAATTATTATAATATTCAGTGAAATCCAGTTTGAAATCCAGTTTCTTAACAGAAAACTTTCAAAACTGTGAAGTTATTTTTAATTTCAATAGGTTTCTTTTAAGTTATTACTTTCATTTTGTCAGAAAATACATTTGTTGTATCTTTCAAAAGATGTAAAAAGATGTAATACACTCCTTTTTTCTTTTCTGAGGAAGAATTTTGACGCTTTTACAAGTATCCCATAAATATATTATTTTAATGCAGCATGTGTCATCAATCACTGAATGTGTAATGTAAAGCATAGTCAGCATTATGCTTATCCTTTCAGGATTTCAGTTCCGGTCTCAGTCCACAACCTTTCGACGAGCCAGATTTCTTTTTGCAATTGCTTGAAATTTCACGATTTTTCTGGTCAGTCTTACAGGGTTGCATGTTATTCATGTTTTATTTAAAGTTTCCTCTACATTCCTATGTGGCCCTTAGGGTCACGGCAGGTAAGATTCCCGATGATTCATGACCAACGGGCCTAAGGTAAGGTCGTGTGGTTAGCCCGACGTCCGCACGGTGAGAGAACCCCTCCTGCAGAGCGTCTGAATGGACCTTAACACCCGTTTGGAGGACAAATAAGCGTGAAAAAAAAAAAAAAAAAAAAAAAAAAACCATTCCCGGAAACAACCAGGCTCCTCCAGTCTCAGTCAAGCGAAATACAACTTGGATACTGGACTCTTATTATTATTGAAAAGGCTTATCTAATTCTTCTTGTATTTGTAATCCTTTCTATTAATGAATCAAATTTAAATATTATCTTAAATATGAACTACTTGAACTATTTGCTACAAAAATGCTAGAAAAATATAAAAATAGAATTGAAGGTGAAGATATATTGTGGAATGTCGATCTCTTGCTGGTTTCGTAAGGAATCGATCAGTAACTGCATCTTTATCTTTTCAAAAGTTCCCTATCATAACCCTGTATATTTATTCCAATTGCAGCTTCCCTTTTGCACATCATATCCGTACTTTCAAATTCGTATTAATTATTGCTGTACAAGAATTTTAAATAGTTAAAGTCTTTTGTATAATTATTAAGAGGACATTTTGACATTGGTAAGCATTCGTGCATCTCTTAAGTTTCTTTTTTTTTTTTAAATAATTCAAGAATTGAAAATGTTTTTTTATTATTTTTCAGTCGTTTCCCTACGAGTAATGATGAAGCTTTGACACCTTTGGATGAAGAACTTCAAAGAATCAATAACATTCTAGAGAATATTCTGGAAGAATTGTGTCAACTTCGTGGAGGCCCAAATTGTCCATCAACAAGAGTCAAGTCTTTTTCAAATCATCTTCAAAAACCTGTAAGAAATAGCGCAGAAATTCCTTGCACATTAAACCAAGGTCCTTCATTAACACATTTCACTTCGAATGGTCGAAATGGGAGAAATCTCGTAGCTCAGTGTGCTAACAGTGTGTTACCAGTTCCAAATATCAACCTTTTCAATGATTCAGTCAATGTTGAGAAATACCAAAGTTCCTTTAATTCTCATGCAGATGGTCCTCTTTCCTCTCATGATATCAAACAGTCCGAAAATAGACATCAATTTTTTACAACTTATAGTTCAAATACCAGTTATGCACTCGTAACAATTAAAATTGCTTCAAGGAAAGAGAATGTAGTTTTCTGTGAAGAACAGACTATTAAACATAATAATCCACTAGTTTTTAATTCTTCGCCTGCACAGTCTCTGAAAACAAATCGTTGCATGGAGAACTGGGAAAAACATTTAACTAATTTGGAAACACAATCGTCTTTGAGTTCCCTGTCCACTACCAGTAGTAGTTTAAGTGAAGTCACTACTGGTAGTTTTGATTATATCTATGGATTTAATGATGTTTCACGAAGTGAAGGCTCCAACACTTCTTCGCCGAAATCTTCTTATGAGTGGTCAGATTCTCCTGCATCCAAAACCTATTTACAAAGACAGTCACAAGTAAGAGCTAAAGCTAAGTTTAAAAACAATGATGCTTCTGCAGATACTGATGTTTTGTTAGAAAGATATAGACGTATTGCTTCCTTTTGGAGAGATGGGGTCAACAAATCCCAGAGACGCCCATGCCTCTATAAACAATCATACACTGATAGTAACTCTATATCTGTCCAAAGTAATGTTTCATCAGCTGAAGCTTATCCAAAACAAACAGATGAAATGAGAGTGAAATCTGGACGATCCTTTGAGAAATCTAGAAAACAAGAGATTCCATCAGAGAAATTGCCGGGAGAAAAGGTCGATTTACTTCAAATTAATCAGAATACATCTCAACAGCTGTCGGGGAATCAATTGCAACAAATTCGACCTGGAAATTTTGGATTAGTTAGAGGCGGTCGTTGTTTTTCCCCTCAACAGCTATCGACTCTCAGCCAGTCTTCTCAGCCGCCTGCTGTCAGTGATAGTAATAAACACATGTCTAATAATTCGTCTGGGTTTGATTTCATGTTGTGGCTACTAGCAGGAATTATAGTTTTAATTTTTTTGATTCTCACCTTTGCTCCCGGAAAACGACGGGGTAATCCCCGGTCTGTCCTGTTCCGTAGAAACCGACAGCCCTACAGTCGATTCACACTCCCGACCAGGAGATGCTCGTGTACAATTTGCCGTCTCTCAAGTCTGTAAAATATCTCGTAACTCAGTAACCTCACCACAGTAATTATTGTTAAATATTTTCTGGAAGGTTCTTTTGAACCTGACGTCTTATTCATTACTAGAATTTTATTTTATTCTCTTTAAAGCCAGGATAACTTTTTATTCTTAATTGAAACCGGGTTCCAGACCTTTTTTTTTCAGATATGTAACATTTCTATACGAAGTGTCTTTGATTTATAATAATGTAAAGATTGTTGATGAAATAAAACTATTTACGCTAATATTACGTTTATTTGAGTATATGACGAAATTTCGAAATCAGAATGTAATGTTACTTTTAGTCCAACGAATAGAGACTAAAAAAGGGGGTTACCTTAGAAAAGGTCCGGTAGTTCTAATTTTTTGATATGTTGTCTAGGATGGTTAGAAAGTGTTTAAAATGCAAAATGCACAATTTCTCCACCTCCGCGCCCTCCGCCATCGTAAAAAAACGAAAAAAATTGGCACTTTCTTTCTTTAGATTTTCGCTTATATCTTCTGTTTGGTGCATTTTAGCGACACAAAAGTGTTCCACTCAATTTTGTAGAGAATACAATTTCCTACAATTTAGGTTTTAATTTTTGTGTCTAGGACTGATAGTTACGGATATGCACTTTTTGAAAAACAAAAAAAAACACTCACTTTTCGGAAATTTGTCAAACTTCGAACTTCAGGACATTGTAATTCAGTTATGGCCTACTCTAGGAAAACAAGTATCAGAATAAAATTTGTAGGGAATTTAATTACCTACAAAACGCTTGTATATTTTTTGAACCAACCCTACGAGTGTTGTGTAAAATCAAAAATCAAGAACAACGGAATATTGCTGGTTTTTGCTATTGTGACGCACTAGTCCATCAAATAAAGACCAAAGACGGAGGTAGCTTACAAAAGGTCCGGTAGCTCTAATTTTTTGATATGGTGTCTAGGATAGTTAGTAAGTGCTTAGAATAAAATTCGTAGGGAATTTAATTACCTACAAAACGCATTTATAATTTTTTTATTCAACTCTACGGAGTATGGGGTAAAAAAAAAATCAAGAACAATGAAATATTGCGGTTTTTGGTATTTTGACGCACAGAGTATCAACAAAAAATTCACCAATTACCTTCTAGTGTTGTCTTGAAATTGGAGAGTGTATACCAACCCTACTTGAGTTTCAGACATGTTATAGCGCAATGCTCATGAGGCTGATACTATTTCACTTGAATATCTACTGGTGAGAGCAGATGTTCAACTTAAAAAAAAACACCAACACAGCAGATACAATTTTTAAAGATGCAACAAAGTAAGAACAAAAGGTAGTAATAATCATACAAAAATCAATATTAAATGAACTAAAAACTGAAAAGAAAACAAATTTAGATCCGCTTCGCTCGTTTCGTAGGGGGTGAGTTAATGAAGTCGGGTTCCTCATTTTCGTCAAATGGCGAAGTTATTAGTTCGGCTTCGTCGTCGTCGACGAGTACCTCAGTCCTGTTGTCACATTCTTGGCCAGCACAGAATTTGCAAAGGGCGGAACAATTGAGGCCCGCCTTTCTACAGTCACACGCCCCCATACAGCCAGTCGTGCATCTGCATGAGATGGTCTTAAGCAGGTTTGGAGGAGCAGCTTCTCTACTCATCCTGATGGGTTCCAGTCCTTGAGCTCTTCTACACCAGCCCCACTCGATCGGGCGTTTGACAATCCCCATCCACTCCATGACCTGATAATATGTCCTCAGGAAGTGGAAATGTACTGCGTCAGTGGTCGGAGGTAGTTTTTCCAGATTGAGCTTGGTGGTACTGGTCATGAATTTGCTGTGGCAAAGTGAGCTCAACGACTGTTCGATACTGCCACCATATAGAGATACCAAGATTTTCTCCCCTGCAGCTGAAATGTCATGGGGAGTGGCAGCAGGGTCCCCGAACCTCTGCGCCTGCTTCAGCAATGATGGGTCTTTCCTAAAAAGTTGGCAGAATTTGTTCTTTCCAAACCAAAAAATGGTTGAAGTGTGTCGCAGCCCGATATTGCGTGCAGGAGCAAGATACACCCAGTGGAGTTGAACTTGTAGGAGGAAGCGGAGTAGATTGCATATGGCGTTTTCCCTCTCGCTGGTTTTTTGAGGTAGACATTGTTGACCGCAGGTGTTGTGCCAGTCAGCAGGACGAGTAGGTCAATGTCTTCACCGACAATGACGACGGTGTCCTACTTGGGGGAGAGGCATTTAGCTGTGGCAACTATCAACCTGTCAGCATCTTCGGAAGCTTGGTCTGTGGCGATGTGTGACGCTTGCAATTCAGTGGAGAGCAGCTTCACTAATCGGTCGTTGTTCCCCTCATTGGCCAGGAACTTAACCTGAGGTGTGGTGTTGACAGTGGTTTTGCCAAAGACCACGTCTGATGATGAGTTTGCCTTGTAGCGTCTTGCTCGTTCAGCAGTCTTAGTCCCTTGCTGAGAAGGAGCGGTAGTGTAGCCATCAAAAATCACCATCACATCGGTGCCGTAATGACGCTGAACGTACTTGACGTAATCCCGGCAAATCCCTCCAAAGGTCGAGCTTCTGTCCCATATAACCTTATGGAGAAGATACCCAACATCAATAACGATTATGGAACGTTGAGGGACTTGGAAGTCTTGTGGAAGTGGTGAGAAAGCTGCGTATAATGATGATTTTGTCCCTTTACGCATACCGTCCTCATTAAACAGAAACATATGGAATGGTGCCAGTTCGTACGACAGGTAGTCCTGCAGATCTTCTTCCGATTGTTTCGCTATACATATTCGGTGAAACGTGTGAGTGGGTCAACAGATAGCTTCCTGTCTCCCACCTTCATTGAGTTTACATCAAACATCAGTGTAATCACTTTGTCTGTTTTCTTGAAAGACACTTCTCCGAAGGTTTTGCCAACAATTTTTGCAACTCCTGCGCCTCCTACCACTTCAGCTTGGTGGCAATTAACCTGGTCACACTTCCAACTATGCCAGAGTTAATATTGATGATTTGATCCGTTTCAGGGAAGGGTGGGTGTTTGGAAAGCCAATCAAGTAGAATCCCTACATCATGAGCATCACTACTCTTTCTAGCAGGCCGCATTTCCACATGCTGCGCAGAGGACGTTGATGTTACATTGGTGTACTTCTCCATTTCTTGAGCAATATTTTGCAGGTAGGTCATCCCAAGAGTCCACTGCAACATATTTTCATATCTTTCATTAGCATTTGCTCAATAGTCATATCGGTCCAAATACCCGACCAGAACTTGTCTGATCTTCGAACAGTGAAATGAGCCTCCATGGTGAACTTCTGAAACTCAGCGGGGTCCAATTGGTCTTTCAGGCAAAGCATTTCTTGCAGATATAAATGCGCAGTTTTTGCATAAAACCAGTGACCTGCAGCATGAAAAAAAGAAGCATTTTCTTAACACTGTTCAAATGAAGTTGAAAATCACCCATTTGTTCTGCTTGAATGTACTGCTTTACAAGGGTTACCATCTTGAAGTATTGCACCCAGAGTTTGGTAGTAGGTCCTCTTTGCTGCAGGTTACGCAAAGCAGTTTCAAATTTTACAGTAACAGGTTTGAATTCTTCACATACATTCGCTTCTAAAACTGTACATTGTTGCACATCTGACAGGAATCGTTCCACAGTGCCCTTATCTTCCTCGGTCAATTCCATGATTTGTATAAAGAAATGGGACAAAGCCTGGTGAGTCAATACGTGAGCCCGCACAGTTCGGGCATAAGCGTGCCCACTCATCATTTTGATGACGCTATTCTCAGCATACATGGTAGCTAACAGCTCCCTGAGTCCGCTGCCAGCCATGATGGTTCCGATAGCTTCCAAGAACGACATGAGCAGGTGAAAGCCTCCAAGTCTTAGTATGATGTTTGGAAGTTCTGGATTGCCATTGTGGAGAATTTCTTGAGCCTTCATATAAAGTAGCTGATCAAACAAAGCAGGTCTTCTGCTTGATACTATCACATTTCTGGCGGGCGATGAGGAGAGCTGTATATACAGTGTCTAGATTACTTGGTGGAGCATTGATGAAGGGGAGGTAAATCACTTTTGATCGTTGGTAATGTTCGTCAGATGTCGCCTTCTCCATAAATCCATTCCATCCCGGTACTGGGACCTCACTTGAATTGTGCATTTAGTAACCACAGAATGTCAGTTGGCAATGGCAAAATAACGTCGATATCTGTTGGGGACAAGCTATCAAGATCTTTAATAGCCTCAGTCTTCAAATCAGCGTCTGGATTCTTCACGTATGTTTGGAGTTCTGTTGAATCAGCACTTGAAACCAATTGTAGTGTCGTCAGCTTCTCTGAACGTTTCACGTTCCCCCTTCTCCCACTGCGTCGTATGGAGTCATGCATAGTATCCCACCTATGGCATGAAAAGTCCCTCGACCATCAATAGTATTGACATTGAAGTCGGCATTATCAAAAACCAGTTGGCAGAAAGCATCGTCACGGTTGGGTTTCACCAGAGGTGGTTGTGGTGCATGATGGTAGACACTTCAAGTAATTGTGCTTCATGATAAGAGGCAGAAAATCCAAGTGATGACATCAAATCTATCAGAAGTTCAAAACCAAACTTTTTGTACATAAATACACTTAATCCAGTCAGAAGGGGTGATAGAAAGGATCATGGTCTTGCAGCAGCTATGACAGCGTGCTATAAGGCCACACATTTTTTTATTCCATTTCTCCAGAGATCCTTTCTTTTTCTTTGTTATCACGGTTTTCAAGAGAGTGAGCAAAGTTTGTGGAATTACTGTTTCAACATCATTCAAAAACTTGTCAGTGGGCGGATATTTAGTGATATTGTACACCTGCGATCGAATGTCTTCTAAAATTATGTCGGCTGCTGCTTTCACTACTCTCAGTCTCTCTCCTTCGCGATCAGAGCCTTTCATTGTAGTGGACCAGTTGTCACTGGGTATTTTATATCCTGTATTTTTGAAACAGATCGTCGTTTTGTTGGGAGTGTCGACAATAAGGATATCTTCCCCGAATTTCTCCAGTAGGCGTGATTTTATTGTTCTTGAATCGATATGATGTTCACCCTTGATGCGATTCTGCAATTCATCCAGTGAAAATTGACATTCTTCAGTGTTCTCAAGGAATGAATAAATATCTTCCATCGCTGTGTCCACTGTGGGATCCGGCCTCTAGTCTCTCTTGAACTTTGAAGGCTTGTGAAATAACTTCCTCTGACAAAAATGATGGTATTGTGCATCAGCTGCAATGAGGTCCAAGTAAGGAGGAATCCGTTCGATAATTTTCAGTCCCCATTCGTCTCCACGTTTCTGGGCAGCATTCAAGAACGTGTCTCTTACCAAGTGCATCTGGACCACATGGACAGTGTTTCGTTTTGCAAGAGGAGTCTTCTTTTCTTTTTCCAATAGCAGTTATTTCTTCTTATTTTAGCAGTTATTTCTTTCCCACAAAGGCAGCAAAGACCCTTGAAGTGAAAACATTCCACAACTGACCTGAGCACAGGTCTTCCAGAGTTCGTTGATGGCTGGTGGACTGAATCATCTATCCCGCTACTTACACGGCGTATATGGGCGGTTATCATAGCCTCATTGCAATATTTTTTTTGGCATGTGCTGTGAACTGTTATTTCTTCTTTCCCCGCTAAGATTTGTCGATGGTCTCTTCTTGCCCTTTTTACAGCTGCTTGACGTAACGTCTCAATTCCTTTCTGTTTCACTGTACGGGTTGGGGCTCCTTCCAAATCTTCATTGCAGATGAAGCATATATTATCTGACGTCTCTGCATGGGATGCCATTGTTAATGTCCACAACAACTATTACAGTATCTCGGCCAGGTACCGGTCATTCACCTACACCGCATTGAATAGCAAATATTATAGCAAATTTATGCAATTATTCAATTTACAAATTCAAATATAATTTAGCTGCATTATGACGTACTTTTGAGGTAAGTATTTTCTTCCATGTCTACATTATATTTCCTGTAGATTTCAGAAAGAACTATTAATTACAACGTTACATCTACATGTGTTGTCTACTTACCATAGAAATCTTTCGTGACAACGATTCCATCACTACATAACATACCAAACTTTCAACAACATCAAACTCGTGCTTGGTGAATTAAAACATCACGTTATCGTTCTTTGTTGTAACCTTGTAGAATAAATGCAGCGACATCGGTGTTAAAAGATTGAAACTACTTCGTCATGCCCTGTTTTATAAACTGAACACCATATAGTTTAACACCATGGTCTCTTGGTTACAGTTGGGTGTTTCAGTTACCCCGCAGTTTCACTTACCACACCTGACTTTACATGCGTTTTGTGGGTAATTAAATTCCCTACAAATTTTATTCTGATACTTGTTTCCCTAGAATAGGCCATAACTGAATTACAGCGTCCTAAAGTTAGAAGTTTGACAAATTTCCAGAAAGTGCGTTATTGTTTATTTCTTCGAAACAAGCATATCTCCGTAACTATCAGTCCTAGAAACAAAATTTAAAAACTAAATTGTAGCAAATTGTACTCTCTACAATATTGCATGGAACTCTTTTGTAGCTATAATCCACCAAAATGAAGTTATAAGCCAAAACCTAAAGAAATTACCAATATTTTTCGTTTTTTACGATGGTGGCGGGCGCGGAGTGAGGGGAATTGTGCATTTTGCATTTTAAACACTTACTAACCATCCTAGACACCATATCAAAAAATTAGAGCTACCGGACCTTTTGTAAGGTACCCAAGTCCTTGGTCTCTATTTGATGGACTAGTATAGTGCGTCACAATAGCAAAAACCAGCAATATTCCGTTGTTCTTGATTTTTGATTTTACACAATACTCGTAGGGTTGGTTCATAAAAATATACAAGCGTTTTGTAGGTAATTAAATTCCCTACAAATTTTAATCTGATACTTGTTTCCCTAGAATAGGCCATAACTGAATTACAGCGTCCTGTAATTCGAAGTTTGACAAATTTCCAAAAAGTGCGTGTTTTTTTTGTTTTTCAAAAAGTGCATATCACCGTAACTATCAGTCCTAGAAACAAAATTTAAAATTAATAAAATAAAAACTAAATTGTAGGAAATTGTATTCTCTACAACATTGAGTAGAACTCTTGTGTCGCTAAAATGCACCAAACAGAAGATATAAGCGAAAATCTAAACAAAGTTTCGATTTTTTTTGGTTTTTTTAAGATGGCGGCGGGCGCGGAGGGGGTGGAATTGTGCATTTTGCATTTTAAACACTTACTAACCATCCTAGACAACATATCAAAAAATTAGAACTACCGGACCTTTTGTAAGGTAATCCTCGTCTATTTGTTGGACTATTTGGAATCATCACGTTTTTACCAACTGGGAAAGGTTTGAATTGTAGGTGTGTGGCGAAGGACAGAACGGGTGGGAAGTCTTACATTTTTCGATCTCGATAATCAGCTTTCGTTTTATCTTAAAAAAAAAAAAAATATTCCACACATCATAAGTGTAATTGGTTTCTTTATTTTATTTTTAAATTTAAATAAAAAAAAATTGAATTGATGTTCCATAAAATAATTACTTTTGGTTTTACGGTAAGTTGGGACGTTATTATTACTAAAACTAATGATTTTAAAAATTAAAATAAAATCTGTAGATACATAATGAAATATTCAAAATGGAACCTATAAACAAACATGGATGGACAAAGAGATAATGAAACATAGTGATAAAAAGAATAAATTATTCTATGAATGTAAAAAAAATAAAAAAGACAAAATCTTGGAAAGGAAATATATAAAAAAAAGAAATTGGCTTAAAAATTTCATTATTAAAAAAAAAATATTATAAAAAATTAATTGAAGATGATCCTAAAGCAACTGTAAACATTTGGAATTTTTTAAAAAACCATATAAATTATAAACAGGAAAATACTAGCAACAATGAAATATTAAAATCAATAAAAACATATGTTGTAGAGACTATATTTCAAGAGCTAAAAAATGTATTCATTCAAAAAAGAAAAAATTATAATAATAACTACAATAAACAAGAAAAAAAAGCAACTATGAAAGGAATACTCAAAAAGATTCTATGATCTTATTTCCACCAACTTTAACCGAAATAGTAAACTTAATATCTGATTTAAAAAAAAATCCCAATTCCATGAGATGTGACTTTGGCGAAGTTTATTGTCGAAGTCTTTAAAAAACATCATTATAACGAAAACATATCCAACTCTTTGGAAGACTGCTCATGTTGTTCCTATTTATAAAGGAAATAATACAGATAATCCCTATAAGTTTGATAATTATAGATCAATCTCGTTACAATCAAATATTTCAAAAATTTTTGAGAGTTATCTGTATAAAAAGATATATATATATATATATAGATAGATAGATAGATAGATATATATTACGTCAAAAATAAGAACATACTAAAAAATAATCAATATGCATATCAACCTAATAAAACTACTGGATTGTTATTTAAAAATTATATTAAGTAGATTTTAATACAAGAGGTAGAGTTGAAAAAAATCGTATTAGAAAAAAATGTAAAATATTAACAATAGAAGAAAAATTCATATATATAGTAATAATAAAAAATTTCTTTGAAATAAAAAACGAAAGAAATAGATGTAAAGAAGAAAAAAAAATTAGAAAGAACTGGCTCAGCTCTTTAAATAATAGCAAAATTAGGAATAATTATGGATATCGATTAAATGGTCATATAATATACAAATTATTTAAACAAATTAAACGGGAAAATTATGAATTTCAAAGAATTAAAGATATAAAAGAAAGACTGAAGCTCGGAGGCAGAATGTTTTTTATCTTTCTGCAACGATTGATGCTAAGACGAAAAACTTTCTGTAAAAACTAAGACGAAAAACGTTCATTCTATACCAGGGGTGGACAGACTTTTGTAAGGTAAGGGCTACCTCAAGTATAATGCAAGTATACAAAAAAATATAATATAATAATCTATATTACAGATGTGCATTTGTATAAACATACCTAATAGGACTTAAAAACATTAAAAAAAAATGATTTGGGAAAAAGAAATTACAAAGTCTTCACTTATATTTTAAACTCATTGAGGGCTGGAATACCCAAACAAAAGCTTAGAGCGTCTCCTTAAAGAACAAAATGAAATAAATTTCAATTAACTTGGTATTTCATTTTTATTTTAAATTAGGATTATTTATTTGTTTGCATTTATTGTATTCGATTGTGGGTGTCACAGAATGAGCAAATTGGAAACCGGAGGAATAACTTTCTATAATAAATTCACCAATAGGAATTTTGGACTCTTTAAATCAAATAAAGAAATACCGGTATATATTTTTTTTTTAATTTTAATTAATGTTAGATGTTAATGATTTTTATTCAAAAATAAAAATATCACTACAAAGTAACTAAAATAAAAAGAAAATCCAAGGAGCATGATGAATATTTCGACAAAAACACTGAAATACATTGGAAATTGAGAAACTTTTGAGGTACATTTGCTGAAAAAAATTACATAAATTAAAAAGTAGAAAAAACATTATCTCCTAATATTTAATACAGATTTCTCAATATTAAGAAAAAGGTGGGGAGACAGGAGAAATAAAAATAAAAATAAAATAAATAAAATACAAATAAATGTTACTTTAAGAATGAATTTATATAGCACATTATATTTTATAAATTTTTTGGATCTAATATTTTTTCTCTCCGTTCCTGGAAATCCCTGTTATCAAAAACACCAGTAACAAGATATCACTGACAATGTATAGAAAATCCTCCTACGCCAATTACTAATCAGCGGTTCCTGTGGCCTAGAACCGAAATATTATCAAAATGACAGTACACAGAGCACTTGATATATGCGCCAATCAGGAACTCCTTGACCAAGCAATTATAAATATCAAATGCATTTTAAGTAATAATGGGTATCCTGCACCGTTTGGAGACAGACAAATTAGATTAGTCATAAAGGAAGCCGCCATTAAGAAGACTCCCACACAAACAAAAAGACGCATGAGGGTCAAAATTCATCAGCATCACGTTTCACCAGGAATTACATAGAAAACTTAACTCGGTATTAAAATCATATGATGTTAAAATTGTAAGCAGGGCAACTAAACTAAAACTTAAGACAATTTTCTCAACAAGGGAAATGGTAAACACGTCCAACATCTACATGATAGGGGAGGTGGTGGTAATATGGACACTTTTTTATTTTTGACAAATTTTGAATTTCAAGTGACTCTAATGTATGAAAATCGTCAGTAGCATTAGTATACATAGCGTGTGAGATAAATATCACACATTTTTAAATAAATATTTAAAACTCTTGAATAGGTACAATTATTTAGAACATTCTACAAAAAAAATGAATTGTTGAACTGGGGTTGTAATATGAAACAGATGTTAAAATGCAACAATACTTCTTTATTATTGCTATTATAGCAAAAAAATCATTTATTATTGATACTTTAATGCATTGTTTTGCTGCACATCAATAGAAAATATAGAAACTACAGAGAAAAAGTAAAAATTAATGCTGA
>JAFIDM010010028.1:42943571-43011331 GCA_023159025.1 Thereuonema tuberculata | reverse complement strand
TACCCCATGCATTTTATTAATAAATATATTAATAAGATCTTAAAGGCCTGAAGGAACGACAGGGTTGAAGGCAATGTTAATACAAGATATGTTTCCATTCCTTTCGAAGAGAATTTAACTACAAAATTGACTCCATTGTTAAGAAATTTCAATATAAAGTTGGCACACAAAGCCAAAAACACACTTGGCAGCATCTTATGTTCCCATAAAGTAGCTATTAATAATAAAGACAAGATGGCGGCAGTTTAGGGAATAGAATGTGAAGGAGGTGCTAAAACATGCAGTTACATAGGAGAGACCAAAAGATAGGTTAGTCTCCGAATGAATGAACATAGAAGGGCCATCGATAGTAATAATAAGCAATATCTTACTAATATTCATCATAAAGCAACTGGACACTAATACATTAACAGACAATCCAATTGTTTATGCCATTGAGAAGGACGATTACCTTAGAAAATTTTATGAATCGCTTATTATTAAGTCCAAGTCCATTCCTTGTTATTATACTGAGGTTTCTATTCTTAATGCTCTTGACTATGGTATTAAATGAGATGAAATGTTGTCATTATTAGTTATAATTCCTATATTGCTGTTATTGTTGTAATCCATTGGTTTCTTAAAGTTGTAACGTTAGCATTGTTAATCCGAAGTAATATTTTGATAAATTTTACTAATTTTTACTTAATTTTACTAAGTGAGAAAATTCTATTACTTTTGTTACTTATGAAAGTAGAGTTGAGTTACTTATGAGAGGCTCATAAACATCAGTCAGATGAAACGATAAACATTGGTTATACCTGCAAACTCCTTCGGTTTTTGTCATTAATGTCTCATAACACTGGCTTCGGCATTTGACCACTTCCTCAGCTGCCAAACAAGGATTGCCTGGTCGATTTAAAAACTCCCTCTGCAAAGCAAATAAGTATTTCACTATTTTGTAATTTTATATACCCTTACAGACACATTAACATACCGGGTGATCCAAAAGTAACTAAAAAGTTAAAAATACAATAATTAGTGGAATATTGATAGTAGAAAGATACACTTTCTATGCAATGCTCTGAATGACGCGGGGTTTTGTGTCAAAACAACGAAACTTTATTGCCTGATTAGTTACATTTCCGATCACCAGATGGCGCTGTCGGTTCAGAGAGCAGCTGCCTGCGGGTAGATAAACAGCACGTCTGACTGACAACGTCAAATATGAAGAAGACAGCGATATTGTTTCCTTGACGCCGTAACTACCACCGGGGCAGCCGGGACAGTTCCCCGGGACCCCACAGCATAGGGGGCTCCCGAACGAAGGGGTATTTTTCTTTTTTCACGAAACCGGACTAAAAAAAATTTAAATCAAACTCATTTTATTTCAAACATTCAAAATAAATTGATTTAAAAACTTATCAAAGTCATAAAACATTAACAAAGTAACAAATTTTAGAACAGCACATTGTCTATTTTGCCTATAATAGCTTACTCTCGCTGTCTTTCTTTGCTAGTTCAAGAGTCGAAGAGTCACTGACAACGAACGGACCGAGAGTGCTGGATTGTAGGTGGCCGTGATTCGCAGCAATGCGTATGTTTATTTTTGTTTGCACACAACGTGTTATCGGTTAGCGTTTCTATTATCTATTTGAGTGACAGTTTTGAAATGTTAAAAAAGTGAATGTGGTTATTTCTATTTGAATAAACATGAAACGAACATATCTCTGTAGTGCCCAAAAAGAAAAGAAAGAAAAGAACAGCGACAAGGTCAGGAACTTAATATCTTGGCTTTCCAGCTCAAGCTCCCGGTCGCCCCCACAAACTAAGTCCACGAGGAGTGATGAGGAGACAGGTAAAAATTGAATCATATTTTTTGAAATTGAAACCCGAACAGTGTTAAGTGCCCAGGCAAGGTCATATCCGTGACCGGCGAGACTGAGTGGAGCCGCCTTTGTTTACAAAACAAGCCCCTCCCTTTTCAAACTGCTATTACCGTTTGACAACTAAAGCTGGATTAAAACTAAACAGCTGGAGTAAACAGAAATTGGTTTGTACTACTCAGTTAAGCTTAATTGCGTTTACTGTCTATCAGGTTGGTTGTTTTCCCAACAACAAGAAGGACATGCAGATGGTGTTCAGACTAAAAGGTTTTCGACCAGTGGAGTTAGGAACTGGAAGCATATTTCAGAACGAATAAAAAGTCATGAAGGATCCAGGACTCATGCTCGTGCTTGTGATGTTTATAAACAGTGGCGCAAACATGAGACAATTGATGAGACAATTGATAGAAAGTTTGAGGAAGAAAGAAGCTTCTGGTGGTAGGTAGTTGAAAGAATACTGAATGTGACTCTAGCCCTTGAAACATGCAATCTCGCTTTTCGGGGAACCAGTGAAACGCTTGAATATAGCAATAAGGGAAATTTCTTATCATTCATTGAACTGCTATCAAAGTATGATCCTGTGTTGCAAGAATTGCTAAGGCGTCCACATGGTGCAGTAAAATATCTAAGTCCGCAAATTCAAAATGAGCTGATCGACTTATTATCATCACAAGTTAAAGATGAAATTACACGTGAGCTTCAAAATGCTTTGTTTTTTTCGCTCATTTGGGACACAAACCAAGATGTATCTAAGACTGATCAGTTACGTGAAGTTTGTAGGTACGTGAAAATAGAGAACGACGAAACAGGAAAGCCTGTTGAGTTGAAAATTTGTGAAGTTTTCATCTCCTTTAGAGAGGTTGAAGATCAGTCAGCACAAGGTCTTGCTGAAGAAATAATTAATTCGCTGGCAGAGAAGGATTTAGATCTGAGGAAATGTCGAGGTCAAGGAAATGATGGAGCAGCCGTAATGAGTGGAGTATACCACGGTGTTCTACAACGTATAAAAGAGAAAGCCCTACATGCTTACTTTGTACATTGTGCCAAAAGATGCTGTTGAAGGAAACAGAGAGATTTACCAGTTTTTGGAACCGTTCAAAGTGTATATTGCTTTTTTGGGAATAGCATTGTTCGCTGGGAGGAGTTAAAAACAATGTATCAGAGTGGGTCTTCAAAAGTGACATTAAAAACCCTAAATCCAACTCGCTGGGCTAACAGATTTGACGCAGTAGGCGCCCTTAAACATAGATTCTGTGATGTTTTGAAATGTCTCAGCCGCCTAATTCTGACTAGCAAAAAAATGAAGGAAAGGGATGAAGCAAAGCAACTAAAGAAAAAGCTGGAATCTTTCAACTTTGTGTTACTCCTAGTAATACAATGGGAAGTTTTAGAGTCCCTTAATATCGTATCAAAGTCTCTGCAGTGTGAGACCGTAGATCTGTTATCTGCATGTGAGTTACTGGAAAATGCTCTTCTTAAAGTCACCGAGATGCGTGGAAGATTTCGAGAAATAGTTTCAGAAGCTTCAGAGATTTGTGGACGTTGGGTAATACCTCAAGGATTTTGCCAGAATAGGATTAAAAAAGTGAAAAAACACTTTGAGTTATGTGAAAACGAAAGGTTACTAGAGCCAGAATCCTGTTTTAGAGTAATAGTGTTCTGCCCAATGATAGACACTTTACACACTCAACTTGATAACCCCTTCAGGAAGGGGTAAGCAGAGGGCATAGCAAAGTTGAATGCTACGGCGATTCTACTTTCATGTATCTGGTGTCGCCTAGTGCCACTCTCCAAATCATCCAGGTCCAGGACTGCCTTCGATTGGCTGCAGGTAGATATTCATTGTATGGTTTCCTAGTTTTTTTATTCATCCACTGTTCAGCCCACTATTGTGTAGTAAAGTTTTCCATTGTTCCTTTCTCCTGCCTCACACTCCTTATCGGGATGATGCGGGCTACGAACAACTTCCTGAGCCTGAGATAGCCTTCCACGGCATCTCGCTTTTCCGACCGGTTCCCTCCTCCACTTCCTACATTTTCCCTTTCACCCGTGCTCGTAAAATTTATTACGGAAAAAGTGAAAACTGACGTAGGGGTAACATTGGAATTTACTAACTGTTACAGCCAGACTTGAAATTATAATTACAACCCTTAAATTCGAAAACTACATTATCGTATTCCTCTGATCTGAGCACTGCTTGATTTGAAATACATAGACGAAATCATTATTCTATAATATTCAATAATGTTGACTTTTCTGAATATTTAATTTTGGGGAAAAATAATAATAAAGACTACAGGGAAATTATGGAATCATATTTTATTGTTTCCTTGGGTTCCTATAACACTAAGATCCCAGATAATAACATTTATAAATATATTAACAATTTTGAATTTCAAAACAATTCTATTAAAAACAATAAAATAGCCTTAGAAAAATAAAGGAGTTCAGAAATACGGAACTTTGATAATTGGCGGATTCCAATCTGAGGTTGACGTGATGTTTGGAATATTCTATTGACGTGGCTCCCAAATGGTTCCCATTGGTTGCTGAGGACTCTCCAATCAAGACGAAGCTTTTTGCTGAATTTTATTCAATCATTGTTGTGTATTAATTTCGCATTTTATTGTTTGTTAACAATAGTAATCGTGTATTTAACTGAACCTGTCAAGGAATTTATTTTGTGTTGAAAATGGATATTACCCGCATAGGGATCCGAAAGGCTCCACATTTTTTAAGTATTTTTTAAAATATTTTAATATGTGATCGTTTGTTTGTTTTTATCTTTTTATCATAATATGATTTTAATGATCTGCAAAAACTACTTTGGTTTTTACAGCTGGTTACAGCTCGTTTATCCTATAACTTTAAGAATGTATTAATGGCTAAAAATATCTTTTCCTTAACATATGAAACCTGACAGAATTATAAGAATTGAAGATTTTTTTTTTGTAAATATACACAATTGGATTTCTTTCAAATATTAATGGAATTAGTAATAAGAACATTTAACGTGCTGAGACTATGACAAGAAAAGAAAAAGAGCAGCACAATGACTAAATAAAAAAAAAATTTCTTTTCTTATGAATGGAATTAGCTTTTATAAAGATTTAAAATTACACTAAAAAAATTTAGATAAAAGGAAAACTAAAACTGTTTAAAATTCCACACTGCTGTTTCCTATTTCAAAAAGACTCAAAATCGCTTTCCAAGAGTTTTGTTTTCTTTTTGCTATGAATTAAAAGCAGTCGAGTGAATAATTTTCGACAAAACAGAAATAGACAAACTAACAGAATCAAGGGATTTTTCTGTTGAGACCAATTCTTTTCACAATCTAATACCTGGTGACGTTGGATAGCTTTGATAGGCATGGAACACTAAAACTATATTTAGTTAAATTGTGTAGTGATTTCCGAAAATCATAATATTAAAGGACAAAAGAAACATACTTTTATTGCTATAGTGTTCCTTAATCAACATTTACTAAATGATCATAAATTAAAAGGAAAAAATAAGTTATAAGTTATAAATGGATCAAAGAGGTCAGAAAAGACATGGAAGAAATGAAAATAGATGGAGAAGAGGTGGAGAGAAGAGAAGAATTCAGAAAAAAGATCAGGGGATTCAAGGGTTTTCGGGAAGAGGCAAAGAAGAAGACGGGAGCAAAATGGACGGATGAAAGAAGGAAACAACATGGAGAAAGAATGAAAGAATACTGGAAGAGAAGAAAGAAGGGAGAAAAATAATCATGACGTGTTATTTCACGTGGTCCATAGTCGGCCAAATTCGAAGAAAGAAGAAGAAATTATAAATGCTATAAAAAAATTAAATTCAATCTCCAGTGTATTATGATTACATAGAATGAAATTTTAAAGATAAATGGATTTAAAAAAATACTTACGAATCAATGTTAACAATAATTTAGATTAAATATAATTTTATTACCTTACGTGTGTTTATTGACCACATTCCAATTATATCTAAGTTAAGTGGAATTCCCAAATGTGAATCAAGAGTTCTAATATCTTCATAATCATTGTGAAGAAACAGCTAAGAATATAAAGTAGTATTTATTAATTCATAGAAAAATAATTCAATGATACTGTTAAACATTTAAAGTGTTCTTTGAAATTGTCAAATTCCAAACTGAATATTTAGAAATGCAGAAAAGCTATTAACAAGTAGTTGGATAAATTTTTAGCTACCCATATGGGTGCTATTGCGTTTGTCCTGTCCATCTGTCCGTGGCTATCCGAGCCTAACAACTGCGAACGGAAGGTCAGATCGGCAAACCGACTTCACCACCAGTGTTCAGAGGACCAAATACTGTAGGAATGGGGTATTTATTTCTGCCTATCGTAAAAACGTGGACAGAGTCGACGGAAACAAAAAGTCGACTTTGCCTCAAGCTTTTAAAGATAAGGTCGAATAAAAATAAAGATTGCATAGCAGACATTCTAGACTAAAGCATATCCAAATTTCAAGTCCATCGAATCAGTAATTGTCCAGTAATTGTTTACCTTTTTCTTGTGGACAGTCGGCTGTCGTTGCGCGACGGATAATTTTGTATTTCGGAGACTCCCTTTAAATAGGTCAATTATCACTATTTTTAAGGAAACTGAAGTAGTAGTATAGAGTAAAGTGACCAAATGTCGGCCGGTGACCAAATGTCGGCCACCAAATGTTTTTTGTATTTAAGAAACACGTAGTGGTCTAGCTGTGGTTTTTTTTTGTTTTACACGATTTTGACATCTTTGGACTATCATCCTATCTTAGTTTCAATTGTCATCTCTAGATGTCGCCATTTACTTTAAGCTTTCATCGAAGACGTAAGATTGATTGTTTCGGGAAACGATTGTTTTGAGATTCCTCAGATTGCAAAGTTGAGAATTCATTTTCTCCATGCCAAAACAATACTTAGTTTCCATGTTTTTTGTATGATTTTGATATTAGCAAACACTCAGCTGATATTTTAACGTTATTTCCTAATTAGTATTTATTACATTAAAGTGCTTCAGTATTTACATTTTATTTTCCTATTTCAAGTTGCCCTAATGTCGGCCATGGATGACCCAAATGTCGGCCAGCTATTGACCAAATGTTGGCCATGCAGTAGACCAAAATTTCGGCCATTGTTTATTTGTAGCGTGTAGCTTAGCATACTTGACAGTTTAGTAAAAAAATATAAACACCTATCTTACTTATTAAAGACTAGTGGCAACCCGTGAAATATTCACGGAAGTAAAACAGATTCCACATTTTTGAAATACCGTGACATTTTTCAAAAACCCAAGATTGAAAACAATGTTCTAAGCTCAATTTTTGAAAGCCATGACTTCCATAACAGCCCAAGTGTAATTTGACTGATGACTAAGCAATAAAACAAAATATGTATTTTGATCAAGGTACTTCTTGCAACGTAATTATCCATATTTAGAGGTTAGTTTCGAAATATGCTTGAAGAGTCAATAAGGTGTGTGAGTCATTATAGCCTCATTATCAATTAACCTCCTGCCCTAAAATAATGTCGATCCACACAAAGAAATGTTAGTGGACACCACCTTATATTTTGTTTCTGCGTAACTTCTGTTTCTGTAGCGCTGCTGGGATGACACGGAAATGTTAGTGGCGCCCCCTTGTATTTCGTTTCTGCATAACTACTGTTTCTGTAGCGCTGTTGGGATGCCACGGAAATGTTGGTGGCCCCACCTTGTATTTTGTTTCTTGCTTAAATACTGTGTCTCGCTATTGAGATGACATACAAACACACTGACCGACCGACATCCGTACGTACAGTTTTTGCCTATTAATAAGATCAATAGGCCTATGCTTCTTTTCGAATATAAGAATATATGTAGGCTGAAAAGAAATTAATTGTATAAAAAAAAATGTGATATATTTAAATAGAGGATAGTAACCGAGGTTTACATTTCTATCAACGCCTAGCCTAGATCTCACGACATAACTAGGAAACTCCTAGTTTTTTTCCGAATTCACAGAGGCATAGACATAAAATAGTTTTAAAAAAACAGAAATATTAGTATTAACGCCCTTTTAACTGCCAAGGAAATTATGGGATGGAGAAGGACAATTTGGCTAGAAAATGCATAGGAAAATTAATTTCTTTTCATCTATTATTGCAATATTTCCACTACAGGCTAGGCTATTGCACATTGAGAAGATCAGAGCAAAGAATTGTATTATTAAGCATATTAAGTTTTATAAATTCCAGAAATCACTTTCATACCATGGATAAAATAAGGTTACAATAAATACAATAAATTACTTACAATAAACATTTTATATTAACATCAGATGTGGTATATGAAATGAAACTGAAAGCTGCAAAAGAAAAGGAAGAGCTCCAAATAAAAAAAAAGAGAAAATAGACTTAAAGCAGCTGCTTTGAAGAAAGAGAAAGTGAACAACTAAAAAATGATAAAGCGAAAAACAGCAACAGAAAGAAGAGTTGAAGAAGAAGAAAGAAAACTCCCAAAATCTAACAAGGAGAAGAAAATAAACAATTTCATAATATTTTCCATAAACTTGTATTCTAAATGTTAAAATGTGTGTTTTTTTTAAATAAATTCCTGTGAACAGCAAAGTTTAACTGATGCATATGTTAACTGGCCAACATTTGGTCATGTCAGGCTAGCTCAGTGATTTCGAACGTGGCGTGATAATCGGATGCCACCGTTGTAGGGTAATCGGTTCGTGAAATTGTGGACATGCTGCACGTGCCGAAATCAACTGCGAGTGATGTAATTGTAAAATAGAGACGTCGAGACAGTGAGACGACAGCTGCACGAAATGTTAGACCAAGAAAACTGACTGACCGTAGCCGTCGAACCCTGAAGAGAGTAGGGAAGCAAAATCGCAAGTCTCCGTTGATAGTGATGACGATTGAGTTTCATGCGTCGGGCACTGTCGCTAGCAGCAGAACTGTTCGCCGTGAGGTAAACTATTTGGGTTTCCACGATCCTGCGGCCACTCACAAGCCGAATATCTCCGCCGTCAAAACGAAGCGTCGGTTGCAATGGTGCAGCGCTCACAACCGTTGGACTGTGGAGGAGTAGAAAAACGTTCTGTGGAGTGATGAATGTCGCTTCACGATCTGGCAGTCCGATGGATGCATGTGGGTTTGGCGGATGCCCGGCGAACGCTTCTTATCCGACTGAATTGTGCCAACTGTTAAGTTCGGTGGCGGCAGCATAACGGGGTGGGGTGTTTTTCGTGGTTCTGCCTGGGTCCTTTAGTTCCTGTGACGGGCAACATGAACTCGGGCGATATATCGGGCTATTCTGGACAACAATGGCTATCTTCCGTGGCCGGACTCACTTCAGCTGTCGTGGCAGCCTGGAAGTCAATTCCTGCGACTACCTATCAAAACTTGGTGGAAAGTTTTCCCAGACGTGTACAGGCTGTCATCGATGCAAAAGGGGGATCGACATCATATTAATATGGGTCTCAGGAGCCTCCGCGTCCCGACCACGGGGTGTCCGAATACTTTTAGCCATATACTGTAACTCTTTCTTTGAATTTTTCTTTTAACAATTCCACTGCATTAACCCAAAAGTGATTGGTTCTAATATGAAATCTTTGATCAGGGATATTGCTATCGAATTTTTGCATAGGTTCGGTGGTGCTGGGGAACAAGGTGCGACTTGAGCAAGAATAAATAAAAATCAGAGAATTTATTCAATAAAAGAAAATTCGAAAACTACAGATCTCAAATTAACGATTTGATGGCTCCTTCTGGTTCTGGCTGACTAGTAGTTTCTCTTTCGTAGCCTTCCGTAACTGGACGGTCCTCTTCAAACTCTCCCGGTACTTGGATCGAGTTGTGCGGCCCAGAGTTGTCTTCCTCGGAGCCTTCTTTAAGGGGACGGTCCTTATTATCTTCTCTCCGTAATTGGACTAAGTTGTGCGGTCCAATTCTGTCTTCCTCGCCCTCTTCTTTAACGGGACGGTCCTTGGTGTATTCTCTCGGTAACAGGATTGATCTGTGCGCCTCAGTTCGGTCTTCCTCGTACTCTTCTATAACGGGACGGTCCTTGTCGTGTTCTCTCAGAAATAGGATCTATCTGTGCGGCTTAGTTCGGTCTTTCTCGCACTCTTCCGACTGTCAGCGAGCTTCTCAGATTCTCTTCGGTAAGAAGTGCGTCTAGCTCGGCTTTGCTTCTTCACTTATCTCCGGTCTGGAGATCCTCCCGTGGCTTGGCAGCCATCAATGTACTTCCCTACTCTCTCTCCTAGTTGAGCACTCTCTCACTCTCTCTCTGGGCGGTTGCCCAACAAACCTCTCTGCTTCTCTCGGTCTCCGAGTGGAGAACCCTTCGTGGCTGATCGCCACTGGCTAACTCCCTTTCCAGCTCTCTGCGCTCCTCTATATGCCCGCCGTCTACCTCCCTTTCACTCCGACAGAGTCCACTACCGCAAGGGAGATTGGGTTGGTTGAACCTATTCTTCTCACAAGGGAGTCAGCGTCGGTCGAATTCAACAAAAAAAGATAGGGGGGGAAATTGGACAGTTCCACAGGTAACAATATCACATTGATTAGAAATGAAGATTTACTCGTAACGTAAGAAATATTGGTTATAAAGATGTAGATTTTAGGATCCAAATGAACGTTAGATGAAGAAATAAATGAGCTGACCTGTTTCTGAGGTCAAATACTTCAAAAGACGAAAATAATACAAATTACCTCTAACCAAAATTATTTTCCTTCTGTCTTGAACTTGTTTTCTAGAAAACACGAACCAGCACTTGTTATATTCTGATGTTCTCCTTTGGTACGACTTACATGTACTCTATTTTTGGTACAGATCAGATTCGTGGCCATGGTATCTAAAGTATTCTTAGCCAATTTTGTAAGGCTTGCAATGGAACACTTACTGGGGGCCGTAAGCACGATGTTAAAGTTACGAAGGAATTTCTTTACCATAGGAAAAATTATGGGATGATAATCAAGGATTACGTAAACTATCTTAGTATTGAGTCTATTGCGTTGCACTGGTTGGAGATTATTGTAAATATGAGACAAAGATAATGCTTTAAATTTAGATATAAACTCCAAGGGATAAACGTTGGATAACAATAAGTCAGTAATATAACTTAATTCATTTTGAAAACAATCTAAGCGATTCGATAAATTAACGGCTCGCAACACGACCATTTTTACAATATTGATCTTGAAGGATGTCGGGCAGTAAGAAAGGAAATTAAGAGTGATTCCAGCGTAAGTTGGCTTTCGGAATATTGAAGTGAGCATGCCATTACAATCCCTAAAAATGCCTATATCCAGAAAGGATATAAAATCATTTGATTCCCTTTCTTCCGTAAACCTCATATTGGGGTGAATGGCGGAAAAAGCAGCCCCGATAAAGTCACGATCTGCAACATCCTCATAGAACAAAATATCATCGACATAGCGCATATATATTGGGAAGAAAATATGGTTAGAATCAAGGATACTAATGGCCATGTCCTCCACGTATATCATGACCCATTCCGCAATCAAACCTGAGGCTGATAACCCCATAAAGAGTCCTTGTGTTTGTTTACAAAAACACTCATTGTAAGCAAAAAATTGCATCCGATGAGTGTTTGAATACGAATATCATTAAATTTACGTTTACAGACGAAGGAATCTAGGCGTTTCGTATAAATACGACATAAAACCAATTCAATTAATGGGAAGGAAATGGTGGTGTAAAGTGCATCGACATCTAGCGAAAACCATTGGTAATTATTCAAAGGCTTAGTACCAATGATTTTGTTCTTTGCTGAGATATTGTTACCTACGCTAAAAGAAGAAGAAACATTCATGCCCTTCATTAACTTAAAAATATAATCAGCAATATTTTTATGGCAGAGTTACAACAAACCACAATGGGTCTGACCTTAAACATATTTTCATCGTCTTTTGGTTTGTGGGTTTTAGGCAATATTTTTAAATAAGGAATTTACAGATCAACATTTTTTTATTTCCTTACCTAATCTTTCAGAAATAATGCCATTATTACAAAATTTACGAATATCTCTTCTGATAGTATTAACAATTTCTTTTCTATTAAATGAAAGAATTGAATATCTTTTTCATTAAGTAGAAATTTTTGAACCATCTTATTATAAGTGAAGGCATCTAAAATACGCATTTTATCCCCTTTATCAGATGTGGTTACAATCAAATTTTCAATCCTGCTAAGTTGTCGTATGCCTTGAACTTCAAGAGGGTTAACCAAAACTGGGTTCTGTTATAAATTCCTTTTAACTGTTCTGCCAATCGTACTTCGAAATTGGTTCAAGTTGTCCGATTGAAATGAACTCTGCGGACTCAGGTAAACTTTTTACGGCTAGGAATGGCTTCTTCGTAGTCGTATCTTTTTAGGCTTGGTCGTCTCTGGAATCCTGCGGACTCAGGTAATCATTCTGCGGTTAGGAATGGTTTCTTGGTAGTCGCACTCTATCTTCCTGGTTGGAAGTAAGTTCTGAACTTCGCCCACTGAACTGTATCTTCTCCGGTTCGAGAGAATTGCGTAACTCTTCTGCCACCGTACTAACTTGCACCTTTCTCTCTGTGGCTCTCGGTCACCAACTGCTTTGCACTCCAATCTCTGTGGCTCTCGGCCACGAACACACTCTGTTCTCCTAACTGGAGACTGTAGTGAGGCTCTCAGCCTCTAAACTAACTGCCTAAGCTTGGCTCTGCAGCTCTATATAAGGCCGCTCGATGCCTCGTTCCTGCCACTGAACTGTTCAACTTCAAACAGGGAAGCCGGGTGTGACGAGGCGACTCCGTGGATGGGTGAGTGGCCAAATCGACAGGTAACAATATATTCGCGAACTCCATAACCTCGATTCCGATTACGTTTCCATATTCAGCCCGTCGCGTCGCAACTTAGCCTCTAACATTTTGACAACATTCACCTCATGATACCGATGTACACGGTTTACACTCTAAGCCCCAACCGAAAACTCCAAAAGACGGCCTCCTACTGCAGCTATACTGTTCACACAACTAGATTAAGTACTTGTTAGTGCAGGTACAACATGCCACCGTCCGATGGCGCTAGCAGACAACAGCTGAGTTTTGCATACGGATGACTAATACCACTGTTTTTGGGATAAGCAATTTATATTCTACGCACATTTTCGTGCGGTTCTCAGCGTTCGAAGTCACGCACATCCCTTGTTAGTATAAATATTCATTTATTCCTCATTATATATATGTTTTTCACTTAAAATAAATTCCTCAGGATAATTATTCATAATCAGTCTATTTTTGAGATCCTGAATCTTCCTGTGCCAAAGCATTTTATCCTCTGTGTAACACATTATCCTTCTTAGGTTATTCATAATTATTATTCTTTTTGTAGAGCCCGATGGTTGGATTCAAAATTCAAGATATGGTTGCTTTGATATTCTTTCCTAAAGTGTTCATATGTTAGAAATGATGATGTATTTTTTATACAAATGTCGAGAAAAGCAATTTTATTCTCTACTTCTTCCATTTTGAATTTTATATTCAAAAAAGAACAATAATTATGAATAATTTAAGAAGGATAATGTGTTACACAGAGGATAAAATGCTTTGGCACAGGAAGATTCAGGATCTCAAAATAGACTGATTATGAATGAATATCCTGAGGAATTTATTTTAAAGACATTTCAAGAATTTTTCAGGAAGAGAAATTTCCAGAAGAACAAAGACATTATGAAGTATAGGAAATATATAAAATTACCAATAGGGATCAATGTTAATAGCTGTGTAAAAAATGTTTGTAAAGAGAATGAAGTAAGCATAATGTATTTCAAAAGTAATAGATTGTTCAAGAAATGTGGGAGAAATAAGAAAACATTACATAGGATAGGGATGGTTTAAGTTTTACAATGTAGATATTGCCAGGGGATGTACATAGGCAGGGCAATGAAGGAACGATTAGATGAACACATACGTGCGTTTCAAGTAAAAAAAATAAGAATATTTCAGAGTGGGCAGACCACTGTTCTAGATATGGGCACAATCCGGACCCCATTGTGAACATAGTATATGATGTTCAAGATGAAAGTAAAAGATTTATATTAGAGTCATGCATGATAAATTGTTGTTATTGTTTTAATAGAGATAAATCCCTAAAGGTTAGTGGAATATCGCTAGGGATTTTTAGAAAGTCATTAATGGAAAATAAAAGAATAAAAGAAATTGTGAAATTGAAGTAAAAGAAATTAAAGTAATAAGATTTATAAAAGTTTTTACGATGAATGATATCGTAATAATTGTTTTTTTCCGTTTTCATTGTTTTTATTGTTGTTATTATTTAGCGTTATTTTTGTTTTTAACAAAGATTTGATGGTAGCCGAGAGCCACAGAGAGTAGAGTGCAAAGCAGTTGGTGGCCGAGAGCCACAGAGAGAAAGGTGCAAGTTAGTACGGTGGCAGAAGAGCCACGCAATTCTCTCCAACCGGAGAAGATACGGTTCAGTGGGCGAAATTTACTTCCAGCCAGGAAGATAGAGTGCGACTACGAAGAAACCATTCCTAGCCGCAGAATGATTACCTGAGTCCGGAGAATTCCAGAGACGACCGGGCCTAAGAAGAGTGCTACTATGAAGAAACCATTCGTAGCCGCAAAAGGATTACCTGAGTCCGCAGGATTCCAGAGACGACCGGGCCTCAAAAGGTACGACTACGAAGAAGCCCTTCCTAGTCGTAAAAGATTTACCTGAGTCCGCAGAGTTCCAGAGACGACCGGGCCTAAGAAGCTGCGATTGCGAAGAAACCATTCCTAGCCGGAAAAGGATTACCTGAGTCCGCAGAGTTCCAGAGACGACCGGGCCTAAGAAGGTGCGACTACGAAGAAACCATTCCTAGCCGCAAAAGGATTACCTGAGTCCGCAAGGTTTCAGAGACGACTAAGCCTAAGATAGAACGTCTACGGGGAAGTTACCGATAGACGTTTAGGACTACGTTTGTGCAGAGGAGTACGCAGTGGACATTTGAGAGCTGAAGACTAGATTAATTAGGACTTTTGGCAGAACTATATTTTGATAATAAAGAAATAAAGTTTCAGTCTAACTTCGGTTAGGTTAACGTTCACTGAGGTGAAGACATTTATCTCGAATCTCGCATTAAGTCCCCAAGCCGCCGGACGTTCATAGTCTTACGACCCATAGCAACTCACGCCGGTAGCATTTATTGGCACCCGAATGGGGATGCGATAGCCGATCGAGACAAAAAGTAACCTGTATCAGTGAACATGCAGACCAGATCAGATAGCATGAATGTTCCAGTGCAACCTGTGGGACAGTGCTACTCCTTTGCCCCCAGATTGAGGTATAGTGGAACACATGGGGAAAACTTATCGCAGTTTTTATTTGAAGTGAACAAGGTAAAGGAAATAAATAATTGGTCTCAAAGACGAGCAATCGCATATTTAAACGATTGCCTAGTTGACACGGCAAAAGATAGGCATAACTATTTAAGGTTTGAGAATCAGCTCGCCACATGGAGTCAAACTATAAAAGCCATTAAAGCTGAATTTGCAACCAGAACATGTTCATTAGAACATGCGTTGACTAGACACCAGAAGAAGGAAGAACCTGTCTTTGAGTATTTTTACGAGAAAGTCGGACTTCTTCAACAATGCAGATATGTTATGCCGGAAGAAGAGCTAGTACGAAATGTTGTTCGTGGATTACAACCTTGTTACCGAGAGACTGGAGGTCATTCAGCCAAGAACCATTCGCCACTTGAAAAACCAGCTTCAAGCTTATGAGGATAACGAACGGGACGGGGACGAATTCAGCATGACGTACAGGAAAAGGGAAGACCATACGAAGATGACGTCGGGCTACAAAAAGTTAATAGAACAGCATCGTGCCATGGCTTTATTCCCGAGAAGGATGTCCCACAAAAGTCAAGCTTTAAAAGAGACTGGAAGTGTTACTACTGTAATGAACTCGGTCACGGGATAGCCTTCTGCCCGAAGAGAGAGGCTAGAATACGGGTAGAAATGCTAAAAAAAAGAGGAGGATAGTGAACAGTCCAGTGAGAAGAATAATTCGACAATGATAGGTGTTACAAAGGTAGAGTGGGCAACGCCATCATTAGGTATACTGCAAAATACGAAAGTAAGCAGAAAATCCTATGATGCAATCGTGGATGAAGGTGTTGAAGAAACGTTTAGGCGTAAGAACCTTTCCACGAGACGGGAAGAAGAGGAACACAGAGGAATTACTGAAGAATTAGGTTATTCATAATTATTGTTCTTTTGTGAATATAAAATTCAAAATGGAAGAAGAAGTAGCGAATAAAATTGCTTTTCTCGACATTTGTATAAAAAATACATCATCATTTCTAACATATGAACACTTTAGGAAAGAATATCAAAGCAATCCTATCTTGAATTTTGAATCCAACCATCGGGGTCTACAAAAAGAACAATAATTATGAATAACCTAAGAAGGATAACGTGTAACACAGAGGATAAAATGCTTTGGTACAGGAAGATTCAGGATCTCAAAAAATTTGACTGATTGTGAATGAATATCCTGAGGAATTTATTTTAAAGACATTTCAAGAATTTTTCAGGAAGAGAAATTTCCAGAAGAACAAAGACATTATGAAGTATAGGAAATGTATAAAATTACCAATAGGGATCAATGTTAACAGCTGTGTAAAAAATGTTTGTAAAGAGAATGATTGTAAGCATAATGTATTTCAAAAGTAATAGATTGTTCAAGAAATATGGGAGAAATGATGAAACATAGGATGGGGATGGTTCATGTTTTGCAAAGTAGAGATTGTCAGCGGATGTACATAGGGAGCACAGGCAGGGCAATGAAGGAACGATTAGATGAACACATACGAGCGTTTCAAGTAAAAAAAATAAGAATATTTCAGAGTGGGCAGACCACTGTTTTAGATATGGGCACAATCCGGACCCCATTGTGAACATAGTATATGATGTTCAAGATGAAAGTAAAAGATTTATATTAGAGTCATGCCTGATAAATTGCTGTTATTGTTTTGATAGAGATAAATCCCTAAAGGTTAGTGGAATATCGTTAGGGATTTTTAGAAAGTCATTAATGGAAAATAAAAGAATAAAAAAAATTGTGAAATTGAAGTAAAAGAAATTAAAGTAATAAGATTTTATAAAAGTTTTTACGATCAATGATATCGTAATAATTTTTTTTTCCGTTTTCATTGTTATTATTGTTGTTATTATTTAGCATTATTTTTATTTTTAACAAAGATTTGATGTTGTTCACAAAGGTTTGATGTTATTCAGTTGCTATATGTTTTCTTTGTTAAATTTATTTCTTTTCATTAGTATTTTGTATAAGAACCTTGAGGAAGTCTAGACGTTAAGACGAAATATCGGTATGAGATTTGGAGAAAATTATTATTTTTGTACATAATCCATGTTATTTACTTATAAGCCGATTAATATTAATCCTATAAAATCTTACGCAAATCCCTTTAGGAAATAAAAGAATTAGCACCCATTGTTAGACATCCCTAAGGCAATTTGTGTTACTTTCGCTCTGGAGGATGCCCTTGGATACACTTACATCTCTTCATGTTTAAATTCAAGAAAATCCCTTAAAAGGTTCAAAAGTCATTGGGGGGAAGAGTGAGGCTTCCACATGGGGATACACACAATTAGAAACCGGCAGACTAATTTCAGAACTTCTAAGAAAGAAGGATAAAAAGAGAATTATCTTACTATGATATTATACTCTGCAGTTGTTGGTGGGAAAGATTTAAATGAAAAGCAAGCAAGTGTGGAGGGTCCTCGAAATCTGGCAGCTGGAGCTGGAACCAAAATATTTAAAATTAAAAGTATTCCATGAAATAAATAATGAATCCTCGGTAAGGCAATAATTATGTTCATTACTCATATACAATATTTCGTTCAGATAATTTCTGAACTTCTTCAGGCTATCTCAGAAAAACCGTTAATACGTAAATTTTGAACATCACAGTAATATAACAATATAAAACAAAACAGATAAGAATCGCAATTTGTTAAAAGGTCGTGAGTCCATGGAAGTGAATTGTTGTAAAACTGAAAAAATTATATGTCGTCTATGTGATAGGTTATGTGTAAATTTGTTATACAGTATAAATATCTGTTAAGGTAGGGATAAGAATGAGACCTCCAAGAATAAAATTAAAAACAAGAAATACACAATAAAAATAAAAGAATAGAAATTCATGTGCCAGTCTCCGCTAACCGCAGACTCTGGGCCTTTAAAAACAATTTCCTGATAGAGTTTCGTTTTCACAATTTAGTTTGTTTGTAATGAAATAATAAAGACAGTGGACTTATGCCCTTTTGACAAATTGCAACATTTATATTTTAAATATAGCTGAACTAATGATTTCCAGAACATAAATAGCCTTTATTTTCTTTAGTCTTCTTTCTTTCTTATATTTTTCTTATCAACGATTTACAAAAGACAAACTAGATTAAAGCAGAAATTGGCATCAGGTTATTTTTTTTTTAAAAAGTCAAAGATGAATCATCATCTCTTTATTCAACATCTCGCCAATCAATGAAGCTTCTGTAGAATTGCATATGTTCCTCTGGCACATAATGTAACATTTTTAAAATATCAGCAATTTTAGCTTTTTTTATTGGAACCTTTCCCAATGGATAGGCTGTCTTTTCTGGTAGTGATTTTGATTAGTGCCTTTTGATTAGTGCCTCATTTTGATTAAAGCGTTTCATGCAGAAAGTGTGGGAATGCATTCCATTGATAAACTGCAGTACAGTGATGTATCCTTTGTGTATGCTATTGAATATAAAATGATAAAATGTGTTTATTCCAAAGGCAATCTTTCATATCTTGGTTTCCTCTTTGTTTTTTCCGAAATCATTGTCTACTTGTAAAAAGGCTTCCACTAATTTTTAAAATCAAGTATATATTCTGGTTTTACCTCCCACACTATAAATTTGTCTTGAATTTTGCTGCTCAATATGATCAGTTCTTTTATATCACGAACATTGTATAAGCTATCATGTTTTCTTAATATCCTCTTGATTACACCAAAGTCCCTATCAAAGGGGAGATAATTGTTTCCACTCAAAGGGGAAAAATATTAATTTTTTTCAAATGTTGCTGTATCTGTTAAATGCTAAGAGATATCAAGAGAGTTTGGTTTTTGTTCGTCCTGAACAATTATCAGAAATAATGTCTTAATTCTGTAAATTTGAAAGGTACATCTCGCAAAAATGAGCAGACTTCAGTGTGGCCTTTTTTCCCAACATTTTAATGAGAAGTAGATTCGACTTTTTCCTGATTTTATGTCATGAACACAAAATAAGTTAGCAGTTACCTGTCTAAGATAAAATAATTCTTGCACAGGTATGATTGTTAGTGCTATGTTTTGCATATAGTTAATACAATTGAGAGAACATATTGTTCCTTTTTTCCTTCTTTCTTTTCAATTGAAAACAAGCTTAACGTCCGTAACTATTCATAAATGGAGAGAAAATCGCCAACCGTACAATAAATATGCCTTCGCACATTGAGCCAACATCAACGGGAATTCTGTACAGCTGTTTCATCCTTATTATGGAATCATCATCATTAGTGCCTTTCAGTGAAAGGACAAGGGGTTAACATATTGGATCTTTCAGGATCATTTTTTATTTTATTGTTTTTTATCTCGGCGGCCCATTCCCGGGACCGAGAATGCTTTTGGGTAAAGCTTTCCCGCAACGAGCCAAACATCAAGGATATATTCTGCTGATGATTCCATAATAAGGATGAAACAGCTGTACAGAATTCTCGTTGATGTTGGCTCAATGTGCGAAGGCATATTTATTGTCCGGTTGGCGATTTTCTCTCCATTTCTTTCTTTTCATGATCTAAATATTTGTAAACATTTAACTTCGTCTTACATGGAGAAGAAGTTCTACTCTCTTGTCTGCCTCATTCAAATGTGGAGATTTTATCTTTAATTTCAGCTCCAAGCTTGTGCAGCAACTATCCACTTGAGGTCTACCAAACTTATGATTGAAATTCTCCCCGAAATGCTTTACGTAAAAATTCTAGCTGACCTTCAGATCAGGAAATTTCTCTTTAAATAATCCATGCATTGTTCTAATATCTAAATCAGAACTTAAATAATGTACAGAAGTGCCTGAATAATGAGATTCCTTGATAGGAAAGGATTCTATGTGTTCTTTCACTCCCATTTTTGTGTCAATTGCAAGAGTAAAACTTACATGTCTACCTCTTCTATCAGAAGTGGCTTTTCCTTGGTTTTTAAAGCTGGATATCCGTCTGGCTCTTATTACCAGTGATATCAAATGCACATAGGAAAGCTTTCAAACATACATTAACTTTGTCACTAGGCCTTCCATTCAACAAGTGATACGTGAAACTTGCTGCATTGATTCTTGAATTCTCATTCTTCCTTGGTTTCAATGTCTACGTCACTTCCTGTCACGTGCAACACGTGGTGTTTCTTTCTGCATGGAACGTAATTGAATCACAATTTGTTAAAAGGGCAAGAGTCAGGGACTGATGTCTTATTAACAAATCACAAATATTTCATGACATTGGATGATGGCCAATCTACAACGCGTCTGATATCATTTTGACACTGAATGAAAGAGCTATCTTAATAGATGAATAAAAAATAAAAACCTCAAAATGACGAAATTGTACTAATGCCCTTTTAACAAATTGTGATTCATATATGATATAAGAGATACGCAATTTATGTGAATTTAGCCTTATTACGTAATACTCTTTTAAAAAACTCCAATGAATAATTGTTTTCATACAAATTTTTTTACGTGTACTGTGAATTATTGCTAATGTCCTTTGACGTCTGTACACTTGACTAAAACAGTTAAGAAATTTTAAAAAGTTACTTAAAATTTAACACTTATTAAAATAATTAAAACATTAAAAGTTAAAAATTGTTAAAATTACACGACCGGGTTTCCTTCCCGAGAGGGAAATTTTTCAAATGTTTCAAATTTTTCAAATGTTTCAAATGTTTTAAATTTTTCAAATGTTTCAAATGTTTTAAATTTTTCAAATGTTTCAAATTTTTCAAATGTTTCAAATGTTTCAAATGTTTTAAATTTTTCAAATGTTTCAAATATTTCAAATTTTTTAAATGTTTCGACATTTGAAAAATTTCCGTCTCGGGAAGGAAACCCGGTCATGTAATTTTAACAATTTTTAATTTTTAATGTTTTAATTATTTTAATAAGTGTTAAATTTTATGTAGCTTTTTAAAATTTCTTAACTTTTTTAGTCAAGTGTACAGGCGTCAGAGGACATTAGAAATAACTGTTTCTTATAATCCTTTTGCCTTTTTTATACAGTTGAAACTGTTAATAATAAACGTTTCTACATTCAGTCTGATCTCTCTGATTTTAAAAAGGACTTCGATTATTGAGTGTGGGTTGTGAGTCGCAATGGTCTGCCCAATCAGAAATAGACCACCTACTATTCTTGAAATGCTCGGATGTTCTTTTGTAATCTCCCCTTGAGGGTCCTTCCTATACTTCCAAAATACAGGGTGATTCGAAATTCAGAGGGCAAACATTAAGGGGTGGTAGGGCGCACTAAAACAAACATTTTTTGTTAAGGAATGTATGTCCGTAACTGTCACGTTTAAGCGCTAAAATAGGAATAAAACACAAAATACATAATTACCTCATTGTACAATATATGCTCAACAACATGCAACGAACGACCGCCAACAGTAATATATGCCTCACAGCGTCGACGCTGTGATTCACGTACATTTTCGAAGACGCCAGGTTTTTCTTGAACGTTGCATCAGCGACAGAAAATGTGGGGACGAGGTGCTGAGTGGAGTCAATCGGAGTCTCGTACATGAGGCCCTTCAGATATACCCATAGGAAGAAATCGAGATACGATGAATCGGGCGATCGTGGTGGCCAAGCAGTAGGTCTACCACGAGCGAAATGGGGGCATTTCTTTGACAACCGCATCTTTCTACCATCAATATTCCATAAATTATTGCTTTTTCAAATTTTAGTTACTTTTGGATCACCCGGTATATACCAATGCCATCATCGTTTGTATGTCATGTTCTTGAAATAGCTTCGGTATCAAAGAAAACAAATTACGTTTGTTCATATATACAATAGAAACATCATTTCGTTTGCATATATCTTTAATATTTAAATCAACATTGATACCTTGCGGTAATCTCTAAACTTTCTTATACTTTTTGGATACAGTATCGTTATGCTTTTTCGATACATTATCATTATACTGATAATTACGTTTAAAAAATTCTTTGATATTATATTCTACAAATTAGCCATTCCGGCATGGCCGAACGGTCTACACTTCGGTCTGATGTGAGGCCGATCTATCGAAATCTGGGTTCGAATCCTGGCGTCGGCATGGAAGTTACACTCTCCTTCTGTGTTTCGTTTGTCTCGCGAGTATAGCGTGAGCTGCCTCCTATGTCGTACCCTGGGCAATGTTTTCGTCGGCTGAATGCTCACATTTCTCGCCCCTTGTTGAGGCCAATAGTGGAAATATTAACAGCCCGGGCGTTGAAGAAAAAACAAAATATATTCTACAAATTAAATCGAATATTCATCAATCAGTAACTTTTTCTTCAGTAGTTCTCTCTTGTGTTTCTATATCAATGTTGATTTAAATATTTAAAAGTACGCAAACGAAATGATGTTTCTGTAGTATACATGAACAATAGTAATTTGTTTCTGTGATTCCGAAGAAATCTCAAGAACATTACATACAAAAGATGATGGCAGTAGTACACAAGTGCAGAGATTACGGTGCCATATATTTTCGAAGTACAGGAAGGACCCTCAAGTAGAGAATATAAGAGCACATCCGAGTATTTAAGAATAGTTGGTAGCTTATTTCTGATTGGGCAGACCATTGCTTGTTAAAGACTCACAACCCGGACTTAATGGTCGAAGTTCTTTCTGAAATTAAAGACAGAGATCTGACTAATTGTAGAAACGTTTATTATTAACAGTTTTACCTCGTACGTGTATTAGAAGGCAAAAGAATTACAAGTAAACAATTATTTATTGGACTGTTTTCAAAGAGTATCACGTAATAAGGCTAAATTCATATAAATTGTCTGTCTTATGTCATGTATGTGTTTCGTTTTATATTGTTATGTTGTTGTAAAGTTCAAAATTTGTTTATTAATAGTTTTATATTTTCGGAGACAGCCTGAAGAAGTTCAGAAATTATTTGAATGAAATACTGTAGTTAAAATACCGTTTTTAGTAACCAAGATTAATAACTAAAGAATTATTACATTGAACGACTGGACTATTATTATTTCTTGATAGCAAAACTTTATAATAAAGTAACATTATAGATATATCAAAATGTATTTAAAAAATAACAATACCTTATTGTTCACGTAATGTATAACAGTTAATATAAGCAATTTAATAAAAATTACGCCAGCTTAAATATGAAAGTACTCTTTCCTTTCAATAACTTTTACATTAAAAAGTTAAGAATGAAACACAATTTATAATAATATTAAAAAAAAACGAAAGTAAATAAGATCTTACAATCAGTGGTAATAAGTTGAAGAGAGGAAAGAGAAAGAAAATAGTGCAACTTACTTATTTTGATTGTTAGACATATGCCATTTATTGTGTTTTCACGAATCAGACTAACATTAAACACTTCTTCATTGGGTTCTAGTTTTATAAATGAATAACACTAGAATAACATAAAACAATATTAATAAAGAATTCTGCTTCGTTTTATGAAGAATTTATAAACGAAATGGACACACATCTATTAGATGTGAAGACTTGTAACAATTTGAAGGAAATGTCAAATATATTTGGTTTAACTTGCTTTTTTCGTAAATTGAAAATAAAAAATCTTTAATAAATAAAAATTCAATCTAAAAAAGATTGAGGCAAAAACACAAATTAACTATTAAGGCACAAACACATACATTTAAACACAGTTTAAAAAGTTATATTAGCATATTTAAAAAATTACGTTTCGACTGGGCTCAACCAGCCGTTTATCAATGAATTCCATCAACTTATGATGGAAACGTAATTTTTTAAAAAAAAATTATAAATGAGTTAATATAATCTTTAAAATGTTTAATAGAATTATTTGTGTGTTTGCCTTATTCTTTTTTTAAATTGAATATCAATTTTACACATGTTAAATCTCAATAAATCATCATGTTAGATTACAAAAGACTTATATGATTAAAGGCACATTATCTAAAGAACATAGAGCTTCAAATTAATCTATGTGATATTTTTAATTTATTCAGTTTTATCCATTTTGTCTCAAAACAAGTTTAAGTGCATCGATGGAATTTGTATCTGTCATCAGCGGAAATTAATCAAGTTATTTTATTACATTAACTATTCTTATTTTGCCATCTTTTCTAAGCCTTCAAAGTACTGCGACAGAACTTCATTTTATGACCTTTAGATTTCACTTTGTCTGTAAGGAACTAAAAGATATTAATAGAGTGATGATTACAACACTTGCGACACATAACATAAATATTAATATGATTTGCCAAAACATGAAAATTGCTGTTATTCCATTACTAGTCTATATGGTGCTTGAGATGCAAGAGGCAAGGCTCCTGGTGCTTCGTGCCAGTCGCTCGTCCGCTGTATCCGCTGGATTCAACACAGTTTCTCCAGTCCGAAGTCAAGCAAATTACCATTTGACTATCGCCCCTCTCCTACTGCGTATTTCTGTTAAAGTAGATTAGATTAGATTAATTGAAAGTGGGTGGCATGACTGCCGAGCACGTCGACCTAAAAGATCTTTTGTACTATCCCACGGAAAGAAGGACAGACGGAGAGAAAGACTGAGAAAGGATGGTGTGAGAAATGCAGCGGAAACGGGAGAACCCCGGGAAAACCTGCCCAGCGCGGATCGCTACCATCAACGAAACCCACATGAGAACCAAACCCGGGACTCAGAGGTGAGAGGCCAGTGTCTTAGCGACCTCGCCAACCGCGCGGCCTTCTGTTAAAGTAAGTAGCATATGAATACATTTCTATTGTGAAAGAGGATTTTTAGAATATTACTTAACCTTTAAATTAAGATCAGATACTGGATTCAGAAAATACTTGGAAACCATTTTCCATAATCCCTGTAACTTTTCAATTTTTTATCACGTGTCACTTTTTTGAGTTGTTATATTACATTAGAAGTTGTTCTACATACTTCAAAAACACTAAGCTACTGTAAATTAACCTATTTTCATTGCTAAAGTGAGAATAAAATAATAAATTAAGGAACATTGTGCATTGGAAGGTTTTTAGTAGAGTAACTGGAAAAATGTTCAAAGCCCATCAGTGCCATTAGTTTGAAAATTGCTAATAATGTAGTGAGGACCTAAAGTACCAGGTAAATACGAGGGTGAGTCAAAAAGTAATCTTAATATGGCAATAAAAATTTAAAATCTCGTAGTAGAGGATTCTAATACAGATATGTTATGTCTTGCCACTTGAGGAACCTGCGGGCGCATATACTTTGGTCTACGCGCCGTCTGTGACGTCAGCAAGCCAAAGCCAAGATGGCCGTGCAGTTAGAAGAATGCTCCAAAGAGGAGCAACGTGCAATTTATCTGGTTTGGGGGCAGTAAGGGAAACTGGCAGACATTCATCACAGGATGCAAAGACAGTACAGGGATAGTTTTTTGTCGCTTCAGCAAGTTTACGAACGGCATAGGAACTTTGAAAGTGGGGTGTCAAGTACTACTGATGCAGCTCGCTCCGGCCGGCGTCACACTGCGACTGTGGCTGACATGATCGCTGCAATGGAACGATTGATATGGGAAAACCGGTGGATAACAATCAACGAGATGGCTGAAATAGTGTTTATTAGTAATGGCTTGGCATACCACATCATTCACGATATGCGAAAGTACAGCAAAATTTCCTCTAGGTGAGTACCAAGACAACTTGTCCCAAAATCAAAGAACTTCGTGTGGATGCTTGTGAAACGCTATTGCGACGTTGTGAAGTTGATGGGGATGACTTTTTACGATGTATCGTCATTGGCGAAGAATACTGGGTCCAATATTACTAGCCAGAGACTAAGCGAGCAAGCAAGGAGTGGTGACATTCATTATCGCCGAAGCCAAAAACATTCTGCACAACTTCGTCGGCTGGCAAAGTGATGCTCACGCTCTTCTGGGACTGTAACGGTCCAATCCTGGAACGTTACATGACCAAGGGATTTACTGTGAACAGTGAATCATATTGTGATCTGCTTCAGAACCATTTGAAATTCACAATCAAGTCAAAATGTCGTGGTTTGCTCCGTTTTGGTGTGCTGTTGCAGCAGGATAATGCTCAGCAGCATACCGTCCGTGCGATCGTAGAAAAACTAACTGATCTGCATTTCGAGTGTCTTCCACATCCTCCATATTCACCAAACCTTGCACCGAGTAATTCCTTGTGTTTGGACCCCTCAAGGAGGCACTAAGTTTCACATGAAGTTTCGGGCGGATGATGAGATGAAAGAAGCGGTGCATCCTCGGCTTCACAGTCAACCAAAAGATTTTTTTCTCGAGGAATCCAGATTCTCTTAAAGTGCTGGTGCACCTGTATTGAACGTAATGGGGAATATATTAAAAAGTGATGAAGTGTTTTTGTTAGTATGTGTGTATACTTTGTCAATAAAAAATAATTAAGGTTACTTTTTGACTCGCCCTCGTATAAACTGCATATATTTTTTAACTTAAATATATCGGATAATATTTTGAGAAACACAGTACAACCTGTGTTGCTATAAAAACAATAAGTAACTATAGAATGTTTTCCGTACTTACATTCATATCTACTGTCAAAATATTGTCTTCATTGATTCCATTGGAGTCCTCCCAGAAGTCCATAAAATAATTATTGGGAATATCAAACAGTGATGACAGAGGAATGTCTTTATCAGGAACAGACAGATTATAAAGGTCTCTGTATTCGTCTCTCATCTGGTGAAAGAAGTGCCAGTGCTCAAAAGGTCTATAAGGACAAAGAGTCAAAGATGGATACTTGAGAGTTGTATTCTTTTCTATAATTAACTTCACATTAGGGTCTCCGTAGGTAAAGTCATTCACCGCATCGAAAATCTGATAGAAACTAGCTGACAAACACGACAGAAGGATTATTACCCATAAGCCCTTGCGGTAGGAACTACAGCGCTTACTGGAGATGCGATCGCATCCAGAAATACCAATATTTATATAAGATAGATAAGATCGATTCAGGCCACGGGTTTTCGTTTGAAATAAATGACGATTTCTTCTTGTCTTTCGATTGGACCAAAAGGATTTTTTGAATAAAGAGTTTTCAAGAAAACTCTTCCGTTTCGTTGCAATCTGAAAATACAGAAGATTGGTTAGAAAACTGTAATTTTAAATTTTAATGTTCAAAACCTATTTATTAGCAGATACTCAATTATTTTATTAATAAGTAAATAGTAACGATAAAACAATAACAGTTCAATGAAACGTTAATAACAACATCTTTTGAAAATAATATCCCTCATTAGCTGAGTTAAAAATTAGATTCATAAGAAAAGAAAATTAGAAATTACATTATGGTTTGGAAAATATAAATATTTGAAATATTGTTTTTTATTTCCTTTGTTGTTCATTGTTGACCTTAAAAACTGAAAGATAATATAAAAAAAAAGTTATTTTTGGTCAACAATGAACAACAAAGGAAATACAATCACAGATAAAAACTTTGCGCGATCTCCGAAATTGCCTGACCCATCTTTCTAGCCAAGTTCAAAGTCAGATAACTCATGATGTGAAGCCATCTTGAATGAACAACTGCGAAGAAATGAATGTTGGGTGTGTCTGCTACAGCAGCGCCATTCTGCGGTTGCCATCCAATGCATTGGTTACGGGTACAGAGCGGTAGTTCTAATTTTACTACTATTTCCCAGACAGTTGGCCTATTAAACTAAATTTCCTTACTTTTTAAGATGGTGATTGTTTTTTTAAAATACTTACATGTTTCGTGAAGTATTCCAGCATTACTTCTAGAATTTCAAATCCAGTTAGCAGAGTGACATCAAGGAAAACTCCTAAACTTCCTCCTACGTCTGCGAACAGATTGGCGAAGGTGTACCATTGCTCTTCTTTTAGGATTGGGACAGTGAAATCTAACAGACGACAAGTAGTGCTAAATATGTCACCGAAACTATTCAGTTGTCCATTTAGGATTAAAAAAGAGTCTTGACATTTGCGTGGACACTGGGATCTACATGACTCTGTCTGTTTCATTATTTCTTTGGAGATTTCATAAGATTTCTTAAAAAGATGAGGCTCTGTACAATCAGCCAGCGAATAATTCATCATAAAGGGTAATCTAAGAAGAAAAGAACCTGCTTAAGAAGGTCAATTAATCAAAGTATTATTGACAAAAAAAGTTTATTTTTAATATCATTACTAATATATCTAAATTTAGAATTCACTTTAAATTAGTATCTTACATATTCAGTATGAGAACAGTAATGCTTAAAGCATAACTTGATAACAACCAAACAGAAAATTTACAGAAATGTAACATGCCCTTAAACTAATTTTAGTTTTCAAGACACACGATGAAACATTGTTTCAATTGGCACTATGGTCGGCGACACGATAACTTCCAAGCATTACAAGTGTTAGCGCCGCATCACAGAAGGGAAAAAAGTATTCCTACGCGGTGGGCTGATTTAAACTCCATATAAGGGAAGCTAACAGCTTAGATTTAATCCGTTAATTGCAAGGGAGCCAATGGTTTATTTTTTAAATATTTAGGATCTATACTATTTGTTAATTTCAATGCTAAATACTGAATAATATTACTGAAAATATTTAAGAAAAGTTGATATTCTAATTAATGTTCAGTGAATATATCAATTTTATAGTTAAATAAGTTCTTAATAATTTATTTTAATTATGATCATTGTTATTATAAAGTTATCATTAATGAATTGCAGAGAATGAACTTTATAGAAATTAAATAATAGTGTTTTCAATATTGATTTTTTAATTGCCTTAGAGTTGTTCTCTTTAAAAAAAATTGTGTTTAAAAAAAAATGTTCTTTTTTATTTTATTTTAATTTTTTAATTATTAGTTTTTATATGTTTTTTATTAATACAAAGTAATTTTTGAAAAACGAATTGATTCCTCTTTCTTATTATTTCTTAGTCCTGACAAGGACTTTAAAAAAAAAAATCATCTTCTTAATCTTCGCTGCTCAGTTCTTCATCTGAATTAGAAGTACTTGTTATTATTCAAGTGTATGATTACCTTTTCAACAGCTTTATCGACGAGACCATCAATATTCCATAGTTTTTCTTCTACTTTCTTAATGAGTGCCACATAATTTGTCCAATGTTGCGCTGAAATTTTTGTGACAGCTGTGTGGGCAAGTGTTTCAACATCGCTCAACTTGAAAGTGCGATTTTCAGCTGATCGCGAAAATTTTGAAAGAATTTACTCCAGTAAAACTGCTCGTTAGCTCCACGATGGCACGAATGGAATGCGAAGGATTATCAGTACGCAGTTTGCAATAAACATTCAATAAGATTTGCTTCGCTTGACTGTTCAAAGCTTTCCCTTGACCGGGACGTCGCGTCGATACAATTTTGACGGGGAAGACACCGCCATGATTGAATCCGTTAAATTGCTTACTGCACATCCTTTCTGATCATTATCTAAATTTCTATCTGATATTAATTCACATACAACATAATGTTATAATTATATCACTTTTATATTAAAATTCACTAAATAAAGTTATTATTAATATGTTAGTATTTATTTAAATTAAGATTTTTGTTAGAGATTCTTTTCTGATGCGTAGTGACAAACCGTCGCACACACTCCTATCTCTGGCAATGCTTGGAAGTTACTGTGTCGCCGACTGTACATTAAGAACTGTTTCAACTCCAATCAAACAATTATGAAATTAATTTCTTCTTTTAATAAATTGAAAAATGAAATGAATAACAAGTCAATTCGGTTTTGTAATAAAAGCAATATGAAGTGACTCTGTGCAACTTGTAGTGTTCGCGCGACATTGAATAACTAGTCAGCGGCCATCTTGAACCGGAAGTGTTAGCATTTTGGTTGAGTATGATATTCGTTCTCGGCAAAATCTATGCGTTACAGAAAGATGCCAATTTCGTTCAATTACACAGGCCTACAATTTTTGATGCCTAGGCTCTTTGAACTGATTTTAACTATATTTGGGGCGCTGAATCTAAAAATGAAATCAGTTTTTCTCTATCAGCTCTACTTTTATAGATGCAGCATACCCTACGAGTAATTGTGTCAACTATTGATATATATAAGGTATTGAGAACGTGCATTTAAATAAATTCATAAATAAACAATTTAAGCGCTGTTTCCTCTTTGTTTCTGCAATCGTATATCTTCTTTTTACAACAAACTATCAGCTTATAATATATTATTTTTTTATGAGCCAAATTCATAAAGTAATGTAAAATCTCTTTTAAGTACGGTGTGACAAAACTGCAACTCATTTCAATCCCATTGCTTCTTAGAGCAACTCCTAAAATGCCCTTATTTTTATCATCTGTGATGCTATCTGTCGGTAGATGATTCCAATCACTCAAATAACTTCAAGAAAAATCCGCTAGATGATTGGTGCTATTTATTGACAGCGCTAAGTGGAGAAATGCGTCCTTCTACACAATGGCAACAAATATGGCTCAATACCAATTGCTCATTCAAATGAAGGAAGAATACGACGCCATAGCTTTGGTCATGGAGAAGATAAAATATCCTGAACATCAATGGTTAATTTGAGCGGACTTAAAGATGGTAAACTTTCGCCTTGGACAGCAAACTGGCAACACTAAATATCCTTGTTTCCTGTGCCTCTGGGATAGCAGGGACCAAAAAAAAAACAGTGGATAAAAAAGGAGTGGCCTAAAAGAGAAAACAAGGCTGTTGGGAAAAACAATATCTAGTCGGAAGAGAGAGAACCATCTTTTCGCCACTACAAATCAAGCTAGGCCTAATGAAGCAGTTTGTAAAGGCTCTTGATAAGAATGGATCATGCTTGCTTACATAGAAAAAAAATTACCTCAGATAATTATAGAAAAACTGAAAGCTGAAGTTTTCGATGGCCCACAAATAAGACAGCTTATAAAAGATCCGGCTTTTGTGGAGTCCATGAATGAGGCTGAGCAGAAAGCATGCATGTGATTTGTCGATTTTGTCAGAAATTTCCTGGGCAACCTCAAAGCTGAAAAATATGTTGAGCTAATAAACGAGATGCTCAATAACTTCAGAAACCTTGGATGTAATATGAGCTTAAAAGTTCACTATCTACACAGCCACTTGGACCGTTTTTCCTGAAAATTTAGGCGATACAAGTGAAGAACAAGGTGAAAGATTTCACCAGGAAATAAAAACTATGGAGAACCGCTACCACGGAAGATGGAATACCCACATGATGGCAGATTACTGCTGGAACCTAAAAAGAAACTGTTCAAACAAAGTATATTCAAGAATGTCAGGCAAAAGAAGTTTCCGAAGGCTGACTTTTCTTTGATCAGTGATTTTTCTTTTCTTCAAAACTAACTGCAACTGTAGTTAAGTGTTACTGTAATTTTTTATATGATTTTCATTGCTATAAAGTGCTGTAGAAAATATATAAAGATTTTAGATTTCTTTGGTTTTATTAGAAAAACAAGATAAGTATCGCAAGGTAAGTCACGACATTTTTATATCTCAGAAACTAGAGCTGCTAAGTAAAAAACTAATGCCATATTTGGATTCAGCACCTCAATTATACTTAAATTCAGCTCTAAATACCCCGGCACCAAAACCACTGTTGGCCTGTGTTATCACTATTTCTCAAACGGTCAGTGACCATCTAAAATCGAATATAGCTTGGACAGAAAGTCGGGTTTTTTGCACAATCTTCTGATTACGGGACGTCCAACGAGGTATTACGAAGGGGGCTCCGACTTCCGAACTGGGTTTGGGCTGTGGAGGCGTTTCAGACAAAGACACAGGAAATCTTATAGCTTCTTTCTATGAGATCGCTAAAAATTATGAAATATTTTAAAATCTTAACTAATAAACTAACAAAAATGAAAGTAAATTTATAATCATTTTTTTCCTCTTTCCGTTAACCTTGATTCAGTTTACGATTTGCAGTCATGGAAGAGACTCCTGTTCCAATAGTAACACAAAACAGATGTAAAAGCAAATGTTGAAATTGAGCCATGAGGTTTCAGTTTTTCACAAATAAAATTTCAGAATAAAGATGGAAGAGTTTTACTGATGACTAAACTTGAAAAAAAAAAAAGAAAAAGAAGTATGACTTACATCAATGATGAAAAATTAGTGATTTATATACTACAAATGAAATAAAAGTTCAGTAGATTTTGTTAATTTCAATATTGAAAGGAAACTACTAAGAAGAAAAATGAGTACTTGAATTATTAGGATACAACGATACAAAGACAAACAAAGAATAAACAACTTATTTTTTTAAGACTTAAGAGTTCATGTATGGAAATACAAATCTAATAGTTTCCTAAGTGATTTCCGGAAAAACGTTTTCCAAAAAACACAAACCAATTCAGTTTTATAGTTAAAGCAAAACCCAGTTTTTACAATTACAATACAATTTGCACCATTGGTGGCGGATTTAGCACTTGAGAGGCACCTGGCGCAATTCAATTTTGAGGGCTCCCCCCGCCTCCTGAATATTTTCACTACCCCTACACCCTACTACAGTGGCTAGAATAAATTTATTCTAGCCACTGTAATCCTACAATGTGCATTCTAAGCCCACGTTTTTTACTCTGGTAGACACTATACCGGTGGCCCAAAAAAAGTGAGACATAAATAACACTGAAAAATTAACCAATACAAAACTACAACTGCCTGGCTGTATTTAAAGATTTGCTGATGTTCAGGTTGTATTAATTATGAAAATTGAAACTTATTGGTACAAGAATTATTAGGTTCCAAAAGGTAAAAGTGTTAAAAACAAAAAAAAATCTAGTAATCCATGGATATAAAAAAATAATTTATTTTTAAATTTACTACTGATTTCTATTTCAAAAATCTAGTAATCTACGAATAATAAAAATTTATTTAAAAATTATTATAATAGATTTCACTATTGGGTAAATAATGGAGGACATTTTGAATATTTGCTATAATTAATTCCATTTCAAGTATTCGATTTCATCTTTTGGGTTTTCTGGGAATGCGCTGATTGATAAAGTGAATTAAGAAATCTGATTTTTGCTTCTATAAATTGTTATTATGTCTTGAATATCATTATTAATTTTTATTAAAAATAAAATTATTTAAGAATATTTGCACACTACTTTATGAAATACAAATCAATATTAAAATTTAAAAATAAATTATTTTTTATATTCATGGATTACTAATTTTTGTGTTTTTAATACTTTTATCTAGGCCAGGCAGTTGTAATTTTATTTCGTTAATTTTCAATGTTATTTCCCTACGCCACATTTTTTTTGGACCACCGGTATACGGTTTATTTCAAGATAGGGTTCTTTAATAAAAAATACATCAATCAATATAGTTATCACTGTTTATTAAACATTAAAAATATATTGGAATGTAATAATATCAATAACAATTTTTTTTCGGAATATTAAAAACAAACTAAATCGGAACTTTTCTCGCTTTAGCTTCAGCAAATTTATCAAATAGACTTTCATAATCTAATAACCTAACTATATCATTTTCTATAAACATTACAGACACGTGACTTAAATGGAGTTGAGGTAAGGAATTTCTTAAATGATTTTTAACTCTCTTAAGAACTGAAAAAGAACGTTCACCAATTGCATTGCAAATAGGAATTGATAAAAATAGTTTCAGAATTGTCTCTACATTAGGAAATGTAGATTGTAAACTCCCAATTAATAATTTATACATTTTAACAGCATTGGTGACATTTTCTTCTTTTACGAAGGCAATAAAATGGACAAGTTCATCTTTAAAATTTTTAATATCAATATCATTTTGATATTTTGTGCACAAGTTTTCCACACAATCATTAAATTGGACGTCAGGCATTTTAAGATTAAAAAAAACAATCCAAAATCCTTTAGAACTTCTCCGTGACAATTCTGAAATTAGTAAGGTATATGGCCCAAATATCGCCCAGGTTCCTTATACCGCCCAGGGCGATGTAGGACGGGATAGTGATGCTATCAAACGGGAACCAATGGAAACAATTTGCCATTCCTTCCATTAGCACGCTGTGTTCGTTTGGTGGTGTTACTTCAACCCGTTTATTTTTTATGAATTCTTGAAGTTTTTTCGTTCTGGTAAGTTATGAACCTACTGTTTCTTTTAGTGCTGCAGCTTATGAATTATTCATGCAATCGCAACCATCTAATATCGTGAAGTAGTGAAAGAAATAACCTATCTGTCGATAATGTCTGTAACTTGCTAGAGGTAGCCGGTTTGTCTGTAGCGTCTCCCAAATTGACAAGCTAGAGAGTGCCCAATATCGCCCACCTCGTTGTTCCATATATCGCCCACTGTGCGATATTTTATTTTGGTTTATTACAGATGTCTCAACGTAAGACATGGGAAAGAGAAGTTGTCACAGCTGCAAAAAATTAAAAAAAATTGCCTTCTAAAAGCTTCCAAAACATTTAATGTCCCAGTCTTGTGAGTGGGTCACCATTCACAATTGCTCTAATGAATTCTCTCAGCAAAAGGAAACTAAGTCCTAAGGGGCTGAACTTAGACGATCCAAAGAAAAAGAAGCTCGCAACACCCATAAAGAATTGCGAAAAGATTAAGAAAAAAAAACAAAAAAATGCAAAGAAGTGCAAAAAAACAAAATATTTAATGGTGTGGGCGATATTTGGAACACTTTCACAAAATTCAAAATATGAGGTTTGCCTGAACAAAAATTGAGGAAAAATATAAAATAATAGTTATATCTATAATTGGTTCAGGAACATGTAAGTGAAGGTTACTATGATATATTGTAATTGTTTGCAAGCAACTGAGACGATAAATGACAAAAATATGGGCAGGTTTTCTTAGATGGGCGATATTTGGGCCATATACCTTATATCACAAATAACATTATGGACGTTTATGACAAAATTTTCTTTTGCATTAAAATGCGTTTCATTTAACGATGTGTCATCAAACTGCTATTTTCTTTTTTTTGATTCTCGTCTCTCGGTAGTTCCGGTTTTCCGTCAGTAAGTTGCCACCGTTCTCAATACCGCCAAAGTTGTTCCTGACAGTCATTATAAAATTGGAAAGCGATTTTAGCAGATTTGTTCCTAACAATAATTTTTACTGGATGTCTTGCAATGATTTGCTTGTACTATTTATTCTTTCTAATAATTTGTCCCATAAAACAGATAACAATGCTGTTTCATAATCGTTGAAACATTCTGCCAATTTTTTCGCCTCCGATTTGCTTATAGGTTTTTCACTATCGGACCTACTAACTTGGATTAGCACTTCTTTAATATTTTGGTAATTACATGTTAATATGGAAACTGCGTCTGCTCTTGATGCCCACCTAGTGTCACTTATTTTTTTAATCTGTGGAGATTGAGTTGTCATACTATTTATAAGTATATTCCATCGCCGAGTAGACGCCGAGAAATATAGTCATAAATTTTGAATAAAATCAAAGTAATTTAATGCGCCAGAATATGATTCCGTAGCACAATTTCCTATTAAATTTAAAGTATGGCTAGTGCAAAGTACATAGGTTGCTGTATTAATATGATGTTTTATTCTTGCTTGCAATCCGCTGTATTTGCCTGTCATATTTGCTGCATTATCGTAAGTTTGCCCCCTACAGTTTTTTATATCTATCGATAAATCTCTTAAAAGTTCTAGAATTATTCGTTCTAAATATTCAGAGTTATAATTTTCAATATTAATAGAACCAAAAATCGTTCTTTTATATTTCCATTTTTGTCAACAAATCTCAAAACACAAGTTAATTGATCTATATAAGCTACATCCGGAGTAGAGTCTACAATAATGGAATAATAAACTGCTTCTTGAACTTCAAATATTAATATTTCTTGACTTCGCTACTCATTGAACTTATAAATTCATCGAATACCGTGTGCGATAAATAATTAGCCTTTCCGCTATATGGATTGCAAATGAATTTTCAAAAAGCTATCGAATTCCGCCAGATACTCAATACAACTTAAAAAAAAAAATTCTATTTGAATCTGTGTCTCCTCTGTGGCCACGAAATGCTACTCCTAAACTCGCGATTAATTTCACAGTGGCAATGACTCGTTGTAAAACTGCTCGCCAATACTGTTCCGAAACAATTTATTGTTCTAAGTGTGTATCGATACGTTCAGCAATTGATAATCGTTTTTGTAGAGTCAGCATTGATTTCATATGACCCTGAGAAGTTTCCATCTTAACAAGAAGAGAGGGACTAACCATAAATGTATCAAGAAATTAAATTACCCAGCGGAGACTTCCACTCGAGAACCCATCTCCATTTTACTGGCCAGTTATCATGAAAAATTATGGATTAAAGTAATTGTTTTAGCTTTCCTAATTCTAATGGATAAATTACAGGAATTTCAAGCAGATCCAAAATGCTGGAAAGTTGTTGTGATTTTCTCGGCTGATTAAAAACTACACGCTTATACATATAATTTGAAATTGATTGTTTTTAAAACAAACAAAAGAAAAAAAGGCAATTTTTTTTTGATCAATTTGATATAGTTAAGTAAGCTATTTTCTGAGCTAATTTCAATTGTCAATTGAGATTGATTGAGGTCGTAAAACTGTGAGTACTTCAACAATTAATACCGACCGGTTCAAATACGGAAAGAAAGAATATTTGATACGAAATGAATCTTAGAATATTACGGTTACAATAGCCGTATCATATGACAAGTGTGCAAATTTAATTTCCCGAAGTTAAAAGTTAAATCCTGTGAACATTGAACGAAGAAGCTTAACGTTCAAAGAGATAATAACATCAAATTTAGTGCTTCAATTATTAAAAGTAAATAATAGTGAATTAAGAAGAATAGAATTTCTCTTTTACAGTAATCAATTAAGCTACTGGCTTTTCCGAAGTACGAATTTCTGAAAAATAATTTCTGAAGATTACGTTTAATTGTGCCTCGTAAATATTGTATGCTTACTGAAAGTGAAAGCATTGAAATAAATTAACATTGTGCATCGAAAGTGTGCAGCGATAATTCAAAAAGACTTTGGTGCAATAAACTGTTAGTTTTGATGAATTTAAATACTATTTGCAAAACATAAGTGAGTGATAAGTGTTATTATCAGTGTATTTAATGAATGAAATGAATATGTCAGGAACTCAATGATCAAGTCGATTATCAAGATGGGATAACTGATATTGTGCTACTATAGAACTTTGTTAAACCATATTATACAGAAGAGCAGATTGTCTAAGACTATTATAATTGAGCAAGAACTTTTACAGATTAACTGAACTTTTATGAACTATTTTATTCAATCGAAAATTCTCGACAGTTGTAGTTTTACGATACGCCTTAAAAAAAAAAAAAAAAAAAAAAAAAACCATTAACCCATTTCAAAAGGTTACGGGCCCAGCACGCTTCCATTGCGCAACCGCGTGTAAGGCGGAACTGAGCACCTTCGTATAAGACAGAAATACGAAACTGTGGATAAGGCGGCAATGCTCAGCTGTTAGTGAAGGCAGAACTACGGTAAATTACTTTTGGTGTAGGAAAATTACATCAGTTTGTCTAAACATTCATTTATTAATAAGATTTCAAATTGATACCAAAGTATTGTATCCCAATTTAAAATACAGAATGGCTGAAGGGGCAAATGATAAATATATCACCACTATATTCAACGGAACAAACTTTCCAAACATACACCTTAAAAAAAAACTATTAACCCCTTTCAAAAACTTAGATCCTTAGTTTTTTCGGTTAGCACTTTTCTTAGCCTCATGATAAATATAACGTAAGAAAGGGTACTTACAGAAGTTTTGGTGCGCCAAGATTACTGTTCGGAGCCCAATATGTGTTTCTCTGGAATCGGAACAACTTCTTGACCAGAAAAATGAAGCACTGATTCTTTTCTTTGATTTTTCGCTGGTTCGCACAACCGTTGACACTGTCTTCGCAGGCCACCATGTATCGAGGCATGTATATTGGAAGGTCCGCGGGCGATGATACAGACACGGTGAATGCTGCTCTGAAATCAGGAACGTCTGACACCCGGCTTGTGTCCAGCAGGATTATTAAGTAATGAAGAACTCTGTTATTTCATAGGGGTAATTGCCGTGACGTCACAAAAATTAACAGAAAATAGCTACTCATTAAATATGGGAATATGATTCTAACTAGTGACGTAGGTCAAATGATTGTCATGTTGACTGGAAAATAGCAAAATCCTAGTTTATGAGAATAAGAATAAATAAAATTCTCACGGGAACCTAATACATGAAAATCGAAACTTTAGAAAAATGGGTGATAACATGAAAATTAAAATATAAAATAATCGGCTTTATGAATACAAACAATGATTTCTTTTACAATAAACAAGTATTTACAGAACAAAATAAGGGACGAGGGGACAATACGAAACATTAAAAAATAAGCTGAAATATGGGCTGAGGGTGGCAAACGGGTCAAGAAAGAAAGTTGAAATAAAACCATGACAATGCCAACATTTACTTTTCCAGCTTTAGAAATAAAGCTTAAAAAAAAGTTTAGAAAAAATGTGCTATATGCAAACATTGTAAAGCAGAATAACTCTATACAGACGGTTAAAGCAGAAAAGTAATTGAAATAAAATATAGATTCATTATTTAAAAAAAGCCTGGAAGTGATAGGCTAATTCATACATTTTTATTCGGTTTAGGCCTCAGCCCTGATCCCTTTGACGGCCGGTACCCGATGCTGAGAGACCAACTGACCTCCCTTGTCGGGCCCCGATTTCATGTTAGGATGAAAAATTCGTTCCTTGATCTGTGGTACTGGTACTCACGAATTTATACACGGAGTCTAATATTACTGTTGGGAAACTTACAGATTGACTATAAATGTTATTCTAATATTAAGTTATTTACATATACTTCATTGATAACAAAACAAATGTACTACACTTCTAAAAGTTTTATTCAATCAAACATATTTGTACTGGTTCTTGAACGCACTCGTGAATGCGTGAAATATTACCGCTAGGGTTGCCACCCACAAAACATGTCATAGCTGGTGTTATTCATTTGTCAATTTAATTTAGGGAATACTGCTACATTATTAATTATTTTCATTATGAAAAGAAATAATTAAAAAATATAAGTTGCTTTTATTTTGAGAGCTAAATTTTGAGGCCTCCTTGATTTATGAGGCCCGAGGCGCGCGCCTCCTGTGCCTATGCGGAAATCCGTCACTGATTGGGAGACTGAGTAAATTGTCAGGGGTTAGTGATCAAAAGAATCACGTCTTGAATAATTTTGATTTTGTTTGTTTTTTTCTTTTCAATGAAATTGAGAAAAAATTTTTAACTTATCCTTCATTTCACTTTCTAAATACTTGAACTAATAGAAAATATTATCTATATTTTAAATCGTTATTATTTGATTTTTTTTTGTTCAAAAAAGAAAATGGATAGAATGATTCTTATTTCTTCAGTAACCAGATTTATTAGTTTTCGTTAAAAGCTACAGATGTAAACAATGTAAGTAATTTGTATAGTATTACGAATAACTGTTACCTGCATGGAACTTCAGAGTATAACATGTACTCAATACACAGATCAATACATCTCTCCACGATGTCTTCATCAGCACATGGGTATTTGACGGTATTTACGTTTATTACCTATTTTAAAAATACAACAGCTAAGCAAAAATAAAATAAAATAAAATAAAATAAAATTTAAAATCAGACAACTACATAAGTAAATACTATATACTATATTTTACTCAAGTATGAGTGAGACCCTGTGAAAAAAACAAAGAACACAGAGTTCTCAAAGTTAGAAAAGAATATAGTATGGATTCACCATCGTTGTTTCTGTGTGTATCATTACAAAGATCGAGGCAATTGTGCATATGCCATATAGATCTATCATAGACTTGATTTTGTGACCATACTTACTTACTTATTTACTTAATCTTCTGCACTCCTTAAAAGGAGCGTAGGTCTTCGACCACATCTCTCCATCGCGTTCTATTTTTAACATCAATTTTTCATTTGATTCCACGTTTTGTTGATATTTTTTAAATCCTTCTAAAGTGATCGTTTCCAAGTTTATTTGGGTCTTCCTTTCTTTCTTCTACCTTGTGGGTTCCAGTCCAAAGATTGTTATGATTTTGCCATTTTTTTTATCAAAATGTGTCTCAACTATTTCCATTTTAATTTGTTGTATAACGGGTTTTTGACTTGTATTTTTCCAGATTTCTATGTTGCTTATTCTTTTTGGTCATCGTATTCCAATAATTCTTAAACAATTATTTAGGAAGACTTGGATTTTATTACCCGATTTTTTTTTATTTAACATGCATGTTTCGGATCCACATAGAAAGTCAGATTTTACATTAGAGTTAAAAATTCTAATTTTAGTATTATTAGAAGGATATTTTGGTTTTCCATATTTTATCCAATTTGTTAAATGTTGTATTGGCTAGCATTTTCTTCTCTTGATGTCTTCTTCTGTTCCTCCATTCCTTCAGATTATAGATTCAAGATAAACAAATTGAAATTGTTTATTTTTTAATGTTGTGTTTTGTTGGCGTACCACTTGGAGGCCGGATCCTTAACCTTTGCACGCACTATATAATCTGCTTTGCATTCTGGGAGTTTCATCTTTCGGCGTGAGCACAATAAGCTGATTTGCCATTCAATTGATTGTTCTATGATAATTCTTAGCATTGCAATTTGGTCAAATAAGGACCATTTGCTCTGAAACCTGCTTGTTCGGATCTTAGTTTTTTATTTATTTTTGTCTTTATTATTTCTAAAATAATTCAAGTTAGTATTTTGCTACTCTATTCAGGAATGTATACCTATCCAGTTTCTTATATTCTGAAAGGTCTCTTTTTTTTGATAATTTTAAATAATGTTTCTGTATTCCATTCGTTTCCCCAAATTTCATTTTTCCAAATATCGTTAAGTAATGTATATAGTACACTACCTCCCAACAAGTAATTGGACACCTGTGATAGACAAGGAAAACGAAGTTTATTCACCGTCAATAGTTGGTGGAGCCTCCACGAGCGGTGATTACAGCTCCGGGGCATACTCTTAACCAGTGGTTGTACGACGGCGAGCGATATTTACTTCCACTCGGCTTGAAGAAATGAGGTCAGTTCCTTCACCGATTTTGGACGGAGGGGGCACCCCTTAAGTCGACGCTCCAACTCGTCCCAGCGGTGCTCGATAGGGTTAAGGTCCGGGCTCTAAGCAGGCCAGTCCAGTCGATTAACCCCATTGTCACCATACGAAGCTATGGTGGACCTCGCAACATGACTGGTGGCATTGTCATCCTGAAAATAACATGCGTCCACCCCGTAAAACTGCCACAACGTAGGAAGCGCATGATCATCCAAAATGGTGCTTTAGGTCTCGGCGTTGAGTCTACCAGGAATTGCGACCAAGGGTCCCGTGCCATATCAGGAAAAACACCTCCACAAAATAACTCCACCTCCAACGAACTTCACTGTTGGCACAATACAGTCCGGTAGGAGCGTTCTCCAGGCAGACGCCAAACCCAGACCCTGCCATCCCAACGTTAGAGAATGAACCTTGATTCGTCGCTCCAGAGAACCTTTTTTCACTGTTCAACGGTCCACTGTTGACGTTCTTTGTACCACGTTATCTGAGCAGCGCGATTGGACTTGGTGATCAAAGGCTTGTGGGCGGCAGCACGTCCATGATAACCGAGCAGATGGGCTTCCTTATGGATGGTATTCATCGACACAACAGTTCCAGTTGCTGTTGTTATTCCTCGCGGATTTGGCCCATCGATTTTGGGTGGGTTTCCGAATTTCTCTGGACAGCACCCGTCGGTCTCTAACTCCCAGTTTTGTGGGTGTGCCGGGTCGGGGCATATTCCGACAGTCACCCCTCTCCTTCCACTTGCAAATCACGTAGGCCACTGTCGATTTTGGGTACGTCAACTCGCTGGATATGTCACGAATGGATCTACCATTTCTGTGATACACGACAATTACCCCTTTCTCGAAATCGGAGAGCTCCGAACTGCGTGGCATCTTACATGCGACTGTTGGCGTTGTTGTTTCCCACACGATATTTAACGGCAGCTGCCGTGACTTGTCTCAGAACCGCCGATATCGTCGTTTGCAGGGGTGTCCAATTACTTGTTGGGAGGTAGCGTATTTCAGTTGTTATCTTTGTATTGGATTTTAGTAATTCTACCAGTTATGTTATGATTTCTCGCTGCTTTTCCATTTTTAATTCTGTTAATACAAAAATAATTTCAGGCTTAGTAGTTTTTCCTAGATTTATATTTAAGGGTTCATTTTCTTCTAACTTTTCAATATTAATAGTGAATCCTATCATCATTGTTTAATATTTCATAGAAATGTTCTATCCGTCTTGTTAGTTGGTTTGCTTCATTTAGTATGTTTTTATCTTGATTTGGAATCTCTCTTCTATTTGTTTTACCACTGAGTTTCCTTGTGTCATTCATATGTGGCGCTTCTTCGATTTCAGTGTATTTTCTTTTCTCATTTCTAGCTTCCTTTTTTAACTTCCTATTTATTTCTTTACATTTAAGTTCTTGTTAATGTTTTGTCTCAGGGTTTGCTTGAAGTAAAGCATTTTTTATTTGTTGTCTTTTTGATTTATTTTTGTCTTTAGTTTCTTCTGTTATCAAAATTTTGTCTTTATATTCTTTTATACCAAGGATTTTTTTTTATGTTTGTATATATAGATTTGATATTATAACTGTTTGTATGAGTAAAACAGTGATCAATGCAAGTTATTGATTTATTTATTTGTTTCATAGTTTCTTGTTGTTTTGTATATTTGATTTTTGTATCCAAGATTGTAAAATCTTTTAGATATGAATTGGTTATATTATTAGTGCTATTTTTATTATTTTTAATGTCTATGTTGAAATCACCTATACACATACCATTATGGTGATTATTATTTTCTTGTTGTATTTTAATTAGGTTTTCTTTTAATTCCTTTACAAATTTATCTGTTATTATTTAAAGGAGGTTTATATATTATATAGAAAATGAAAATTTCTAAGTTTCTAATTTTGCATTGAATGTTTTCATATATTATCGAGTCTTGACATGTTTATTTGTTAATTTAGAATTTCTAAAATTTTCTTGTTTGTGAATTTTAGTTTTGGGAAGGAGGGAGATGTTCTCTCGTCCCATAATGTAAAATAGGCCTGCCTTTGAAATATCGTCGAGATGGAGTTTTGAGTATTAAAGTGTTGTTTCAAATCAAGCTAACTTGAAAACTTACCTCCACTCTTTCCATTATAAGCGTTGTTTTAATCTTAGAGGTTCCAGGCACTCCGGCATCCACCTCTTGGTAACGAGGATTTGAATGAACAGATGGTGTCCAACCCTTAAAATAAAATTATTCATAAATCTCAATCATTATAATAACAAAACGAATATTTTTGGCTTTTGCTAAGATATTTATGTAAACTACATAAATATTTTAATGCAAAAAAATATTTACATTGATTCTTATTATTTCTTTGTAGTGGGTTTTTGGAAATGAAAGGGCTTTAAAATTAGCTCGTTTCATTCTGGGAATTGCAATTCTGCTTTTGCTAAGAACAGAAATGAACTGTTCTGGAAATCTGGGTTATTGGACTGGATTGTAACGTGTGAACATTTTTGATTTTTTTCTCAGATATTTATACAAAGTAAATAAATATTTTAATACAAAAAAATATTTCCATTGATGAGTTTCTTATTGTTTCTTTGTGGTGGCTTTTTAGAAATATAAGAGCTTTAGAACAAGATTGTGCTGTTTGGTTGGGATTAGTTGCTTTGTGAAAAGTTGTAGAATATAAGAGAAAGGTTTCACAATAGATCAAAAGAATGACGTTTTGAAAGTTTTACTGGGATATTCTTTTGCGAGGTGAGGTGATCGATGGGCTTGAGGGTGGTAGAAGTCAATTAGTTTTTCAACATCTATATCTCAAACCATTCCCACTCTATGGAAATACAAAATTGTTGATATTCGTAATCTCAGCGGACTATAAAAACATCAAGGAAACATCTAATGAAATGGTTATTATTCCTTATCAAGGATACAAGCTTTTTCACATAGAAATAGAAATATAGAAAAAGAGTTAAGGCAATATTAAGGACCTAAGAAATAATGTAATCTAATCTAATCTAAGCCATGTGATTGTATTCCCAGTTCCTGATTGTACTGTTGTGGCTTCTAGTTGATCGGAGCAAATGCTCAGGGCTACAATTTCCCGAACTAACTTGTTTAGAAATCTGGTATCCAAGTGATACTGCCACTTGGAAATTCACTGTTTGTAAGTATCGTCTTTACTTTTGTATCCGTATGGGCCATGGCTGAGATATTCATTACTATGCAGATATCCAGATATGTTTTATTCTAATCTATTTTTGCGGTTTAGAATGGATCGACCAGAATTTACAATCTTCGAGGAAAATGACAACTTAATATACTGTTTTTTTGAACATATTCTACATAGACTTGTTACATCCTTTTGTTATATAAATCCTTTTGACTTCCTTTTGAAAGTCGTTGAGGTTCAAATCCGGTTTTAAGGTGGAAGATCCCAAAATTCTGGGTTTTCTATGCTATGTTTACTTAATACGTGAGATCCACATTCGATTGTAAACTGCCTCACTTACCTTTCGGGATATGTCGAAACACATCACGATCGTTGTTGCCACGCATGCGTACTAGCGGGATCATATTATTATAGTATTATTATATAAGTATATTGTCGTAGTATTATAGACTGTTAATAATTCAAGCTCATTGACATCTGTTGTTCATTTTTCCTTTTTCCATTTCTCTCTTTCCTATGCTTATGATTTATTATCTGTGATGTGACTCTTGGATGCGTTCTTATATCCTTGTATATAGCTAAAATCTCGTAATAAACTGTAAGTATCGTGATAAACATTGACTTCTAATTGAATCCTCTTGGGATTTCCCGAAATAGTTCAAATACCACCTGTGGTGTTAAATCTGCAACTTTCCCATTTATAATGAATTGAATATCGTTGAGTGATAAAGATTGTTAACATTTTGTGATCGACCCTCATATTTAATGAAATATTGGAAAAAAAATACCAATTATATTTCCATTCGTAAGCAAAGTGTTAATTTTGATTCTAATTATTTTTATTTAAGCTCCAAGATGATTCTATTTCAATAAAATATTTATTTAAAGTAGAAAAAAATAGATTTATAGTTGCTTAACTGACTTCAAAATTTCTTTTTTATTGAAATTTTAGTGTAAATGAATGTTTGGTTAAAAACTAACTAAATAACTAATAAAATAAATAAATAAATAAATAAAAATAAAAAATAAACAACAATATCTTACACGCAAATAGAATTCATAAAAATTCCAATCCTGGTCCTCTTCCACGATCACTTGCCACCAAGAGACAGGGCCGTGCATTTTCATTACATCTGCAAAATGCATTTAAACAAACCTCTAAGGTCATGTGATTTCATTTTCTTCTTACCAGACTAATTATTATCACAGATATAAAAACTATAACAAAATGAGAGTTTTTTTTTTAAAAAAAGGGAAGAAAAATACCTAAGATTAATTTTTGAAAGTATTTAGATCTTATACCAATTGACGTAATGTATATGAATAACGATAAGATTTGAGGTGACGTCACAGAATTGAAGCAACAAAAACAGCATAATTCTAATAATCAAAATATAGAAAAAATAAGCAGTAGATTTTTTGCTTTCACGCATTCATCATGAAAAGTTAGCAGTTAGTAAGTCAATAAGTATTTCAGCTAAGCCATAATGCAGCAGGCAAGAATCCAGAAGGTGACACGTAGTTGACTTAGAACCTTAGAAGATATTTATAGATTAAGGAAATTTTTGAAGAAAATCCATTGTTCAGACTTTGTAATCTGTAGTCTCTCTCTCATCATATTGTCTTCAGTTGTGAAGATCTGGCCCAGAATCGTCATAATCTCCGAGGACTATCAAACACCAAAGAAAGGCCAATGAAACATCCAGGAAATGGTTACTAACCTTTATCAAGGGCAGAGACCTTTCCACATAGAAATGGAAATAAGGCAATGTTAAGGACCTAAGAAAACAGAATTCCACATTTCTGAAATAATCTAATCTAATCTAAGCTATAATTTGAATTTTAACTCGCCTAAAAACAAGCTTGTATTCTTGCAACACAAACATTTATTTACTATAAAATTACGTTAAAAAAACATATATTAAGTAAAACTTTCTGAACTATTAATGTAAAATTAAAAGTAAAAATCCAATTAAGGGATTTTACTCAAAACTTGTGGGGTAATTATTTAATCTTTGTAACGCCTCCCTACAATGGCGGTTTCAGAGTATGCAAATGGTCATTTGGTAAACCTCAGGCAAAATTAAACTAACTAGATTGATCAACTTAAAAGTAATGTGAACATTCAACAAGCACAAACCAAAAAGGGAAAAAGTAAAAGATTTAATACTTTGAATTAGATTTAACTATCCAGAAAAATATTATCTTATCGATAATATAACAAACAGTAACTTTCGTCAAAATTTTGGACTTAGATAATTGGTTAAAGTTCTATAACTTATTCAGTTCCAAAAAATAGCTTAAGACCTCGAAGCTAAATTTACGTTTTACATTAATTAACTGGATTCAGTTAACTTGCTATAAATTGCATAAGCAACTTGTATTTAACGATTACAGTTTAACGATTACAGTTCATTCATCTCGAATCCTGCTTCTGCAGTATTGGCACTCATCCAACTAAATAACGATAAATAGTTCCTACTTACGTTCTTCAGTTTTACAGCAATCGTGGCACCAATGAAGAAACGCACTGTAAATGATTCTGGTTACTTAACACTGAATCTTTAGCTGCTGAATCGTCGAACTGCTGAAACATGGCGACCTATGTTCCAATTCATGGTAGCCCTGTTGTATCTGCCGTCGTCAAGGAAACAAACACTGCCTCTTGTTTGCGAAAATCCACCTTTCACAAACGAAATCGACGAATTAAATTCATCCCAGGAATCTTCGAGTTGATTCACACACTGATAGGCACAGAATATAAGCATTTAGACACTCAGTTCATATTCTTCGATGACATAGCACTTAATGAGAGGATTCTTTCTTCTCACTTGGTTCGCCACAACAGGAACTGATTTGTAGCACTGGAAAACTCACTATGACTGCAGTTGCTTAGTCATGGCCCGGTCGCTTCTATTGCAACAGAGCTCCGTTAACATTTGCATGTGAACGTCACATGCATTATTCTCATTCGTTGAGCGTTCACACTTGCATGTACGTTGTTGGATTTTCTCCGGCAATAACCCTATTTACTTCAGTAGCACTATTTTGTAATTATCTGGGCAGAATGGATATATCATGGGAAATATGGTGAGTAACTTAAATTCACACTACACATGTTGACTATAATTTCACATTACACAATCCACAAAACTGCTTTAAAACAATGTTTAGTGAATCTGAATTCATTTGCCCCCGATAAAAACTAAATTATTATTATGAATTTTTTTAAGAACTCTTGTTAAGCAAATTAGCAAATTAAATTGTAGAAATCTGTCTTTATGATTAATGTCTTTTACAAAGAAAAGAAAAGATAGCATTATATTTTTTCAGTACAAAGGAATGGTTTGGTTTGACAGGTCGAAACCTCCCTTGAAATTTTTATCATTTATTCAGGACCTCAAGTAGTTATTGTAAACCAAATTTTAGCTGCCGAAAGGCATTGGAAGGGTGTAAAAAAAATGCTAAAGTTACAAGAAATAGTGATGTGATCATTGCTTGAGAGCCACGTCACCTATCTCCGGCTACCGGCGAACACTGAAGGTCAAAGACAAATCGGAAAATTTCACTGCAGCAAAATACTTAATTTATGAAATAATAATTAATTACTATCTATAAAATAGTATCAATTACTATTATAAAATAAAAGCAATAACTGAAACTGAAAAGCAATAAGTAATAACTGAAAACTGAAACAATAAATAACTGAAAAGCAATAACTGACACATTTGTATTTAAAAAAAAAAAATATTTTATATAAAAAAACAAAAACAAAGAAAAAGTATTACAATTAAAAACTTGAAGAAAAATTTATGTAATGCCGACAGGTCACATCGAACAAGACGAACAACGACTCCCTACAATCTCAAGGGCCTCCTGATCACCATAAATACCATGTAAATGATTTTGTTTTGGTGAAGTACCAATCCCGCCAGTATCCTGGCAAGATTGTTGAAACCGGTGGCAACAAGATTCGTGTGTCCACCATGGTAGAAAAGGGGAAAAACTGGAGATGGCCAGACGAGGAAGAGTCAGTTTGGTACGACCAAACTAAAGTTCTACGAAAATTGAATCCACCTATTCAAATAAGCGAGCGCCCAACTCCTACATTCGTGTTTGATATCAAACAATAACTGTAGATAGCTAAGAATTCATTATTTGTTCTTACATTTAATTTAATTTAATTTATCATACAGTTTTTTTTGTTCAAGTATTATTAAAATAAAATTTTTGATAAACTAAAATGTTTTTTCTCGAAAATTGCTGTGTTCTGCTCAAGTACCCCTATCCATATCACGTTATGCCAACTAGCCCCGCACCTGGGGTTAGTTGGCATAGTTGCAAGCTTTTAGGAAAAGTGTTTTGGGGGTTACCTAAATTAATGGGGCCTACATAATTTTGTAGTCAAAAAGTTAAGCTATCCGCCGCATTCACTATAATCTCTCTAAGTATTGAACAAAAAAAATAGAAAATCAAAAACCAAAATATATGCCAACTAGCCCCGGTCGCCCCTACTTTAAGTTAAAAGAGTTTAACGTGCCGCAAAATAATTTAAATTAAGTAAAACAAGAAATTTAAACTCAGCACAAATTTAACCAAATTGCCTTTCTGGTTCGATTATCGGGAAGGAATCGGGAAGGCCGTTTCGTCCTACAGGGAACTCATCAGCCCGATCTCCAATTCCCCGATTAAAGATGGGAGAAAAGGCGGAGATCGGGCTGATGAGTCCCCTGTAGGATGAAACGGCCCATTTCATTCCCGATAATCGAACCAGAAAGGCAATTTGGTTAAATTTGTGCTGAATTCATTTCTTGTTTTATTTGATTTAAAAATTACTTTCTTTGACAGAATTTTAATTTAGTGTTTTTATTTTATTTCAAATAATAATTACATTAATTACTAGTTGGAGTAAGTTAGAGATTTGCTGTGACTTCAATGGTTAAAAATATGTTAGTTCCACAGTCTAACGATTTTGAAATGTTTCTTAAATTTACGAAAGTATTTTTCCATTTTTTAATTACTACATTTTCTATTCCTTTATTTATGTTAATTTCTTTAAGTTATTATTCAACTTATTGTCATTATTTTTATTTGTAAATACATTTATAATACGCCAATAGTTTACTATTAGCATTATATAAACTTTTCTTAAATTTTTTTAATTTTAATATTTTTTTTCTTTTTCTTTTTTTACTTTGTATGTTTTACTTTCTTTTATAATACAAATGTGGCAACACTGTTTCAGTTATTGCTTTTAATTTATAAATAGTAATTATATTATTATTATTTTATAAATTAAGTGTTTTGCTGCGCAGTGAAATTTTCTGTTTTTGCTTTCACCTCGAGTGTTCGCCGGCTGCTTGAGATGGATGACGTAGCTCTTAAATAGTGTTAACGTCACATCACTATTTCTTGTAACCACAGCCTTTTTTTTTTCGGCAGCTAAAATTTGTTACACAGTAACTACTTCAGGTCAAAAAATATATGAATTCAATTTTGTATTCGGTAATTTTCGGTGATGATTCAGAGTTGCCTTTTTCATTAGATAATAAATATTAAAATTATTATAGTATTTTTAAAATACGTTTTCTAATTCTAACTTAATTAAACAGTGTTACCATCCATTGTGACAGTCACACATCTTCCACTACTGCTGTGAATTTCTTTGATTTCAGGCCGAACACAGTTTTCATCTTGTCTTGAAGCCGAACACTGAAATAAAGAATTTTAATATTATTTAATTTAAATTTAAGATATAGAAAAGAAGGTGATCTGCAATAACGTAAAGTTTTTTTTATAAATTTTAATTTTTTTTTTGAGAAGTGTGGTTGACATTTACAATTAACGTAGTTTAACAACTGAAATGTGATGATTTCTTAGTCTTTATTTTTTGTTTTCGTGAACGACATCTCTTCTCTCAAAAGATTCTCGGATAGAAAGAATCGGTTACTTATGAAGGTGTTTTGCAACCAGATATTTAATAATTTCAAAGTGATTAAATCTGAAGATTAGAAACGTTTTACGTGTACTGGATTTTTTAAACGCATTAATGAAGCCATACACCTGTTTAGTTTTAACATGCAATTAATTTATATAAAAAACACAAGATATACAAAGGAATCAACTAGTTTCACCGCCGAGAGACGGTTTTTTCAAGAAAAGTTTTTTTTGAAAAAACCGCCTCTCGGCGGTGAAACTAGTCGATTCGTTTGTATATCTTGTGTTTTTTTATATAAATTAATTGCATGTTTAAACTAATCAGGTGTATGGCTTCATTAATGCGTTTGATTAAATCTGATTAAGGATAAATCAAAAGTGCCCTGATTTTAAGATGTTTGCGACTCTTGCACATTTTTTTTCTTGCAGTGGCCAAGCGTCATTCTACAGTTCATTGATATAGTACCTATAATGTACGTAGTATCAAACGGAAACAGGGTGAACAACCCTAACAACCCTTTTTTCTAACATACCTTTACAGAGCTATTTACTCACTCTACGATCACTCACGTAGTAAAGCATCGAATTCATTGACTGACCTGGATATCGCTTTGTAAATCCTAGACAGTCGCCTGAAAGGCTTTTGATATCAAACTGAAATGCAACATTTTTAATAATATTTGGAAATCTTTGTTGTTCATGTTCCATATTTGATTGAATACTATATATGCTTTACTGAGGCTTTACTGAGGTTTTATATCATTTGCTATATTCAATTATATTCTTGTTCGTTTCAAAAAAATACTCGATTTCTGATTTGAAACTTTGGAAGGTTTTCAAGAGTTGTACGTGAATAGAAAGAATTGGATCTAATTTTCAAATTTTAGGTAATTTATAAATGTCATTAATAAAAAAAACTTAATGCACTATTTTCTACTTTTTACAATCGTATCTAAAAATATTTATATTCTCTTGGATGGTTTTTGGAATTTGGATATTTTCACGCATTGACTCAGTGGACAGAAAGAAACAAATCCTATTTTAAAAGGATTTTTTTTAATGAAGTTGGTATTAATAAATTTCTAGATATATGCCATTGAGGTAATATCTTCTTTTGCACGTGGATTTGTGCATGTGCTTTTTTTTACCCTTAAAAATAATGCTCTTAAAATATATCTTCATCAAATTATAATAGAGTAGCTAATAAAATTTAGTTATTATTATGGATATTACTTAGAGGTAATTAATTAATAACGATAAAAAATATTACTAATATCTTATATAGATATTACTCAGATTTTATATAGATATTCTACTTACGGTGATGTTACACTTGATATGTTTCTCATCAATGTTAATCACACTCCAGAGGGAAGTCATGTTTTCATCAGGAAGTCTTATCAAATCCCAAAAAGAAACTTCTTCTGTAGAATCAAGGTTAAAGTAACGCCTGTACTTTTGTTTCAATTTGTCTGTTACACTATTTCTTCCATGAATTTCTAAGGGACAAACCATTACTCTTGGAAAACGAAACGTATTCATTTGTTTCAATTCAACAGAAACAGCTGGTTTTCCAAAAGCATATTCATAAATACAGCAGCTACACTGATAAATACAAGCGATGGCCAACAAACAAAAACACATAATCCAAAGCGCTCTCGCTCTGCGATCGTAAAACCTGTTCGTCAATCTATCGAAACCTGAAATTCCAATTCCATATTTATTTCTTTCATTGACAGGCAGTTGTTCTTTAGTCTTCAATGGATTGGCTTCTAATCTGTCATTCGAATTCATTTCGCTGTTTTCTTCTGTCATTTTTCAACAGTTACTCTTCTGTTTTATTCTTTTGAATTGGAATTTTTAAACTATGACTCTTATAACTACGATCGTACAATTGTTGAACATTCATTTGGATCCAATGGTTCTTCCTTCGAGGAAACCTTCAGGTTCACACTTCTGGGGGAACTGTTTCTCCAATGATGACCTGAAAGAAAATTCAGATATTTACAATAAAATTTAACGTGTCGTAATAACAATTAAAAATAGCCAACTAATTCAGCACCTACGTTAAGGATATTCCCCAATATTTAAAGCAATTAAAAACAAATGTAATAGAACGACGTACGTTTCGATACCTCGACAGAGCGGTATCTTTTTCAAGTTATATAAAAAAAAAACCCTACCTTCAGCGATCCTCCCTATTTGGGATTCGTTTGGTGAAAGAGCTTGTTTCTTAAGAACCGGAATCTTGGAAAAGGAGCGCTTCCGGTTCTTAAGAAACAAGCTCTTTCACCAAACGAATCCCAAACATGGAGGATCACTTAAGGTAGGAGGGGTTTTATATAACTTGATAAAGATATCGCTCTGTCGAGGTATCGAAACGTACGTCGTTCTATTACATTTGTTTTTAATTGTTTTAAATATTGGAGAATATTCTTAACGTAGGTGCCGAATTAGTTGGCTATTTTTAATTTGAAATTCAGATATCTTTGGATTTTGTTGAAAGAATCTACACAACATGTGTCTTCATTTTTTTATATTTGTTTTCTGTTTCCAGAGCAACTCTTTCCTTAGATGAAGGCAATCGCGTACGATTTGTAAAAATCCAGCCTGATCACATGTTATCCCTCCCCACACAATTTAAATATGCCAGAAGAAACTTGCGTCTTAATGCTTACTCCCATCGTAAGAACATTAGAGCTATTTTTTTTCCATCCTTAAAAGCAGATACGGTCCAATTGTAGGGTTTAAGCGCGAACTGCAAACTGGAGGAGCCCAGGTTCAATTTCCGGCGGTGGTAGAAATTTTTCCTTAGTTATTTGTTCTCCAAACGGAACCTAGGGATTACCTCGTTTCTTACTCGGGATTAAAGGTGGGCGGGCATCGGGTTGACCATCTGACCTCAACTAATGTCGTTGGTCGATAATCGCTGGCATCCTCAACATGCACCACAAGATCTTGTATGGACTGTAGCAGTACAGCATTAGTTTGTTTTTTAGGAAGTGCAGATATGAGGAAATATACATATACGTATAAAAACATTGGCATCCTTTCTCATAACAATAACCATACATTTTTTGCACTAACATTTGTATATTTTTTTGGACGCAGATAATTCTATTTAGTTAATTATAAATCAAATATAAATCTCTTATATTTAATATAAATCACATGTTTTCTTTTTCGATTTTTAATCTCAAATGAAACTTCTGTATCTCTTTTGCTATAAATCCTCCACTTCGAGACTTAATAAGAAGCTTGAGGTTTTCTCTATCAGCCCAGCTTTTTTCAAAGTCAGTTGGAAGGAAAGTTATAAAAAGACTAAAATTTCAGCTTTTATTATATATTTGATTATTTTTTTTTATTATGCCTGCACAGTAATACATTTACTTTCTTCTTGGAATTTTAATAAATTATAACATGACATAGTAGCCACATTAAACAAAACCAATTATTAACTAAGTAATTAGAGAATTTGGTAAAAAAAAAAAAACTTATGAGAAATCTAACCAATTTAAATAGAAATAAAAAAAAATGTTATATAAATGTTATCCACCCTGTAAAGAAAGTATAAACTCACCCAAGTATTTCAAATAACTTTTCATTACATGAGTTGTTACTTCCAAGTTTCTTTCTTAGTCTATTTAAAAGAAATTAATTCATGTACCATTTAAATATCTCAAATATTTTGAGTAGTTTTTAAATTACAAAATAAAATCAATTTTCAACTGTAAAGAAAATATAAACTCGCTAAGAAATGTTTGATTTTGACACATGCAAAGTGATTGGAATATCCCAAATTTGTATAAAGATAACTAAAAGTGGCTAAAGTATGTAATTCATTCATTTTCTTAGCAACATACGCCACTATTTTATCATGCCTCGTGAAAATTCATTAACTGACAAAGAAATATGAAAAATTCATTTTCTCCTTGGTCAAAAAAATTCAACAAGGCAAATAGCCTCAGAATTAAATCGTTCACAGACAGTTATTCAAAAAGTCATCAAGAAAGGTGATAGTTTTGGAACCACAAAAAGACCAGGTAGACCTCCAAAACTCACACCTCGGGACCACCGGAGAGTTCAAGATCTTGCTGCGTCTGATGAGATATCCATCCGTGAAATTGCTCGTGTGTTACCAAAGACAGTATCTCACCAAACTTTATGGAAAAGCTTAACGTCAAATAATCACATGAAGTTTGTAAAACTGAAAGCTAAACCCAAGCTCACTGCAACTCATCGTTCCAGCCGACTTGACTGAGCTAAGAAAACAGTGAAATGGCATCAAAGGTAGAACGAAATAGTATGTTCTGATGAAAAACGTTTCTGTCTTGACGGCCATGCCGGATATTCCACAAACTGGCATGATGTACGCACTCCGTCGAAGATAAGATTGAGCAGTCAACAAGGTGCGGGTGGAGTGATAGTGTGGCAACATTTGGAGCAGAAGGTAAGGCAGATATAGTGTTTGTGGAAGGCAAGATGGACTCGAAACATTCTCAGAAACCTTATGTACGACCAGTTAATATCATTTGGACCCCTTCTAGGAGACCAAATTGGCAATATCAGCAAGACAATGCTTGTATACATGCGTCAAAATCCACGAAAGCGTGGTTTAAAAAAGAGAAAATCCATTCATTCATGTCATTCCATAGCCCTCCCGGTCACCTGACCTAAACCCAATTGAAAACGTATGGGGTTGGATGGCAAACATTGTATATGGCCAAAACAAACAGGATCATAACTTGAATGATCTGAAGGTTGCAATTTGGAATGCTTGGGGCCAGATAAGATTGTCCGATTTCAAAAAAATTAATTGGAACAATGCCTGACAGAATGATAGAAATTATAGAGAAGAAAGGAGGACCAACACGTTATTAATTTCAATAATTTTCGAAATATTATGTTTTGAGTTTATATTTTCTTTACAGTTGAAAAGTGATTTTTATTTTTTAATTTAAAAAGTACTCAAAATGTTTGAGATGTTTAAATGGTACATGAATTTATTGCTTTTAAATAGACTATGAAAAAAAAAAGGGAAGTAAACAAATCCATAATAAAAAGTTATTTGAAATACTTGGGTGAGTTTATACTTTCTTTACAGGGTGTATATAATGTTATATAAAAAAAAGTCATCATACGTTGGGCTATTATTAGGGCCATGAAAATCTGTAGCAATGAAAGATTATTATTATTATTTCCAGGTTTCATAATGTCTTTGACATCTTCCTGTACCCATTTTATGCCTGTATCACCCTCCTCCATTCCTCTCTATCTTCCCAGGCCCCATCCTCTAGTCTTCTTTCTTTCATTAATTCATTTATTCCCTGCATCCATGTCAATTTTGGTCTTCCTCTCTTTCTCTTTCCTCTTGGTACCCATTCATGTATCTTCTTCGGCAGTCTTTCTTCCTTCATCCTCTTCATATGACCATACCATCTTAATTGTGTAGTTTTTACGGACTCTACAAGGGAACCCTGTACCTTCATTTTTTCTTTTATGACTATATTTCTAATTTTGTCCTTCCTCGAAATTCTTGCCGATCTCCGCCAGAAATCCATTTCTTTTGATTGTAATTTTGCCTTCGTTCCTGATTTTAAGTGCCATGTCTCTGAACCGTATGTTATTGTGCTTTTAACAATTGTATTATATATATGTGTTTTTGTTTTTACAGTAATGTCTTTATCCCATAAAATGCTGTTTAATTTTGATATTGCTGATTAATTATTAAGATTATTAATTCATGAATTACAATGCATTCGTATTATTTATAGTAGTAATAACTATCCCGTAGGTTTTATTAATAAAACTATTGATAAAGTTTTACGGGATGCAAGGTGTCCTAATGGGAAGGTTATTAGTCAGGATAAAGCTATTGATAAGTACATTTCTTTACCATACGATGAGGACTTGAATAATAGATTAGCGCCTATACTTGGTAAGGTCAATATAAAGATAGCAAATAAAGCTAATAATACATTGGGCAGATTGATTAATTTCAATAAAGAAAGAATGGATAATTTGGACAAATTTTGCGTTATTTATGGTATAGGTTGCGAAAATGGGGATAAAAAGTGTAGATACGTGGGAGAAATTAAACGTTGAACAACGACCCGTATGAAGGAACATGATAGGGCAATAGAACAAGGGAATCTGAAGTACCTTACAGCTCATGTTCTAAGCCAGCAGTTCCCAACCTTTTTTCCCTTGCGTACCCCTTGACAGCCCATTTTCATACATGTATCCAACATATCTTGCTAATATAAAGTATTAAAGAACATCAAATCAGACTGTTAGTTCTGAGATTAGCGCGTTCAAATACACAAAATCTTCTGCTTTATAATAGTAGTATAGATACAGAACATTTAACATACTGAGATAAATGATAAATAATTTTATTTTAGTCAGATGCTGCTCTCGTGTATCTTTTCTTTTATTTATATATCTTCCTAATAGGTTGGGTACATTTCTAACTAATGTTTGTAATTATATGTAGTTGTTGTTATGTCAGTTTTATGTTACAACTAAAAACAAAGAGGTCTATAATGGGATTTTTAAATAATGAGTTGGACAAACAATGCTTATATTTATATTTACATTGTCGTCAAACACTGTTTAGGGAGAGATAACGAGGGCTTTTGTCATTATGAAAAAGCGAAAAAACCCGCACCACCCCTTACCTTAGCTTTAGATTAATTTCACAACTTTTACCATGTCTTTTGTCTTACAATTTTTGACATATGAGCCTTTTTCCGTCATTATTAATTTTTTTTCGGGTACCTCAGGTTGGGAACCGCTGCTCTAAGCAATTGAACATGTGGAACAGACCAATACAGTCGCTAAAATTAAGCCATCAACTCTGTAAAATTAAAAATTAAGTTAATATTTGAATATCCTTATTTATTAGTTATAGTTTCAATGTGATTCATTAAATTGTATTCATTCAATTCTAGTTTTGTTTTTCATCAAATAGTTGGGGATGGAAGGGGATGAAACACGTCAGAGAATACTTGAGAACTATTCAGTTGTTACATAATTTATGAAATCCCTTTCAATAGTTTTCTATCAATTTTCTTCTATTTTTTTGTATATATTATTTAACATTCCCAATCGAACGTTTTTAATTTTTTAATTGTTTTTGGAAAAAATATTTTTAGATTTATTTCAGGAGATTCGATAAAAAAATAACCTTAAAGAATGTTTATCAATACTTATATCTTCATTCTTACATAGAACAACCTGATATAGAACAAGTTTGACAACCGATCGAAGTTTACAGTCCGATTTAAGTAAACACAGATGAAGAATAATGAATACTTTAAATTTAACATGCCCGTAGATTCTTAAAACAAATGGGGAAAAACCTCATCCAGCATAAGCTAAACAAAGCAAACACTCCTTAAAATTTTCATCGACGGGGAATCTCTAACAGCTGTTTACCCTTATCATGAATCTTCTTTATTAATGATACATTATATATTCAAGGTGTTTTAGTTTTGTAATTAAACGCCAATTGTACCCGAAGGTTTGAGGCTCGTCCTTTAAATCCTGTATTCATTTCGTATATTTTTGTATTGGTGTTTGTTCTTGTTGCTTGCTTCTCACTTCCGGAAGAGGGTGTGAGTTCCAAAACCTTCCACGCCTTCTGAGCTTGTTATCGAGGGGTCAATCTAGCTGAAGATTTCCAATAAAGTTAATAATAAGGATTCCTACTTACTTTTTAGGCAAGTTCGTTTTGTTTAACTTGCGCTGGATGGGAATTTTCATTTTTTTTTTTTAACATAGATGATTTGGAAGAGACTGTTTTAAGTTAAGAGTAAAGAAGTGTTCTAAAGTCACCTCGCATTAGCCATATTCACGAGAGAATCGATCAGATATAGGAAGACTAACAGCCCTTTTTACTACACGTAAAAAGTTCCAGTCTTGTAATCTCAGGACAAATATTTATTTCAAGAACTTCAGCCAACTAGGATAGCATTACACACGCTATCCTAGTTGACTGAAGTTCTTGAAATAAATATTTGTTTTGAGATTACAAGACTGGAAATCACCCGACCAAACTTCGCTGAAATTACTTCTCATTACTTTGGAAATTCCACAAACTAGTCTGTACAATAGAGAATTCTATTTTCTATTAGATTAGATTAGATTAATTGAAAGTGGGTGGCATGACTGCCGAGCACGTCGACCTGAAAGAGCTTTTATACTATCCCACGGAAAGCAGGACAAACGGAGAGAAAGACTGAGAAAGGATGGTGTGAGAAATGCAGGGAAAATGGGAGAACCCCGGGAAAACCTGCCCAGCGCGGATCGCCACCATCAACGAAACCCACATGAGAATTGAAACCGGGACTCAGAGGTGAGAGGCCAGTTTCTATTAGTTTATTATAAAGCTTAATTGTAAACATTCATACCATCAATTGAGTCGTAGCCATTCTTATTTCAGTTCTTAAAAGCATTTATTAGCAAACATTAAACATCTGACTTGCACAGTGTTCGATGAAACAATGTAGCAAATTAAGACTTTCAAAACTCTTGGTACTTATTTTGGCGGTAAAAAATATCATGTACAATATTTTATGTAAGAGAGAGAAAACAGGATTTTTATAGTCCGTGGGGCTTTTCATTTTAATTAAAGAAACTTAATATCTAATACCAACTATATTTGGGAGAATCAAATGAAATTTTACGCTCAAAATGTTTTACTGCTGCTCAAAGAAAATCTCTAACGATGATTGAAAATGACTCATTCAAGCTACAGATGTTTCTCACTAAAAATTTGTAATTTAGTAGCCCATCAATAAATGAAAGCAATATAAGCCTAGTATTTGATTCACATTCTAAAATGTATTTCTAGAAGAGATGTGGTTAATTATATCTAGCGAAGACTGGTTGTCAACTTGACATAGGACATGCCTCCATATAATCCACTGTTTCTAGCAATTAGATAATTATTTGCTTTGTCCATCTAGATTATTTCACTGCTGTGCCCGATCAAACAAATCCCTAAAATGCTTAAAAAAAACAAGGAAAAAAAGAATACTTCTTGAATTTCCTCAAATAGTTTGATATCTGATCACTTATGAAAACTTTAAAAAAATGTTTCAAAATTACAGTAGTAGCCTACATTTGTTGTATTAATTAAAGAAAAAGATTATTTATACAAAATGAATATATTCGACAAATAGCAACTATTTATTAATGTACAGCGTTTATTTGATTATTTGTGCAGCGTTTTTAAATGCATTATTTACATTGGTTATGCACATATATGATGATTGCTGTACATAGGTGATTAAGTGAAAAACAAGATCAATTTACATCAAACCTAAAATTTTTGTTGAACATTAATTTTTCTGATCAGAAGAAAAGTCTAGCTTTAAAATACTGATTTGTTATTTTTTTGAGAATATCACGGCAAGATTGAAAATTATTCTCACACACATTTTCCACATTTTCACTGCTAAATTTGCCAAGCATTTTCAGTTTTTCACTTTCTCTAAATTCAGTTGCTATACGAGTAATATTAAATTTTGTAAGAGCAAAATTTAGAGGAAAAGACATAAAACAAATTTTGATTAATAAATATTATTTCATACATTCAACTTATTTAAAAATATTCAAAATACGTTTAATAAAAAAATTTTCAGAAATAATATATGTCTTTCCTTTCTCAAGCTAAATATAAATATAACACTCTTCATAACAAAACAAGAAAAAATGAACATTGACTTCCTTAACAAATATGTAACTTACCACAATAATAAACCAATATCACTATTTATACAATTACAAAACACAATCTAACCATATTCCTTTTTGTTAATTTAATGATATTCACTAGATTACCTCATCAATTCTTCAAATTTCATAGTTTTGTTTGAATTTAAATTTATCATGTCTTTAGTCTAAATCTCTAATTAACTTCAATACCTTCATTTGATCTCTTGTATTCCTAATCAGAATATTTTCTATCACTTTTTTAGTTAAAGTATCTTTTTCTGTGGACAATCTTATTACAATACTATTTATTACAATTAAAACAATGTTCAGTTATTTCTGATTTATCCATCTGATTATGCTTTAAATAATTTCGATTATAATTATTTAATTATAATTCGATTGTTCCATTATAAGCTCCCTAATCGTTCGTTTGCTGCCCCCTACATAGAACTTCCTACAATTTTCTCTTTCTATCTTATAAACAATACACATCTCGCTTTTCAAATAACTTCTATTTATTTTGAACATAAAATATTTTTCAGTTTATTCCTGTATTCAAACGTAAAATTAAACTTAAACATTTTTCTGATTTCCTTTAATTTGATACTGTTTTTTTATTCAAATACGATAGCATTATTCTTTTCTTCAATGAGTTAATCTTGTGTATATTATTAAATTCACAAAGGGATATGATTAGATTCTGTTTGGTAATTGTATAAGTAGTGATATTGGTTTATTATTGTAGTAGATTACATATTTGTTAAGAAAGTTAATGTTCACTTTATCCTATTTCCTTATGAAGATTGTTATACCCTTACTAGTAGGCCTAGCTTGAGAAAGGAAAGACGTTTATTCTTTCTGAACATTTGCGTTTATTAAGCGTATTTCAAATACTTAAATATGTTTAATGTGTGAAATAATGTTTAGTAACTAATATGAACATTAAAAGGAAAAAATTAAGGATGAAGTATGGACAAGATGTTTACAAAACAAATTTTGGTTAAGTTTTGTTTGTTCCATTTTATCATATTTTCCCTAATCATCTTTTTTGGGTATAACCTGCGATGTCGATAGATAGCAATTGGATAGATAGCTCGGGATTTCGGAGGTCTGTAGCTCACAGACAAACTCGCCCACAGGGAGTGAGCGTGGCAGCGAAAAGAATACATAAGTTTTTCACGTAGCTTAAACATGTTCGATATGTCCTCCTCTGGTAACTCGATAGACATCAATTCTGTAATCAATTGTGTAATAACGCAACATACGTTGCACATCAACATCGATGGTAACAATTGCAGCCACGATTCTTCGTCGAAGCTCTGATAAATCAAGTAGTAACGGGAGCACAAAATTTTTATCTTTAACGTAGCCCCAGAGTAAAAAGCCACTCGGAGTGAGGTCGGGTGATCTGAGAGACCATGGAATAAGTGCGAAGTCTTCGTTAGACGTACGTCCAATACAACTGTGAAGTAAAGTGTTACTCAGGTGAGCGAATGTCCAAATCAAAATGCGCAGGAACTCCGAGTAGTAATACACACACACTGTAAAAACTCAGTAAAAACAAAGATTGGCCCACTTTTCTCCTTGAGAACTGCGTATGATGGACGAAACATGTTTTGTCTTTGAGAGACAAATTTTTAGCACATGTTTGTCCTTGAAAATTAGTTTTTGCACTAAAAACAAGGGTATAAAACACTTTTAATCTTCAGGACTGAACGAAATCCTTTTGTCTCTTGAGAATCAATATCTGATATGGTATATCAGACTTTTGTTTTCAACGTTGTGAAAGAGTAGTTAAAGTTAAAGTACCCCACTGCAGGCCTATTCAGGCCTATCGGGGCGCAGGAGGTTAGGCTCCAACGATAAGAACCACGGGACAAAGTTGGGGTGGGGTGGTCAACCCGACGCCCGCCCGCCTTTAAATCCCGGGAAAGAAACCCGGTACCAATTCTAGAGAGGGGAAACAGTAGTAGATTTCATAAAAAAGTTATTATTGTAGAAAGGCGGAGAAAAAGCATGATTGAAGATCAAAATTGAACTATTGTTTTGTAATGAGATTTAGAGAAATAAAAAATATGTAAGAAAATGAATCTGTTGTTGAATTCATTGTTGAATTTTGAATTTCCTCTTCTACGTTAAATTCATTTTGTACATTGTTGCCAAGAAATTTCATTCGATTGAAATGGATCGAAAATTGTGTCATTTTGTATAATATAAATGTAATATATTTTCTTCTCTATAAATCCAAAACTTAAGAATTCTGAAATCCGACAAATTGAATGTTATCAGTTCGTTAGTATTTGTATAATATGTATTTATAAAGTCTTCATGAAAGGGCATATGAAGATTATTTTGAATTTCAATTCTTTCTACGATTAGCGCTTCATTATTTTCCGAAACAATAATTAGTCCAGTCAGTGAATGATTATAGAGCGCATGGAGGGGGGCAGAATTTTTGACTTCAGGGATGGGTTTGGGGTTCATGGGAGGTAAACATCCTAAAAGTATCCGACCCTCACAGGTGAGCCGAAGGGGTGGGGGCGTCTGGAAGGCCGTAAATTTTACGGTTTTTGGGTTTTTCCCTTAAAACTCGAAAACTATAGGTTCTGAAGAAAAAGGTATTCTGATCTGTTTGAAAGCTGACAAAATTTCTGACATTTTTTACTCTGACAAACATTTTCTATCTTCAACCGTTTTTGAAATATCAGCTTCTGAAAATCACCTATTTCCGGAAAACGATATTTCTGATCACATAGTTCATCATACTCTCCTGTTTAACACCTCAAATCTGCTAGCATGCTACAAACTACAACCAAATCAAGTGAAGAGCATTACATTTGCTGCATAATTATACTTTCTAGATGCACAGTAATAGCTGAAATTATGGATTTGACGATGTTGTGTTATAATGTGATTGGTGTAATACTAGAAATCAATAATTACCTTTTATTGCATGCATTTGGCATGTTTTATCTATTTATTGCTGTAAGTTGTTGCATTTGGTATAATAATTAGTAGCTACACTCCAAATAGTCGGAAAAGGTAGGTATTTCTATAAAACAACATAACATGTGGTTTGAACTACGTCTAATTACACAAAAAACAAACAGTATGTGAAAGGTACAACAAAACGAAAAACATCTGTGAAATAAAAACGACCATCAATATTGGGAGGGGGTAGTTATCCATAGAGACTCACTCAACATCATCAGAAGTAGAAAATGATTCCTGTAAGGTAATGCAACTGGATCGAATTCTTCCGCCTCCTCCTCCTCCTGGTTGATGGGGACCCCGTTATGGCAATTGCGCTGGCAGTTACGGTATGCTGCAGAACAATTCAACGATCCCTTCTGCAGTTCCATCTTCCAGAGTCGCATTCCTTTTTACATCGACAAAATATGACTTCTAAAATTTCGAAGGTGCAGCATTTTTCTCGCAGAACCTAGGCACCAGCTCTCCATTTTTCTTCTCCCAGCCAGGATTCCTTCACCCCACACATGTGGGGCCAGTACCGTTCCCATCCACTTTTATATTTGATAGTACACTCTTTAGGATTGGTACTTCGTGGCCCCTTCAGTTGGTGGGAGTGTAGAAATGTCCAGATTGATCGAAGAAGCTGATTTGATAAATGCTCGGTACCTATACGCATCTAAGGACGATTCCTTAGGTAGAGTAGCATACCATCTGAGTAAGCAATTATTTCCAGCTCTTTCGATCTCGGATGGTGTCCACGAAGGGCTGGGAAACACCTCAGCTGCTTCCTTTATTAATTTGTCCTTCTGGTATAATTTAACAAATCTGATTTTGTTCTTTCTGAAGACTGCGGAGGTGTTATCACAGCCTGTGAAACTATGCAGAAAGAGAATGTGCTGCAGCCTGAGCTGCTGCAGCACTTGAGAAGAGTATGTTGCTGTGCGTACCTTTCCTCTGCCAGGTTTCACCAGAATTATGTCACGATCGGGAGGGGTTTTCGCCAGCGACAGGACTGCCAAGTCCACATCTTCGCCTATCAGAGTCACAGAAGAGTTTCTGATTTTTCAATGGTTGCAGATATAATGCTCACATCTTCTTCATCCTCTGCTTGAAGGGTGTTAATGTCATTTTCCTCCAGTTTTTTCATCAGTAGCTTGATAAGAAGGTTCTTGTTGTTGGCGTTCGAAAGGAAGATTTCTTGCTTCACTCTGATTTCAGTTTCCATAATAAACTGAATATCCACGCACCGTTTGAGTCGATACCTCCGATTGTGTTCCGACACTTTAGTACTTGTTGATATGTTGGTGCAGCTATCAAAAACTACAGTACAACTTCTTCCAGGATAGTACAGTGCAACTTCTTTACAAATCGTACGTATTCATCACAAATGGATGATGTTGTGTTACTATCGTGTTGCCAAACGATCTTGTGGATAAGGAATCCCCCATCGACAACTATCGCATGGTTTCTGAATTGAACATCCCTTTCGGTTGTTGTAAAGAGACTGTACAAGTTCGCCTTGTTACTTTTTCTCATTTCACCGTCCTTGAAGAAAGCCATAAGGTACGGGGCCAACTCATACCCCGTATAATTCTTTAGATCATCGTCTGATTTCTTGCTTATGCAAATGAGTTGAAACAGTAGATAGGGATTGACTGCAATTTTGTTATTGTTTATTGTGATTGATGAACTCATAGAAGAAAGAGGAAGTGCTTGGTTTTTTCGTGATAATTTTATGTTTGAAAATGGCACATTTTCCATTTTAGACATTGCATTCTCCCCAACTGTAAGAGCATCATAACAGGAGATTGTAGCATCTTCTATAATCCCTGTCGCAATTGCCAAATGGATGCAATAAAAGGTAGTTACTGATTTACAGCATTAAAACCTATCACATTACAACACAACACCTTGAAATCCATAATTTCAGCTATTACTGTGCATCTTAGTTAAAGTTAAAGTATCCCACTATAAGGCTACACCGGCTTTTGGGGTCACGGGAGGTCAGGCTCCCAGCGTTTCAAGATCAACGGGACGAAGTTGAGGTCGGGTGGTCAGGCCGACGCCCGCCCACTGTACATCTAGAATGTATAATTATGCAGCAAATGTAATGTTCTTCACTTGATTTGGTTGTAGTTTGTAGCATGTTAGCAAATTTGAGGGGTTAAACAGCAGAGTATGACGAACCATGTGATCAGAAACATCGTTTTCCGGAAATAGGTAATTTTCAGAAGCTGATATTTCAAAAACGGTTGAAGATAGAAAATTTTTGTCAGAGTAAAAAATGTCAGAAATTTTGTCAGCTTTCAAACAGGTCAGAATACTTTTTTATCCAGAACCTACCGTTTCCGAGTTTTAAGGGAAAAAACCAAAGATTCGCAAAATTTACGGTCCTCCGGACGCCCCCACCCCTTCGGCTCACCTCTGAGGGTCGGGTACTTTTGGGATTTTTACCTCCTACGAACCCCAAACCCATTCCTGAAGTCAAAAATTCTGCCCCCTCCATGCGCTCTACACCCCTTTTTGAGCATTCATTGACTGGACTAAATGAAATGCATGCTAATTTCGTATAAATTTACAACGCAAATATTTACTTCAAACATTTTCCGTAATGAATGTGACATAGAGATAGGTTTTAGGACAATTAGTAGCAGCCGAGATCGCCCGTGATACCCAATTGCTCCCCAAACCGTCACGCCTATCTTTCGTGTAGTATGATGCTGGACAATGCGGTCTGGAAGATGGCGCTCATCTTGTTATCGTCTAATGCGTATGTGGCCAGCATTCTAATACAAGTTGAAGCGGGACTCGTCCAAAACCATGACATGGTGCCAATCTGCACGCCAGTGGGTGTGTTCGTGAGGCCTTTGTAGCCTGAGGCGAGAATGATTCAAGCCCAAGGGAATCCTCCGCAATGGAATGCATGCACGCAGTCCTCTGTGCAGCAGACACCGTCGCACCATAGAACCAGACAATATCAGACCTGTTGCAATGTTCCCAATGTTGTGCTAACAATCGAGAAGAAGCTGAACGGTCCGTCACTGCCATGCGAATGAGATGGCTATCCCGTAGTGTCGTCACATTTTGTGGTCCACTTCCGGATTTTCAACTCGTCCTGTTCTCGTCAGTCCACTGCTTCCACAGCCGCATAGCTGTCGTGGTATTATGTCCCGTACGAGCAGGTATTTCCCCGTATAAAAATCCTCCTTTACGCAAGCGGATCATTCGGCCCCGCTCAAACTCCGTTGCTTGCTTATAAGGCGCCCTTTGACGTCGACGAGGCATACTGATCCAATAGGCACGTGGACACCACAAAACTTCTTGTCTGGATCCATAACAGTCCTCTACTTATACGATCTTACACGACAGTTCAGAGGGCGCTGCTGAGTCTAGGCATGAGCAATCATTCCCAAATCCTAATCATTTGCATATCATACCCTGCTTTACATCTCTGTAAGTTTCACTTCATTTGCTTCATTTGATTGTATTATAATGTCATCTGCATAAATAAACATATCACAGTATTTTATATAATCACTTATTGATTTGTGTTGATAAATTAATGTTCTATTTTTAGTAACAAAACTTTCCTGAATTTAAGAAATCAGATGTGCCATATTAAAATTTCCACACAAAAAATAAAAAAGTGGCATTTGAAAAAAAGAAATAGCGGTTTCCTTTGGAGTTTCGTTTGCATTATTAATGAGTTTTAATTGTCATTTGCAATTAAAGTGCAGATTTAACTGATTATATTTTTTCTAGTAAATAAAAAAATCGGTATCCATCCCTTCCAGCAAAAACTTTAAAAAAAAACTAAAAATATAATTCCTTTTTGAACAAAAATAGCAAGTAGCTCAATGTTTTTGCCACGAAGAATCTGGTCTTGCCTCCAAAATGGCGGTCACTGTGACTCTGTCCGTACTTGTACAAGCGTCTCTTCGCGATGGAGCATACAATGACTTTAGGAAATTTGCTGATTGCAGTAATCTGACTTCGTAGATCAGGAATGGCCAACCGCGGCTCTTTGACATATAATGTGAGGCTCGCAGAAATAAGTTGGCTGAGCTCCTTTTTATATCAAAATTATTAAAAAAGGAAACAAAAATTCAATCTTTGTAATTATTTATCGGATATAAACTTAAGAATCCATTGAATTAAAACGTAAGTTTATACAACGTCATTAATGAAATACAAATTTGCATATTTTTCTCATTTGTTTCTGTAGTTCATTACCGTATTACATATGCTGAATGTATTGGATTGTTTCATAATTATTGACCGGGTCCGGCAGGAGTAATTTGCAGAGCCAGTTAAAAAGGACGCATCATAGTAGGGAAAGGACGCATCTTGTAAAGTCCACATCTTGAAAAAAGTTATTTCAGTCAGATCAAAGCAGTTTGTGACGTCATGGAGATTAGTGATTTTGCACGAATTTAAACTTGGACATAATGTGTCCGAAACGGTTGCTAATGTTAATAAAGCGTGGGGTGTCGGCACAACGAGTCAGAAGAGACAGAACTGTCCGTAGGCTGTTTTCAAGTTCCGTGCCGGTGATGTTGACGTCGATCTTAAACCAGGAGCCGGTCGCTCCGGAATCAACGGTACAGTTAAGGCAGACAGTTGAAGAAAAAACAGCGTTTACCGCACGTGAGCTCAGTGCTCAAATTTCCGTATCACCAGCGACAGTTTCCAGACAC
>JAFIDM010010028.1:42872982-42938571 GCA_023159025.1 Thereuonema tuberculata | reverse complement strand
TGCACATGTAAAATAAATAGACAGTACTTACAGTATAGTTCATCGCACGAAGATTGTTGTTGGGGCCCCAGGTTTCGTATTTATTTTCAATGAAAGATTTTCCAAAAGAAAATACACGAAGCACTAATAAGTTATATTTATATTTCACTCTTGTATGTGAATTCAACACACACATACGTCAGCTGGCATTAATCACGGAAGAAAGGTTCTTGTCGAGATTAGCCTTAATTGCAACAGTGATAACTATTGCATTCGCTGTGAATACTACTGAGTTGGCTTGACGGAGTTGTGCTTTATCATCTCCTCTGTTCTCTCGGAACTGCAAAGTTTTTACTTTTCTACAGGCACTTGGAAAACGCAACAGTTCAAGAACTCCTCGCTTCCAAAAATCTGCATGCAACAGTGACTGAAGTTTTATTTCATTTATTCCAGTCAGTTTGGAGGAATAAATATAATGCTACATTACTTTAGTAGTCAGCAATCCTGTCTCTATTTTCAAAAACAACGTTTCCCTGACGTAAATTAGTAAACAGCCACTCACAAAGCGTAGAATTAGATGAAAGATAAAGATGATTGACGGTTTTAATGACAGTGAGAATTACAAACATTTATAGAGAGAAAGTAAATAACAAAGTTTACATATGGGAATAGTTTTTATTTCTTAGTGAAAATTTTATCTGGATCATCTTTGCTGTTGTCGATCAAATGTCACAGACTGTTTTTCGGAATGGGCTCTAAATACCTCCTCTTTATTTATGACCACCCGGTACTTGTAGGGACACCATAATCTTTTAGGACGCTAAAGGTCTTTGTTTATATTTTGAATTATAAATATTTAGAGGATCATATTTGCTGTTGTCGATCAAATGTCACAAACTGTTTTCATTTCTTATTGACATTTCTTATCAACCAGAGCAAAGAACATAGTATTTCTGCTAATATTTTTTAGCTTGTTACTATGGAAATATCAATAAAAATGATAAACACGTCAATTCAAGAGCAGACAGGTTTCTTGCACAGTATGGCCAAAAGTATCCGGACACCCTTCCGACGAAGTGGATTGGGCAGGTTAGGAGGTTTGATGCGTCATCGGACTCTATAAAAACGTTGGTGGGGGCTTGGGCGGTCATAATTCTGCGTTCCCGATAAAATGAGTAAGTCGGGCGAGCTCAGTGACTTCGAACGTGGCGTGATAATCGGATGCCACCGTTGTAGGAAATAGGTTCGTGAAATTGCGAACTTGCTGCAAGTGCCGAAATCAACTGTGAGTGATGTAATTGTAAAATGGAGATGGCGAAGCAGTGAAACGCAGTGGTAGACCGAGAAAAGTGACTGAAAGTCCCCGTCGAGTAGGGAAGCAAAATTGCAAGTCTTCGTTGGTAGTGATGACGACGGAGTTTCAACATGCATCGGGCGTTGTCGCTAGCAGCAGGACTGTTCGCCGAGATCTAAACTACTTGGGCTTCCACGACCATGCGGCTGCTCACAAGTCGAACACCTCCGCCGTCAAAACGAAGCGTCGGTTTAAATGGTGCAAAGTTCTGCCTTTGGACTGTGGAGGAGTGGAAAAACGTTCTGTGGAGTGATGAATCTCGCTTCACGATCTGGCAGTCCGATGGACGCATATGGGTTTGGCGGATGCCCGGCGAACGCTTCTTATCCGACTGCATTTTGCGTTTTTCGTGATTCGGCCTATATACCTTAGTTCCTATGACGGGGCAACATGAACTCGTCGATATATCAGACCATTCTAGACAACGCTGCCCTCCCACCTCTCTAGCAACAGTTTGGGAAAGGCCCGTTTCTCTTCCAGCAGGATAACTGTTCCGTCCACACATCGAAGCTTGTGCGGCTGTGGTTTAACGACTTGGGTGTTCCACAAGTCTGTGGAACTGGCCGTCTCAGAGTCCCGATCTCAACCCCATTGAACATATGTGGGACGAAATAAAACGCAGATTACGTGCCCACTCACATCGCCCATCTTCCGTGGCCGGACTCACTTTAGCTGTCATGGTCGCCTGGAAGTCACTTCCTGCGACCACCTATCAAAACCTGGTCGAAAGTCTTCCCAGACGTATTCAGGCTGTTATCGATGCAAAAGGGGAACCGACATCATATTAATTCGAGACTCAGGAGCCTCCGCGTCCCGACCAGGGGTGTCCGGATACTGTTGGCCATATAGTGTACTTATTATCTTGAAAAGACAACATAAAATTTTGTTTTTGTAATTTGTAGGCATCCATTATCTAAAGTTAATTACTGTTTTCGATTGAAATATCATCAAATGTATGCAAAATGGCTTAGTATATAAAATACAATAAAATAATATTGCTTTAAAGATATTTTTAGATGTGAATGTTTTGACAAGAGCTTTCAATGTTGTATGATATTTTAATACAATGAACTTTTGGTGAGAATTGCTTCCAATGTTTGAAATAAAATTCAGTGAAGAGAAAATGAAACATTTCTTATAAGATAACAGTTTGGCAAGAGTTTGCATGTGTTAAGTGTAGAGTTAACTTTTAAGTAGAATTATTTTCGATGCTTGAAATAAAAATTAAATGAAAAGAAAATGAAAAACATCTGTAGGGTTTGTCTATTAATAACTGTAAGTCTATTAATAACATTATTCAATACAATGATCGATACTGAAAACGATATAAAAATTGTTTTATCTTGACAAAAGTACTGTAGCTGCACTCTAACTTCGATACGGTTTTAGCGCCCACTGTAGGTTCACTATAATTTTTTAATGTACAGTACATTTTTTATTATAATCTATTCAGGAGTATCAGAAATTTCGTTTATCCGAAACGGGAGCGGTCCCATCAAATTCGGATAAACAAGTTTTTAGTGTAGATGAAAACTAATCACTATTTTTTATTTCGAAATAATTATTTTTTTAGGGAAAGTTATCAACAATAGCTAACCCTATCATTTTTATAAATGAATTTCTTAGGAAGAATTACTGAAGTATTCGTTTTGTTTTTCAGATAAAATCGTGAAGTGAAGAAATAATCACAAGGAGAATAAAAATAAAGGAAAAAAATATTTATTTTTTGGAGCTATTTCAGGAATTGAAAGACACTCATATGTAATTTTAGCTTGACATATTAACCCGTAACTGGTATGGTGGGCTCTACCAGACCCCAGCACTTTTATTTTTCTTGATAGTTCAAATATTTGTTGATCGATGATGCTATCCGCCTCAGTACCTTTCAGTCAATGCGTCCTGATTGGTAGAGTGTGATGTGTATGTTCATTTTCATTAATTAGTAGTAGTCTATTGGCATTGTTTGTTCGCTTGGGGTCTGTGAGACCCCACCTTACCAATTGCGTTACTGTTTTGTACTCAGCGTTATCTAGTTTTGGACGTTGTAATGGCGAGTTCATCACGGAAGCGAATGCGGACGGATGATCCGTGGTCTGAAGAATGGGTACTATAAAGTTTGGCCGTACTGGAAAGTGATTTCAGCGGAAATGACAGCAACGTGGATCCAGATTAAGTCACAGATCATGACAGCAACTCTGAAATGGAAATTGGGGAAGAACAGGAAGATGAGGAACAAGACAAAGGAAGTAGAGCAAATAAATTAGAGAAGCAAGCCAGGTGTGCTAAGTGTTCACGTAAGCACGACAAGAAAACCAACGTAGCATGTGCTGTTTGCCATCTTCCAGTATGTGGAAGTTGTGCGCAAAGTGTCTGCTAAGATTGCTTGGAAGGACGCTTGTAGTTTTTTACTTGCTATTATAGGAATGTCATTTCACTTGATTTTTTGCTTAAATTTGAATATATATTTTATGTTAAAAATGTTCAAAAATTTATCATGTTTGGATTTTTAAAACTATATGAGCTCAAAAAATGTTCAGCCTTTCAGCGCTTTCCGTATCGGTATTTGTATGTTTTGAATAAAATATCTCTTTATGTAAAAAAACGTTTCATTTCAGATACACTATATGTTTCACTATACCACTAAGTTACTGCAGTAACTATAAGAAATCCATGAGGTAATGTGACGTCATACATTTTAAGACATTATGTCTGGGGTCTGACTGACCCCACCTTACCAACAAGGTTCCAGATATTGTACCATACCAGTTACGGGTTAATATTGTTGTTTAACTAAATTCAACATTTATAAATGGATAGACACTATGATTTCACCACAAACAACACGAATGGATGAAAGATCCGTCTGTTGAACAGCAATGAATATAAAAAGGAAATGCTCAAAAAGCTGGGGGGAAAAAATATGATGATTATGGTTTTAAAAACTAAAACATGAAGAATAAAAACTAAACTCATGTAGCTCACATTAGAGTTGTTCTCGAAAAAGTAGAAAGTAGGAAATTTGCCTGATTTATTAAATTTTTGCCTGCTATATTAAATTCGCAGATTTATTTGATTAAAATAACTTGGTCTCGACAATAAAAACACATTTTATTTTGCTAGATTGTGTTTTTGATAGACGGCAGAATAGGACTTAATGATATGTATGTTTCTTCCATTTTTAATGCTTTCATTTAAGAACGACAGATGATAGAAATTTATTAGTAGAAACTGCATTTGTTTTCAATATTAAGATTATTATCTTAATATTGAAATTAACTCCAGCTTCTGCTGAACTGGACAGAGAATCTTCCATTACCAAGAATTAACAAATTCTTGGCCAGGCCGTAGCTACGGGTTGGCGAACTGGGCGGCTGCCACGGGCGCAAGGTTTAAGGGGGGCGCAAAATGGCTGGTGATATTAATATTATATATAAGGTATATGGCCAAATATCGCCCAGGTTCCTAATACCGCCCAGGGCGATGTAGGACGGGATAGTGATGCTATCACACGGGAACCGATAGAAACAATTTGCCATTCCTTCCATTAGCACGCTGTGTTCGTTTGGTGGTGTTACTTCAACCCGTTTATTTTTTATGAATTCTTGAAGTTTTTTCGTTCTGGTAAGTTACGAACCTACTGTTTCTTTTAGTGCTGCAGCTTATAAATTATTCATGCCATCGCAACCATCTAATATCGTGAAGTAGTGAAAGAAATAACCTATATGTTGATAATGTCTGTAACTTGTTAGAGGTAGCCGGTTTGTCTGTAGCGTTCCCCAAATTGACAAGCTAGAGAGTGCCCAATATCGCCCACCTCGTTGTTCCATATATCGCCCACTGTGCGTTATTTTATTTTGGTTTATTACAGATGTCTCAACGTAAGACATGGGAAAGAGAAGTTGGCACAGCTGTAAAAAATAAAAAAATGGGCCGTCTGAAAGCTTCCAAAACATTTAATGTCCCAGTCTTGTGAGTGGGTCACAATTCTCAATTGCTCTAATGAATTTTCTCAGCAAAAGGAAACTAAGTCCTAAGGGGCTGAACTTAGAAGATCCAAAGAAAAAGAAGCTCGCAACATCCATAAAGAATTGCGAAAAGATTAAGAAAAAACAAAAAAATGCAAAGAAGTGCAAAAAAACAAAGTATTTAATGGTGTGGGCGATATTTGAAACACTTATACAAAATTCAAAATAAGAGGTTTGCCTGAACAAAAATTGAGGAAAAATACAAAATAATAGTTATATCTATAATTGGTTAGGAACATGTAAGTGATGGTTACTATGATATATTGGAATTGCTTGCAAGCAACTGAGACGATAAATGACAAAAATATGGGCAGGTTTTCTCAGATGGGCGATATTTGGGCCATATACCTTATCTTTCTCTCAAAATTTAATTATTTGCACACTTTTTTGATGAAAACTGCATTAATAGCATATTTACTGTATTACTAATGCGAGTATCATGTCCAAGCGGTTCGCATGGATATGTCTCTACAACAAGAAGTGGCAGCAGCTTGTATTGATATCCATCTTGCCTTGAAGATAAAATAAAAAAAGACGATGGTGGCAAACTCACAACGGAAGGATTCCATCGCTGGAAAACGGATTTTAATAAAAATTGGCAGGGACAGTTTTCAGCTTTAAAAACACAAAAGCATATGTCCCAAGTGCTGAGTGGACACTGGTGAAGGTCTACGGATAATTAAAAATTTTTGTTGATTTCAAGTATAAAAATAGCAAAACTATTTAGAACCGAAGTAAATGGCGTGAGAAGCGTTATTCATTAGTTCCGGTTCGATTCCCGACACAGGCATTGTTTTAATTATAATTTAATTTGGTTTTAATTAATTTTGAGTAGTTTTACTTAATTATTAAGTTGGTTTTTTTTGCATTTTTAATCATTGCTAATTATTACAATTTATTTGTAATAATTTTTGGACAATTATGTGCATTTTACAGAAGAATTCGGTGCTGTTCAAATGGAATAGATCACTATAGGAAGGTAATATACTTTTTAAAAAACATCTTCACTTTACGATCTATCTGCTTAACGACCACTCGCACTTATCACCCCCGTCCTTGAATGTACAACTTTTATTTCATTGTCGTTATCTCCCTTACCTGGACCCTAGACAGCTCCAGATAACCTAAAAAACAAATGATAATATGTACATATGCATGTCTTTTTATGAATAAATTTGAAGTTTGTTTCATAATTTTTATAATTTTATAATTTTACAACGATCCTTTATTCCCGGCGCAGGCTCCTCGCTTATCGACTTATTCACTTAACGACGTAGTCGTCGGAACGGAACTCGGTTGTAAAGTGAGGAATACCTGTATCTATAATTCAAACAGCAATTGTTTTTCATAACCAATTTCATTGATTTTAAGCTTAGTTAGAGCTGTTATTCAAAAATTAATTATATATTAATACTGTAATATACTTTTAATATTTTGATACTTAATAAGTATCAAATTTTATTTGATTTTTTTGAAAGTTTGATTATTTCAGTTTTCTTTACGAGTTTTCTTTATGTCCCTACATTTACGCAAAAAAAAAATCAGATCCCTATGATTGCGGTTTCTTGTCAGTCTTACTGTGCAGTCAGTATTCCTGAGAAAATTGATTATTTCAGATAAACAAAATAATATTGGAAAAAGAACGAAATTCGAAATTTAACTTTTACTTTGTTTTTTACTCTAAAGTTACTTATATCTATTACCAGTGCAATGACTATAAAATAGTAGATCTAACTCAAGATATATATATATATATATATATATATTATATATATATATAAAACTGCTACCAAGCGCGTCCCTAGGTGGCGCATAGGGAGAGGTCCACTAGATATAGTGGATACCTGCGAATAAGATAGGAAATCATTGAATAAGCAGGCGTGGACCAACAGCGGCAGTGTTAACAGAGTGTGGTGGGATACGAGTGGCACCCGTACTCCTGTTGAAACCCACAAAGACTCTAAGACGACGCTGTGACATGGCGAGTTCTCGACGCCATAAATCCGAGGGCCATGACACTGGGCAGCAACATTGACATTACTGGCCAGAGACCAATGATGAATGATATCGGCAAGGCTCTGCACCAGACACCTGAAAGCATGGATGGAACATCTTGAATGATTTTAGTATTGCGATGTGGAAAGCAAGGGGAAACTATCACATTATTTTCCCAAGCAGGGAGATTCATGAAATGTAATGAAATGGTAAACCTATGGATGCGTGAGATTGGCAAAACTGGGGCTTTGGATGACAAAGATACCAGGCCAGGCAGGAGGGAAAATAAGGTCTCTCAGGTGGACATCAAGCGAAATCCTTGTAAGAATATTGCAATGTGGAATATCAGGACATTATTAAAACCCGGAAAACTTTAAAATATCAAACTAGAAATGAAACCATTACATATTAACACCCTAGGGTTAGCGGAAACACGGTTAAAATCAGAAGGAGAATATGAAAGTGGGGAATTCCACGTGGTCCATTCAGGAAGTGTAAGAGGCCAAGCAGGAGTAGTCATAATAAAGAATCACCCAAAAATTTAACCGATGCGATGTAAAGATTTTTAACGAAAGAATAATTGATGATAAGATTCGAAACAACTCCCGTAGATACTGTCATTTTTCAGATTGATATGTCTACCATCTCCCATGACGACACCGTAACTGAAGAGATATACGAAATATTAGAAGAAGGACTGAGAAACAACACAAAGCCAAGTGACAATGTCACATTCTTGGGGGATTGGAATGCCATAGTTGGCGAAGAACAAAAAGAGGAGACGGTAGGAAATTTTGGACTAGGTAAAAGAAATGAAAGAGGTGAAAGACTTATCAGTTCTTTCTGCAGGAAAGTATATTATTACAAACACATGGAATCAAGTACCCAAGAGAAGAAGACACACCTGGACAAGTCCACGCGAAGACAAGTATCAGATTGACTACATCTTGGTGAAACAGAGGTACAGAAATCAGATTAAAAAATCTATAGCATATCCAGGAGCTGATGCAGATACAGATCATAACTTACTCATCATGAAATATAAATTAAAATAGAAAAAATTACAAAAACAAAAAAGAAACCCACGATAGAATCTACAACTATTGGAAAACATTGGAATACGAACAAAATTCCCAAAAACTATTGAACAACAATTACAAGATACTGAAAAATAACAACTGTTGAAGATGAATGCATAATCTCAAAACGATCGTAACCGCAGCAGCCAAGGAATTTATAGGCACGAAGCAAATAGAACCAAGGAAGCCATGGATTACAAACGAGATACTGCAAAAAATGGAAGAAACAAAGAAATGCAAAAATGTGAAAACGGAAAAAAAATGTTATATAAGAAACTTAAGAATGAAATTGATAGAACCTGTAAAGAGATCAGAGATGAATGGTGGGAAAAAATTCTGCCGAAGTAGAAGCCTTGGAGAAAGGAGGAAGAATGGATCTGGCTTCTAAGCAAATTAAGAAAATTTCTTTTCATAATAAATGCATTAGGCCAAGGATACTATTGGATATAAATGGTAAACCCATAATGAATCCCACTGACAAAAAAAAAGAGATGGGAAGATTACATTACTGAACTTTATGAAGATAATGAATCACCTCAAGAAATAACATTAGATGAAAACAATGAAAACTCCCACATGACCATTACCAAAGAAGAATTTATTATGGCATTAGACACACTCCCAAATTCAAAAACACATGGACTGGTGGTATCCCATAGAACATATTAAAACAGGAGGCGATAACTTACAAGAGGAATTATTTATACTTGTGAATGAAATCTATCAAACAGGGAGTTGGCCGTCAGAATTTCCTACATCTCTTATGATCCCGATACCAAAAAAATCTAATGCTTCTCGCTGCGAACAGTTCAGAACTATCAGTATAATACCACATACTTCGAAAGTACTTTTAAAAATATTTAAAAATAGAATCGAAAGAAAAATAAATAATAGATTATCAGCAACGCAATTCGGATTTCGTAAAGGCACAGGTACCAGGGATGCCATAGCTATGCTAAGGACAATTGCTGAAAGAATGATGAACTGTAACAAATAACACTGGCCTGCGAAGATTTTCCGGTAAGTTACATTTAGTGTCCTTATGTAAAAAAAAAATACCAGTTGTTTCAAATCACGTACAGATTTGTCATAAATCCGTCTCATGTGTATGCTAATTGAGCTTCGTTGTTGTAAATGAGGTTTGATTGATTGTATGGAATGCAGGTATGGACATGTCTGAGAGAAAATATTGTATGAGCTGTGTTTTGGAGGGAAGTAGGTAATCATACAGGATTACCGGAACAACAAATAGAACAGTTGTAGTTCGCGCATGCGCAGTGTCAGACAAGGTAAAAATGCGAAGATCGCGTTCCTCCGTAGTCTGAGAGGAGAGTCTGAGAACGTGTGGCATGCCTTTGTCTATATGTTTCAACGTGCACTTGAAGTCGATTGAGTGAATAAGTGAGGTAGTTTGTGTTAAAATGGCAAGTGGCAGAGATGTTGGGAGGCGAAAATGTGTGAACAATCCCAACTCTTTCTGTTATATATATGACCAATATACAAGTAAAGGCCAGAAGCGAAATATAACACCATTTATAAAAAGCCTGTACTTGGGATATTTTAACATGAAGTTAGGTGATCAGGACAAGAATTTCGCACCCCATATTGTGTGTGAAATGTGTGTAGAAAACCTGCAGCAATGGTACAAAGGGTTGTTGCCATCAATGCCATTCGGAATCCCAATGGTTTGGCGGGAACAAACAAATCACTTTGACGACTGTTATTTTTGTGTATGTAAAGTGTCCGGATTCAATATGAAAGATAAAAAGCACATTGTGTATCCCTGCCTTCCATCTGCCATAACCCCCGTACTACATGGACCCGATATTCCTGTCCCAAAACCACCAAAACAGTTACCAGAGAGTGTGTCTTCGTCATCTTCAAGTGCGGAGGATGGTGATGATGATACCTTTCTACCGGATGTTGAGGATAAAACTCCACATCTTTATAATCAGTGTGACAAAATGATTTGGTGCGTGACCTAGGCCTCACAAAAGAAAAGAGAGAACTTTTAGGATCAAGATTTAAAGAGTGAAATCTTTTACTTCCTGGGACAAATTCATATTGTTACAGAAATCGGGAGGAAGAATTCCGGTAGTTTTTTGTTCACGAAGACGAACTTGTGTTTTGCTGTGATATCCTGGCTTAATTCGTCGTCTTGGAACTATTTACCAAGCAAAGGACTGGCGTCTATTTATTGATGCCAGTAAAAGAAGTCTCAAAGGTGTTCTTCTGCACAATGGAAATAAACTTGCTTCAGTGCCAGTCGCCCATTCAACATCTCTTCGTGAAAACTATCACAATTTATCTATGGTGTTGCAGAGACTGAACTACAATGAACACAGATGGTTACTGTGCTGTGATTTAAAAGTGTGCGGTATCATATTAGGGCATCAAGGAGGATATACAAAGTTCCGTGTTTTCTGTGTGAGTGGGACTCTCGGGACAGGGATCGTCACTGGTTAGTGGCTGAGTGGCCCAAGAGGAAACAGTTCGTGTCTGGAGAAAAAAACATTGTAAATCGTCCATTAATTGATCCTCAAAGTGTGTTATTGCCCACTTTATATATTAAATTGGGAATTATGAAGCAGTAAGTGAAGAGTTTTGATAGAAGTAGTCCCTGCTTTCGGTACCTCTGTCACTACTGAGGACACAAACGCAAATCAACACAGCGTTCATTCACATCAAAGTGCAGCAAACAATAGTGTTCTTGAAGTGAGATTCATACATTCTAGCAATGAACATGTTACTTTTTTGTATATTCGTTGCAATTTGATCATGTCCCATTAAAATTACATATATTCTCTATTATGGTGTTTTCTATCGAAATTACAGCAATGTGTAAAATTTGGATTTCAAATAGCAAAAAAACCATACATGATAGGCAAAAACGGTTTACATATTTGAACTCAGCACACCTAAATTAGGGTAAATCAGCTCTTCAACCTTTTGCCGGAGAAATTTTTTTTTTTTCGCAGGCTAGTGTAATTAGTGGTCTGCTTTATTGATTACAAGAAAGCCTTTGACAAAATTGTCTGGAATAAACTCTTCCAAATGCTTGCATCAACAGAAATTGAGCCACAAATTATCAAATTAATAAGAGAGTTATATCTAAATCAAAGAGCAATCATATGGACAGGTGATAGTTTAACAGAGCCCTTAATTATCAGAAAAGGAGTGAGACAAGGCTCACTCACAAATTTTTTCAATTTGTTTGCAGAAAAAAATGATGGATCACGCATTACTAAACTGTACAGGACGAGTAAAAATTGGAGGAGAAAAATTCGAAACAACAAAATTCGCTGACGATCAGACTATACTAGCAGAGAAGGATAACGACATGCAGGAGATGTTAGACAGAATAAATCAAACAATAGAAACATTTGGAATGAAAATAAACATTAAGAAAACCAAAGTTATGTTAATGTCAAAAAGAGAGAAACAAATAAATTTAACCATCAATAACCAAAGAATTGAACAAGTAAAAAGTTTCTGTTATCTGGGACAAATTATCACACAAGACTGCAGATCTACCATGGAAAAAACTGGAATAGCAATGGCTAAGACGGCATTTAGAACAAAACAAAACTTATTAATATGTAACAAAATTGATTTTAAATAAGGAAAAAGATATTAACAACTTATATTTGGTCGGTTGCATTATATAATTCGAAAACATGGACGTTGAACACTAAAGAAAATATGCTCTAATATTCAAACATAATATGCAAGTAACTACTAAAAATGATACAATATACATCCTCTACTTATCAACGCTATATTTCGCAGTTTTATTTCTTATAACTGCTTCATCAGGCCTTCTTATATACATGGAAAAAACTCTTCGTAAAATATAACAAAGAATCTGGTAAGAATATAGAAAACTCTTGGGAATATATACAACCTATGTATTGTTAACAATAATTGCAAAACTTTTTTTTACAATTGATTTGTTTATAAAACTTCCATATTATTGAAAATATTTTTAGAATACATTTTGCTTACAAACTATTTTCATTATTGAAATTATTGAAATTTTTCCAAGTTTTTACAATTGACTTTAAATTTATATAATAGCGTTTGGCTAATTTCTACTCCTTTTTGTTTGTTAAAACATTTAAAACTGTTTATAATACATGCCTCTAAGATAAACCTGGTTTATTTGTCATAAATATTTTTATATATTATCTGTACAATCGGATCAGGGTTATTATTTAACTTTATACAGTGATGGGCCCAATCGGAAACTTCCGGGTGATCATTGTGGAAAGCACTTACGTGTTCCTTTACCCGCTCACCTAATTTCTTCCCCGTGTTTCCAAAATAGACCCCATCACAGGTCCTACACTTTAGCCTATATATAACCGCTGCAGTATCCATTAATTTATCTATTTCCTCTTCTGTTTTACTTAAAAGATCTTAAACTCTTATTTGCCCCCCTCACAATCAAAATCTCGTTTGATTTACAAATCGTATTTATCCGCTTAGAAATTTTGACATGATATGGTACTCGGATGATGTTTTTGATTTCTTTTTTTGGACTTTCTTTCATTTTGTTTTGAAAATAATCCCTAGAAATTCTATCCACTAATTTAGTAGGATACTCATTTAGTGCAGTGTTTGTTTGAATTCTTTTATTTTCGCATACCATTTATTTTCATCCAAAGTGTTTTTTGTTATTCTTTTTAGGCCATTCATTATTACTGCTTTTTTGGTGGACCAGTTATGTGTGGAATTATAGTTTAACATTACAGCACTTTTATTGATAATGTTCATACTCAATAAAATTGTTTTTGTTATATAATTTTAAATCCAAAAAAAATAATATGTCCATTATCTTCCTCTTCCATCTTAAATTCAATTTCATTCCTTATGTTATTAATTGTATTGAAAAAAATTTTAAACTGTCTAAAACTGCGAAATATGGCGTTGATAAGAAGAGGATGTATATTGTATCATTTTTAGTAATTACTTGCATATTATGTTTGAATATTAGAGAATCAATTCTAGTTAATGGAGTCATGTTTAAGATGGAAGATAACTTCTTCGGACGTATAAAAGATGAATATGGTAAGGCGACATACAAAATAATTTTAAATTATCAAAAGTGTTTAAAGAAGATTGCGAAATGGGAGTCTAACATATTTTTTTATCACAAAATAAACATTATGGTATTTTGCCTAGACCGTTAGAATTTTTAAAAATACCAGTATTGCTAAAGAATGATTGGATGAATAAAGTAATTCAAAAATTCAAGTGGACTATTCTTGCTAACCAACAATATGAAAGCAGGAAAAAATGGAGGAATTTGAACGACCTGGAATACAGAATAAATAGAGCATTAAATAAGAAATTGAATGTAGACATTTATGAGAGAATAATGAAAATCAATAGTGATATGTTTCAACGCACACTAAAGAACGTTATATAAAAAAAAGAAAAAAATACATAAACGATGAAAGACAATGAATGAACAGTATTTTAACAATTTTGCCAAACACAGAAATCATGTATATTATTTGAGTAGAAGACAACTTAGCATAGAAGAAAACAGATTTAATGTGTTTTTCACAGGAAAACAGGATGAATGTAACGGGAGGATAGAACAACTAATGTAAAGACAACAACTAAAAATTACTTAAAATACTAAAAATTTAAAATGATAAATTTCAATTTCAAATTTCTATTTCCTTTTATAGTGCTTTTGTTACATGAATACTTATTAAAATAGAATCTTTTGTAAGTTGTAAATCATTCAAGAAATATACATTTTTAAAAAAGTGAGATACAGCATATTTTTAATTTAAACCTTACTCCTTGTTCCTAACGCATCCTACTCCACTAATGAATAAATTATCAACATTAAACTGTTTCTTGGATATTGATTTGAAGTCTTGAATATGGAAATGTAGTCACGCGAATTTTAATTGATTTACTGTCTCTGATCTTCAATATGAAATAATTTAAAAAGAAGTTAATTTTTTACTGTCTCTGAGATAACATTAGTATAATATTTTAAGTATTATAATATTTTAACGTGTGTTAAAATATAGTCATTTAAAAGTTAAAAAAACAAACAATCAATTCTAAAAATACATCACATATCTCCGGGATATTTCGGGTTCTTTCACAGCTAACCCATTCTCAACCTAATATCTTTTTATCAAATTTATTGGTTATTTTTAACCAATCAAAATTCACCAAAGTAATTTCTCTGAGGGAATAACCATTCATGTTTTGGGGAAGTTCAATGGTATTATTTCATCAATGAATTATATTATTATTACCAATAATCTTATTTCGGACTGATTTTTGTATTCTATCAATGTTTATCATAATACGTGGCTTTCCGACTCGAATCTCACAAAACATTAATAATTTCCGAATACATTGAAGGAAATTGATAATAAATTAATTAATTTATATTAATTTTTAGGTTGCAAATAAAATTAAGTATTATAATATTTTAACGTGTGTTAAAATATAGTCTTTTAAGTTTTAAAAGAATTTTCAGGACGTATCTAAAAGGAATAGAGGTCGCTTTGCTTCTGAAATATCTGCAACTAGTGTATCGCAAGAAAAGTAAGCGTTAGCAATGTCACTTTCTTTCTCGAACACAAATAATTTTTTAAATTTTATCTGAACATTGTATTCTCGAAAACAGAAAACTTGACGTATTACTTTTGAATCTTGCAGTGGCTGATTCGCTCTGGCTGAGGAGAGCACAGCAAGCTCGAAACGGTCGCCCCAGAGTATCAGCTCGACTCAAAAAGGCATTCTTATTTGAATTAATTCCTTTTCTTTTACCCATTAGAGGGTTTGTTTTTTATTGACGTATTACTGTTTACAAGATACAGAGAGCTAATTGTTCAAAATATAAAGTACTGAAATAAACCACTTCTTTATTATATCTTCAGAAACATCAAATCTATATTTCAACCCAATGACGGGCCTTCTTCAGGATAAAATATAAATACAAAATACAGTATAGATAAAGAGAAAGAGAAAAGAAAATACATCTTCTTTCCCTTTCAAATCATGATCGAATATAAAGTAATAATCATAAAGATACAAAGCAAATTCTAATAATTACAAAAAACGTACCAACTGACATATATCGTCTAATAATCATAACAATAACATAATAATAACATAAATTCTAGCCATTTTTTGGCTATTTACGAGGTTTCCCTTTTTTACCGCGTTCACGTGTTCATTAATGCGGGTACCGAGCTCCCGTATATGGCACTGCTTTACACTGTCAACGCACCGGGCACTCCCTCGACACTACTAAAGTTGAAATTTTAGGAGTAAGGAAGTCTAGATATCTGAGGGAGTTCTATGAATCCGGAATGATCCGCACACTAGGTAGCTATAATCAAGACCTATCCACGAAAAATATACTGGAATATGGACTTTAGGTTGATTTGATTACGGCGCTTCGACCTTTTATAGCAGACAGCTTCTTCCGAAAGTAATTACAACAACACCCACCAGGAGAAGTGTGACCGCATCCTATAAAAAGGCCAAGGCCGGCTCTCATTCAGTAACGACTCCTGATAAGGGATGATAGATTTTTAAAAAAGGTAGGGGTTTTTAGCTTGAAAAAGGAATTATGATTTGATATTCCGAAACGTACGTTGCATTTTTATTGATATTTTTAGCTGTTGACAAGTGCCAGGATAGTAGGCGGAATAATAATTAATAATCATTTACATAATAATTAAAATTAACGCAAGTTATAATTTAACACACTTTTGATAGATAGTTCATTATTATAACAATTGGTGGTTTTAATAATGATTGATTCAAAGAATTTACGTAAGTAATCGTCCTTTTGTTGGCCATAAACAATTGGCTTGTTTGTCATGAGCCTGTGTCCCGTATCTTTCTGATGCATTGCCGTTTAGATATTTGAAATCTCCTTTTTTAATAGCAGTAGAGTGTTCATTCATTCGAATATTGGTCTGTCTTTTTGTTTCTCCTACGCATTTACCGTTAGGGCCTCCATTTTCACATTTTATTCCATAAATGGTGTTGAATTTGTCCAAATTATTGACTTTCTTCTTGTTATTCTAAATTAACTTTTCAATGGTGTTATTCTGTTTCCATTTTTTTTGGTCTCAACTGTAAACAAAATTGACATGTCCGAGCGATTTTCAAAATATGTGCGGTTATGGCACTAAACAGGACTGTTTCGTTTTCGGTGGGTCACCCTCTAAAAGTCTAAATGATGAAGATTGATCCAAAAAAATTTTGATTCAATGAAAATGAGAAGTAATGAGATTCTGTCACATCACTATCAGTCATTTCGTCCATGAATCTGCCTTGGAAAAATACCAAAACTCTCAATGAATAATGAAATATTGATGAAATTTGGGAGTAACTGAAAATTTTCTTAGGAGGAAGAGGCCTACATTGAAATGAAGTTGGCATAAAGAAAAATGAAAAAGGGAATATAGTTATTAAAATATTGCCACCAATACAGCACACATTTATTAAAATATTATTTACATTTAAAACCTAGACATACGCATTCGGTCCCCCTTTGTTTGGGACCTTTTTCAAGTCTCTGGATAAAAAAGGAAAAAAAAAAAAAAAGAAACGTTTACCTCCTGCAGGAGTCGTCAAAAAAATGATTCCCTTGGTGATATGGGTAATGTTGTTTGAGTCTCCCTCTGGTGTTGGGTGTTAGAGTCTTTAATCCGTCGTCTGCTAATTATGAAATAAAAGCGCTATGACTTTACTTTTTGGAATTTAACTTAAATGCCATATTCAAGCACATTGCTAGTAGATAATTCCTTGTTGTAACTTTTGCGTGTTTTTATCATTATGGATTCGTAGAACTTCCTTAGATATTCATTTTCGTATTGTCCCAGGATGATTGGAATTTTTTTTTTTTTTTCCTTTTTTATCCAGAGACTTGAAAAAGGTCCCCAAACAAAGGCGGGAGACCGAATGCGTATGTCTAGGTTTTAAATGTAAATAATATTTTAATAAATGTGTGCTATATTGGTGGCAATATTTTAATAGAAATTTTTAGCACGTAATTTTTTTTTAACCAAAGGGAATATAGGGAAGGGAATTTTGTTGTTGAAGATAAAAAGAAACCAAACTTCGGAATAACGGATCTCCTGATGACAATAAAAGTCAGGAAGATTAGAAAAACTTCGGAATAAGGAGAGAACCTGCAGAATACTTTCGTAGATAATAAATGTTGTTTGTCTAATTATTTCATGTAGATAATCTTTTTATAAGATACAAAAGATACTTCTAGTCCTTTCATGAAAATTAGTATATTTCAGGCAGTATTTCAAAGATTTGTAAATTCTCACTCCATAAGTAAAAGTTTTACAAAACTTAGGAGCGTTAAAAATGTTTGCAATATTTCTTATAAATGCTCTCTTGGGCCACATTTAAGAGAAGAAAAGGCCTTCTAAAAGTTAAAGTTTTAAATATGAACAGGCTTCTCAATAATTTAACAGCAGTTATCATCAAATGATGAACAAATTAAAAAGATCTGTCCTTGCGAAAACAAAAAACATTTAAATTATTCAGTCAATACTGCTGTAATTTCCGTTAATACGAGGGGTAATCAGAAACTAAGGTTACAAAGCCTGCAGTGAAACGTGTACATTTTATTTCGTACAACATTACATGCATTAGGTTATTTTTCGACATAGTCTCCATATCGGTTTAGGCACTTGTCGCTTCGTGGGATGAGTTTGAATATTCCCTCCTGGTAAAAATCCTGTCCTTGCGTGTTCAAATACGTTGTCACGAAGTGTTTCATCTCCTCGTCTGAAGCTAATCGTCGGCCTCCTAGGTGCTCCTTCAAGTGAGGAAACAGGCAGAAGTCGCTTGGACCAAGATCTGGGCTGGAGGAGGGTGGTCGATGATGTCCCAGCGTGGTGGTCTTCTGGGCTGTATGAGGTCGCGCGTTGTCGTGAAGGAAGATGACGCACTCGGTGAGAAATCCTGGTCGTTTCCTCCTGATTGCTTCAGCCGTGGTTACTTGTTTCGCCCACAGAAATCGAATAACGGCGCGGATTTCTTCGCGACACCAGTTTTCCAAACGAGTCGCCATTTGTGTTTATCTACCACTAGCGCTGTAGGTGGTGGGTGGCTGAAATTCTGCACAATTGCCAACCGCATGCATTCGAATTACCGCACACTACTAATTTCTCTATAACGGACGAAACTCCAGGAATATCGGCCTTGTAATCTTAGTTTCTGATCACCCCTCGTATTTAACGTTATTTTCTTCAATTTTATTTGCTTGGCTGTTGATTCACTTCCATAAATTATTTAGAAGTTCTCATTCAAATAATTACATTTCAAAATGATATAAGTTATTTTTCCCTGCCTCTTAAACCTTGCTTGGGAATTGATGAGATACAATGTATAATTAAGATTAAAGGCTGGATTATAACTACACTGATGCTCAAAATTTAATCAACAAACTAGAAATCACAAAATAAAATATAAAAATCCTTTCATGAATGTGAATGAAATTTATACGATTGTGATACATTTTGCAAAAATAAATGATAGAAGAGAGAAGTCTGTCATAAACAACTGAAAGCCCAATGGCAAATATCTGATCTACTGTATATTGATTTTAATTTCTTGCTACCATCAAGTAAATATGTCGTTTATTATCTATTACACTGACCTTCATCTACAATTTACCATCTACTTTCACTGCCAGTTTAAATAATTACAGGTTGGCGCTAACTCTCCACAAGCAATTGATTTATCTAAAACTTGCTTTCCTATAAAACTTTAATTCTGTGTTGTGTTGTGTCCCTTCAATGTAATAACCACGCAAAAGTTCAATGATGATATTTTGTTAAGAGGTTATTTTTGAAATTACAGGCTTGGCATCAACGATCCATATCAATAGGTTCTGAGGGATTAATCGTCATTCTTGTAAAAGAGCATATCTCAGCTACAGGAGATTGAGGTGTACTGAGGCCAGAAGTCTGTTTTCCTGAACTGTAACACAGCTGTACAGTTTAAGGTAATCTGGATTGCTATTCAGTTTTCTTCTGTAGGTACTGATCAGCCAGATGATGTCTCTAATGAACTGGCATTATCGTACATTGCCAAGAAGTTAGTACCTATGACTAAGAAATGGGAGGTGCTCCATCTTCCATAAATGTTGCCGTGCATTGAGGTATCTTGGAGGGGCATCATTGCTAGTGGGGCTGGGTGACAAAACTGTGTATTATATCTCATGCCAAAGTGCTCGGCATAGGAATACATTAATTTGAAGCAATTTGTTTATATACAGGGTGGTCGTAATTAAATGAGAATAATGTATGTGCTTTGTTGGATCCACTGACTTTTATCAATTCGAAGCGAACATACGAAAACCAAACCCGATTCTGCTCAAAGAATTTATTCCTTTCAACCAAAGTAAATGGAGAACCCTTCCCTCGAGAATGGCTAGTAAATTTTCCCACAAAAGGAAAAGTCTACTGTTTTGTGTGCAAACTTTTCTCTAAAGAAAATATCTCAACTATAATTAGTCTGATTTTTACGTGCACTGATCATTTCACAACAAAAATATAGTCCATGCATCAGGCTAAATTTAAAACATTTAATTTACAAATTAAAATACACTACTAGTTTCAACTCCGAGAGGAGCCTTTCTCAAGTAATTTGATTACAATAAATGCTGAGATATTTAAAGAATACATCTTTAAATTGTCCAATCACAGCTCAATACTTGGCAGCAACCCGTGGGAGTCTCCTTGCATGTAAATTTCTGCTTTACGTCAATGGCTGTTCATTGGTGAGAGATGCAGCAGAGTAGAAGATCGGCAGTCGATGGGCCATATTGAATAGGAACATCGATTACCTCACATACATGCACGGGATGGCTACTAGACATATAATTGAAGTTGATGACCCGGTGATTTTTAGCAACATGCCAGCATCTCGAAAGGAAGTGCATCGATCATATTTTATATTAACGTTATTTTATAATGATGTGTTATTAGAGCCAGCTATTTGGTAGTATGGATTAAATAGAGATCAAAAATTTAAAAAAAGCTTAAATATTGAATGGTAGCAGTTAATCCCTGGTTAAGATAAGTCTGATCAAAAAAAAGCATATTTCAATGATCTAACTTTTTTTTTAATTGTTTTTTTTTTAATTTATCTAATTTTTTTTTTTTAGTTTTTTCTTTTAGAAACCTGATGGTGTTCTCATTTGAAGAAAACAGAATCTGTGTTTACAAAATGGGAGTTCCAGTGATGACCAGCAGGAGGCGATCCACGCATGTCCAAGTTGTTGCCATATCATGGAGCTAGTGAACACCCATTGACGTAACGCAGAAATGTACATGCAAGGGGACTCCCACGGGTTGCTCAAGTATTGAGCTGTGATTGGACAATTTAAAAATGTATTCTATAAATACCTCGGCATTTATTGTAACCAAGTTACTTGAGAAAGGTTCCTCTCGGAGTTGAAACTAGTAGTATATTTTAATTTGTAAATTAAATGTTTTAAATTTAACCTGATGCATGGGCTATATTTTTGTTGTTATCTCAACTACAGTTTTAGCTTTTAGTAGATTCGATGACAGGCATCACTCTTATCTTGTTCAAAACACACGGAAACTCCAAAAATGATGTGAACTCTATGTTAACATCCTTAACAAGAAAACCTGGTGAAACTCGAAGAGCAGATCAAAGCAGAACAGGATTATTGGAGTAAGTACTTCAGTGAATTACAGCAGTGATTTCCCTTCTGGCAGAACGTGGCTTGACATTTAAAGGAGATGATGAAATATTTGGTTCATCAAACAATAGGAACTTTTTGGATTGCTTAAATTAATTGCCAAATTTGATCCCTTCCTGTGTGCTCTCGTAAATCAGTATGGGCTCTAGTCAGCCAGCGTACTTATCCAAGACCATATGTGAAGAGTTATCCAGTTGATGGATAATAAAGTTTCCAAAGCAATATTGAGCCACAACACACAGCCAGGTTATTTTAGTTTATCAGTAGAGTCAACCCCTGATGTTTCCCATGTTGCTCAACTTATTGTTATTATTAAATGCTAGCAGCAAAGCCTGTCGGACAACAGGCATAAAAAAAAATCTGAAAAATCATTTTATTATCAACTACCAAATATAAAGTAAATGTAATCTAAATATTGTGCTAACTTGTGAACGAAGCTTCTACGGCAAAAATGGTTTTGAGTTTCAAAATCAGCGTAAAAAACTGAGTAAGTATGCCAAATTTCATTAAAATCGGTGCAGTGGTAAGAAAATTATTTGGTTTCGAACGTATGTTTTGTTAGAATTGCAGTTAAAATTTCATGGAAACAACATGGAATGACAAAATGAACTAATATTTCATCCAATTTGAGTACCCTTGATTCAATGGTACCATTGAGAACCTTGGATCTATCTTAATAGCTTAATTATATCGAGTTACGGACAGACAGACAGACAGACAGACGAAATTAGCAAATTATATAAGTTGATGTTTCTCTTACTTATAGATTACCAGTTGAACGCTTTCTGAGTTTTTTTGAACTGAACGATCACTAATAGTGAATTACTTCAGTGACCTTGAAATGGAATTCAGTAAATCTAGAGGATAATCATATGATAATCCAACCAACATGGCTGCCAGGCAAAATGGTGTTCAACAAAAAATTCTGGAAAGGATCAAGTTTGCAAACTTTGAACATATTGCTTGACCAATTTCATAAAGTTAGCAAGACATTCCAAAATTCACAAATTTCATTGAGCACATGTCCAAATTTTATAGCTCACTACTGCTGTTCATATCAAACACTCAGGCTAATTTTGATGAAATTGAACAGAAAGCAAAATTTACACTACTGGATGTAAACTGTCAAAAGAAAGCAGAGAGTACGAAAAGAAAAGCAATAAAGGAACACCTCCCTAAACCTTAGATGAAGTTTCTCCAAGAGACAACTTTAGGGTAAGTTCATTATTCCTGTCATGGATGCTCTTGAAGCCAATCTAGACAAAAGAGCAACAGTGTGTAGGAGTGTAGCTAATAATTGTTCATTTTTGGTGAACCTGCAAGCAACCTAGGAATAGATTCACAATGGCGAGATGTTGATCCAAGAGCCTAAGTCCATTTTTCAACTTTTTTTTGTTAACTGTAGTAACGGGGAATTTGCACACGTTACAACAGTTAACAAAAAAAATGAAAAACGGACTTAGGCCACTTTCAAAATAAATGGCTCGTATATCAAATAATATTCCAGGAGAAAATTCAGTCATCTTTTCCAAACGTGGGAACCATTTTTTTAGATTGTTCCTGAGTTTAATGATTAGGAACAATACCGGTGAAAGATGATTTCTAGACTACAAAGGATAAAGAATGGTTAACAATGTCCAAGAATAGTTGTGTGATCGAAGCATTCTCTGCTTAGAAAATGATAAACTGTGACTTTCTGATTTTATTGATATAACTGATAAGTTTGCATCCAAAAAAGCTCGAAAGAAACTATTCTGACTTTGTATATAGCGAAATGTTATAAAATATCTCCGATTTCTCCTAAAATGTTCTGTATGAACGTTTACATTAATTCCATACTTTTTTAAACTTATTAAAGGTTATAAATTTTTAAACAATCTTTGTATCAATGCTAAAATTTCAGCAATATTCTACTTACATTGAGTAGATAAAGAAGAGAACGAGGCTTTGTTTCTCATGATCAGATGCTACAAAGTTTGGGCTTCCCAAGATCTCCTAATCCAGAGCCTCCAGTTGCTTTAATCCGGAACTGATTACGGACGACTCCGGAGCAGGTGGCTCCCTCTGTAACATTCAAAACTGCGTTTAGATCCCATCCACCTGAAATCATCAATCCTTCACCTAATATTATGGCATTTCCTTATCTGAAGTCATAAAACTTCTCATATTACTACAAGTATATTACTTGAATTTTCCTAAATTTTAACTTAAAAATGAATATTTAAAACTTCCGTCCTAAAAGGTTTAAATGTAAGCCCATAAATTATCTTCTACCTCAATCTCTTGAAATTCATAGCTATTATAAATTTATTACAGAAAAACAAAATATAAAAATTTTTACAAAAAATTTAGTTACTTATCAAAACCGTTTATTCGTGTAATACTCTGCTCACAAATAAGGAATATTGCGAAATGAATATAATACACCCAAAAAACAGGTATTTGCGTTTCTTTATGAAAGAACATCATCAGAGAAGCAAATGACACGAAAATGGAAGTTGTCTGAATATGCAAATGGGATGAAAAACATTAATTTGCATGTTTGCCCACAACCCTGTACAAAGAGGCTGGTGCTGCTGGGTTATCTCCACTTTCCTGGATCAACAACAAGTGGCAGAATCGTTGAATGTCACCTGAAAATTCCCCCTGCAACGTGATTTACCCGAATCTGAAGCATGGCGAGTCATAGGGCATCTTGAAGTTGGCCAAACAGATGACAGTGGCAGCAGCGGTTGGAATGTCCCAAAGCGTGATTAGCATACTCTGGAATCGCTTCGGAGACTGGCACAGTACGAAGAAGATCGGGGCAGGGCCGCCCACGGCCACTACTGCAAGAGATGTTCACTACTTGACGCTAATAGCACGAAGGAACCGACGAAGCAATGCGACTGATCTGCGGGGACAGTTTCTCGCTGCTACTGGACGACGGGTGTGGACTGAGACCGTGAGAAATCGACTCCGTCACGGTGGACTATATGCCCGTCGACCAATGGTCTGCATTCCATTAACTGTTGAACATCGCAGAACCCTCAGAAGGTGGGCTGAAATGCAACTTTCTTGGACCCGTGAAGAGTGGGTCACGGTTCTCTTCAATGACGAGTCAAGATTCAGCCTGCAGCCTAATAATCGTCGTGCCCTGATCTGGCGTGAACGGGGAACACAGGAGAATCCACGTTTGGTGCAAGAAAGACATTCCTTTGGTGCAGGTGGAATCATGGTGTGGGCAGGCATCAGCATTGGTGGTCATACTGACCTCCATGTTGGTAGAAATGGAACGGTGAATGCTGTAAGATATCGGGATGAAATTCTACTGCCTACAGTGATACCCTACGCTGAAGCAGTTGGGGCCAACTTTCTTTTTATGGAAATAATGCACGCCCCCACCGTGCACATCTCATCAACAACAGGCTGTAAGAGGCTGGAATCGAGTGCATGGACTGGCCTTCACGTTCTCCAGACCTGAATCCCATCGAACACGCTTGGGATGCACTAGGAAGACGTGTTGCCAGTCACCAGTCACCTCCATAACACTTCCTCAGCTGGAAGATGCCCTGGTGCGCGATTGGCCACGAATCCCACAGGAACTGCTGGACAATTTGATCCTCTCCATGCCGCATCGCTGTCAGTGTATTGTAGCAGTCTCAGGTAACCCTACACCCTACTGAACAGTCAATGTGCGACACATTGTTCACGTTTGACATGCGAATGTTAACCTCCGTCCATGTGATACATCCTGCTCAATCCCGATAAATGGATTCTGCACCTCATTTGCATATTCAGACAACTTCCATTTTCGTATCATATTCGTGTCATATTCTCTGATGATGTTCTTTATAAATAAACTCAAATGCCTCTTTTTTTTTGGCTATATTATATTCATTTCGCAATAGCCCCTAAATTTTGTGAGCAGTGTATATTCGCTGTTCGTAGTAATGAAATTGCATAGTCATAATGCCCATAACTGATTTTAAAATAATTAATATTAAAAAAAAACACTTCGATGACAACACTATCGTTAATGTCTATTTCTTAAAAAGAAAATATTATTTAAATCAATTCATTAATAAAGTAATTTTAGATCCAACACGTTACTTTAATTACCTAATCGTTTCTATGGCAACAAAGTCTATGGATGGAATCTGAATGCAGAAATTTTCATTTGTTTATAGAGGGAGCCACTTATCTCTAGTCTTCTGTAACATCTGCTGAAATCTATAGTTAAAAACAGTATCTTCGCACTTCAGTGTTACCTATTTATCAAATATCATCAATCAATAAATAAATTATAAACTTTTTGTTTATTAGCATGTTTTCCATTTTAATTTCTTTCTTTTCAACAAAGCAAGTTTATCAAAATAATTTATTTTTAGATGCGATTCACGTTTCAAACACTATTCACTAAAAGTAGAAAATCTAAATATTATTTTTTTGAAAATCTCAGTTCTTATATTACAATAATAAATAAATTTTATTAAATCGTATTCTAACTCTGAAGCCTTATTTATCTATAATCTTATCAATATTTACAATTCTATACATTAACAGTTCTGCAAACAAATTTTAAAACTTTTGTATTTAGAAATAATGGAAAATATTACAATTATAACAATGGGTGAGACCAAATTATTAACAAGTGACATCCTGGAACAGCTGTTTCACGCTCGTTGGCGATCATCAGCCAGGAGAAGTCACAGTAACCACTGCGCTTCCGATATATTATAATTATGCTCCATTATTTTTAGTTTCTTAATTACAAAATTATTTAATTCAACAAAAGACGAAACGAAATTACAAAGAAATATCATAAATAAAGTTAGGAAATGTTATTTATTTGAATATAAATAAATAATCCAATACTTATCTGAGGCTTCCATAGTAATGAAAAAAAAATGACATTTTACCATGAATTTCTAGGCATATTTTGAACGATTTTATAAATGAAAAAAAGTGCCACTCGAATAAGAAAAATAATCAATAAATAAGTTGAATAATAAACTAATATTTAGAAAAAGTTTATTTTCGGATCAATTCTCTCATAATTCAGATTAATTTGTCTTCAAGAAAAATAACTAATTCCTTTTTCTGCCGCTCTTTTTTTTTTCTTATCTGATGTAACTATTGTATCATACGCTATATATATTTACATCTTATTATTGTTTGTGAAATATCCATATATAAATAATAATATAATCTTATTAGAATTTCAAGCTAAATAAGGCATTTTATTTTTCATTGCTATTTAATCCGCAAGATATACATTGGGTAATTTATTAATTACTAATAAATAACATTTTCTAAGTTATTTGTTTATTACGAGCTTCCTTTGTAATTTTATCTCGCCTTTTGATAAAATTTATATAATTATTAAGGAATTAAAAATTCTCTAGCAATAATAGTTTCATTATTTCTTAGCACACGAGTTTTAAAGTGTGTTTGCAATACTGTTAAAAATGTAGACAAATAGCAATCGGATTTACAATATTAATAGTAGTAAGATTTCCAAAAATTAATATTTTTGAAGATTTTTCTGTTTTTAATGAATCGTTGTTACATCTACTGAACAATCTATCTTACGTATATAATCAGTGTTCGTGTGTATAAAGCAAGAAACACATCCAAAAATAAATTATTTATTTTGATAAACTGTTGCTTTGTTGAAAAGAAAGAAATAGTTAACGTGGATAACATATTTACACAGTGTGGCCAGGAAGTTCCCGAGCCCCTTCATTCGTAGTCATAATTTAAGAAAATATTTACACAGTAAGTGTCCACTGCTTCTGTGTGTTCGCCATCTTCCTGTACACAAGTTCATACGCCGCCACGTCCTATTTGACATTTTTTGGAGCATGTCCGGTGTGATGGTTCGAAATGCGTCCTCAACTGCATTGGGCGATTATTCATTTGTAGCATAACGACGTTCAGACACGTAGGCCTTGATGATTCCTCACAATGAGTTGTCAGCCGTCGCGTCGTGAGGTCAGAAATTCGTGGTGCCATTTCAACGGAGCTGGCGATGCTGGAGTACTGTGACCAATCCAGCGTCCTGGAAAATGAAGAAACTCGCGCACAGTAATAGTCGTTTTACATTTACCATTTCACTCGCCATATTCTCGCCATAATGGTCGCCATCACACATGGCGAAGACATTGCGAAGATAGCCCTTGCTCTATTTTTGAATTGATGGCGCAATGTCACACCAACGCTCCTGGTGGCGAATTGTAGAACTTGAACTCCAATCGATTTGTATCTATTTATTCGAAATTACCGATTACAAAAATGATTTTCACGATCGGAGGTCATCTTTTTCTTATATTTTCGTGGATGCTTTCAGAAAACGTTACAATAGTAATCAAAATCATTACAGAATTTCGGCCTGAAGATTTGAATCGACGAGCGATTGAAATCTCGAAAACATATCGTGGGATGGTCGAGATTTAACGAGAACTATCGAAACTGAAAACAAAGAAATACAAAACAATGAAAAATGAATATTTAAATGAATATTTCCTATTTTAAGTAATTAAAAGCATTCTTTCATCTATTCAATGCATTGAATACATGATTTTTATATTAATGAATGAAATTTTTTTCGTAAATACACCGTAGGCATGATGACAATTGAGAAGTGTAAATTTTCCCTGTGATGGAAGGCGTTGTGATAAGTGTAAAACAGTACACTAAATCACTGGCCATCTATCCTGACATGGCCTGCGTTATGGCTTGCATTATGGCGTGTGAAATGGTAAATGTAAAACGACTATAAGAGCGAAGTGAGCAGGTGCCCCGTCCTACTGAAGCCATACGCGTTCCATGATACCCGCATCTTTAAGCTGTGGGATTAACCATGTTTGTAATATGTGTAAAGAAGTTTCGCCATTAACATGACCATCAAAATATATGGTCCTAACAAATAATATGATCTCATCGCAGCCCATATCATTATGTGAGGAGGATTCCTCAATTCCAGTGTGTAATGAGGGTTCTCTTTCGCCTAAAAGACAACATTTCCAACACGAACACCTGTATTCTAGTGTCAGCAATTGAAATGAACATTCAATACTAAATATTAACATTTATTGCTACAGAATAGGGGGTCTGGGAACTTCCCGGTCACACTGTAGAATAAAAATATATACTTATCGAATTATTTTATACTTTATTTATATTAAGTGAGAAGTTGAGGTTTTTACCATAGGTTTCTATGTGCAGAAGTTACGAAAAACTCCGGATGAAGGTGGCTCTCCCTACAAGCAAATAAGCTTTGGGCATTCACCTATTGCATCTTATTGAAGCCAGGAAGATGGACCAAGAATTGATACCCTCAGCATGGGCTTCGTCAATCAATTACAGTCAATTGGACTAACTTTGAGCCACTTTTTCTATATGATAACAATTTTGTGTTAAAAACTCATGGGCAATGTCAATCTGGCAATTTTAAAAACGTGAAAGATTACAGCAAATAATATAAAAACAAACTTAATCAAATTTAGTTACATTTTCTATTTTAAAATAAATAAATACAGGTGGTTCAAAGTTACCTGACGTTTTTTGTAATTTTGAACCAGCTTCACAAAAACACTTTTCACGCTGGCTGTAGGCAGCCATTTTCATCCATCTAACTTCAAGCCATCGGGGAACCTTTAAAAATGTCCCAACAAAAAAAAAACTGCATCAAAATCTGACGTCTCGTCGATTTTCAACTGAATTTTATAAACAATGGGAACATGCGCTGTTAAAACAGTACTTTTTAGACAGTTATATTTTCTATTTTAGACCAATATATTTTACATCTTGAACAAAGCACAAGATTTTTCATTTTAATCTGCAAGAAAATTGCAAGAAATTGAAAAATATATTTTTTTTAATAATCATATGTATGTAGAGCACCTACTGATTATTTATACAAGATTAGCCTACTTACAGGCTCCTTATGAAATAAAAATGTTTAAAATACTACAATTCTAACGTTACATATTAAATTAGGTATAACTAGCCGAAATTGGTGGAATGGTCACTTTTTTATTGTTGCCATCGTCCAGTAAGAAGAGTGTCTTTCATGTCGACGACCACTCTATTGGATGTAAATTCGGTATCAAAGTAGCAATTTTTTTTGTACAAATAGTTTCTGCAGAGTAAATTTTATCTTCATCATCTGGCCATTTCCAGAACTTTGCTGATCTGTTCATGGCACTCACTTGGTACGTCACATTTCCATTTTCCACAGCGCGATCAGTAACTTGAAAAAAAATTCCCCTTCATAAGTAATAACAACATGGTCTCCAACAACGTATTTTTGAATAGGGAAGTTTTCAACGATGAATTCTTCAGCAGTACTAATACTACGCTGATCACGATCTGCGGTGTCCGAAATGTCAGCCATTATTAGACTCCATTGCTATCTCTTCCGCATTTATCCCAAGCAAGTTAACGTCGTCGATATCCAATCTATTTCCGCTCTCTCTCTTTCTCTCAGAATCCTCATTTCCAGAGAATTCCATCAATTCAGCATTTTCTGTAGCATGCTGTACGCTATGTGCACGAGCTCCACCAGCGTTCGTACGCCGCATTCTTCCAGTTGACATTAACTCATTTTAAGTTGATGGTGCATTACGTCTAAGTCGACCATGAGTCCTCGCTCTGTCCCTCTTTGATGAAGCTGCAGGATTTTTGATGACAGAATATTCTTCTACTCCGTGTGCAACGACACTGACCCAATTCAACAGGTAGGCGGAATTTTTTTGAGATCTGTACGTTGTTTCCTAGATGAGCAGTGCATACAGTTTCTAAATACTTTTGGAACTCCTGGCCAACTTTTTCACTTAGGCTGGGCGCACACCAAACAAGCAAAACTGTTTCAAACAAAAACATTTTGCTTGGCATGCTTTTTTTCAATGCTTTTGAATATAATCGACGCACACCAAACAAATAAAATATTCGCAAACATTTTGCTTGTTGAAAAAACACGTTTGTTCAAGTTTGTTGCAAAAACATGGACCATTGTTCGTCCAGCAAACATTTTGAGTTACGCATGTGCAAACTTGTTACCAAGTAATATCAACAATGCGCCTGCATTATAGTCTGGTTTCCGCTGTAAACAAAAATGGAGATCGACGCAGAACAGTCCGCAATTTATAATATTGTACTTTGAAGGAGCGTTCACGAACAGCATTTAATATAAAATCAAATGTGCATATTGTGATTCATGGAAAGTTTTTAAACTTATGTTCATCCGATCGTAGATCACAATAAATTTATCCAACGAGCATTCACCTGTTCTTTTTTGATTTATAGGATGAACCCATGAGTCCTGTTTTTCCTTCATTTAAAGTTCGCTGTAGCCAGTACCACATAACAACCGTAACATCGTCGGACTCCATAATGGCGCTTTTATCGCTACTGTTATGCAGCGATAAATGTTTTGCTTGCAAGCAAAACATTTTGTACAACGAAAAGGCAAAAATGTTTTTGCTTTAAGCAAAAACGTTTTTGCTCAAAACAGTTTCGCTTGTTTGGTGTCCGCCCAGTCTTACAGAAAATGTCTCTGGCATAGGCTGGGAGCTTCTCCCAGCTACTAATTTTTAGATTTACAAATATGGTCCACTACTGCACACACCTTAACATATTGTGGAAGTACAGTAAATTAAAAGGTGTTCATGATAGAAAAAATAAAAGTACTGTAAAGAATAAGGCCTGCCTTGTTTTTAAGTTTTTTTCCTGTATTAAGTTTTAGTTAGTCTATTAAATTTATTCTATTTTTCTTGACTTGTTTTAATTAAGCCAAACTCTTAAGCCGAACGCGCATTGAACCACGTGTCCGTATCCCGTAAACGGATAAATGACGTCATTCCGTAAGACGTCCGTCGATTCGTGACGTTAAACTCAAGTATTCCGTCACTGTATTGAACAAGCTTGAAGATTCCCGTATTCCGTATGTGACGCAAAGTTAACGTCACCAATCAGAATGTTTCTTCCAGGGCTTTGGAGCGGAGCCCGGAGCTGGAGCACAGAGCAGTGGAGCAATGGGTTTTTGCCCGGAGCTGGAGCGGAGCCGGAGCACACAAGTTTTTGTCTGCTCCACTGCTCCAGATTTTTTTTTTAATGTTTACCAGTCCTATTAGGTGTAATTACAGAATTATTTCTGTTTTATAGGTGCTGGAAAGTTTAATGTGTCTTTTCAATAACGAAATTTAATTAATGTTAAAGCCTAGATTAGAAGTTTTTTACTACATTTTTATTGACTATATCACATATTAATTGGTTTTTGATTTCTCTACAATTATTACAATTATAATTATTTCAATTTATTTGTCTAAATATTTTCGAGGAAGTATATTCATTTACTCTAAAATGAAACTTATTGTTTATTGTAGATCAAATCTTCAACCAACCAAGTCTTGTTTTGTTTTCAGAAGAGTATTTATATGTATTTTTCAAGACTACATTGTAAATAAATTTTTCTTCTATTTTCAAAATTTTATATTTTACTCTTATTGAAGAGTAATCTTGTTGAAGATTTATTGAAGTAAAAGTTTGATTTTGGTTGCTACTTATTAGTATTACATCATCGGCATAAATGTAAATCTTGCACTTTTTAATAATATCACCAATAGAATTTATATATAAAATAAAAAAAAACAGAGGACCTAAATTTTAAGCGTGTTCACCTCTCTTAACATTGTGAGTTTTACTTATTAAATTATTTATTTGGATTTTTGAATTTCTATTTTTTTAAGTAATTTTTGATAAGATCATGAAAATCTCCTCTTAGACCGTAATTTTCTAATTTTTTTAATATAATTTTTTGGTCAATATTATCAAAAGCCTTGCTAAAGTCTATAAAAGCTATTATTGATACTTGTCTTTTATTTAAATTTTGTGTAACTTCATTATTTAAATGATTTTATCAAATTACGAACCCCAAATATTCGCAGTACTCTTCTAAAAAATCATGGGCTAACCCAACCTTTGGATACTGTGACTCATTGGGGTTCAATATTTGCAATGATTGATCGTCTACTTGTTTTTCAACATTATTATGAACAAGTAGCTGTGGCTGGAGCCAGAGAGTTGATATTAACTAAAGCCGAATGGCACGAAACTAAGAATATAAAATATCTCCTCTATCCATCCATCCATCCATAGTATTCTGTCCGGAGACAGGTCCAATTCTATGGAATTCACGTGGAACTCCCAGAAACACCTGGGAAAGATACTGGGGTGGTTTCCCGTTGCCTGCCCCAGACGCCATTAAGGAATGACGTCAGACCGAAAAGAAAGTGAAGAAGAGGCTGACAAACACAGGAAAGGGAATTGAAACAGCCAAGCCACGACCGGGAATCGAACCCGGGTGCCGACACAATGCCTGCACGGCAGACTGCCGTCAAGACAGCTCGGCCACGCCGGCACGGCAAGAGATCTCCTAGCAAAGCCAAATTTTACTTTTCAAGCAGCTTACATAACTCCGGGAGTTTACATGAAGGAGTGGCAAAAACTTGCAAAATTTCTCCAAGACAATGGCGGACAAATTGCTATGGGAATTTTGACCTCCATGCAAAAATGTGACGAAAGTCTTTTCCAAAACACCCATTTTCTTGCCGGAGTCTATGTAGATCCTTGGTATATAATTTTACTGAGTTCGTTGCAAACGACAAAAGCAAAAGAAGGACTTTTGGATATCGCCCGATGACTCGAAAACTAAAGATTTTTAAACGTTTTGATATGAGGCAAGAGAGTGAAAGGCTCTCTTATACCCTCAACAATTGAATCCGAGCAACCACATCGAATAGCAAGAAAGGAAAAACAAATAGTTCGATTTCAGCAGACAATTCTTCAGAAGATGATGATTTTGAAGAAGAACTAGACAAGCTGGAAAAACGTCTGAGAGTTTCAGAAATGCAACATTCGAATGAAGAAGAATTTGAGAGGTATTTTCAGCAAGATTGTCATGTAATTGAGGTTATGGGTAGGCTCAAACTAAAATAAGCATTTGAAGCTATGGAAGGTTACCCAAACCGAATTCAAGCTGCATGTCGAGTTGCATCGAGTATGCCCCCTACACAAGCGAGTGTCGAGTGATTATTTTCTGCCTTAAAATTGGTATGAAATGATATAAGACAGGCAATGAAAGATGACTTACTGTCAGCTGTTCTGTTTTATAGAATTAATTATGATGATTAATAAAATTTAGTTAAAAAAAACTGCTTGTTTTTAATATTTGATCTTTGGTAATAGGGGAGACCGGGGCCAAGTGGACCTAGGGGTAGAGTGGACCGATGACTTTAGTAATTCGTGTAGACGCTAGAATGTGCCAAAAATCGGAAAATAGGTTGGTGCTATTGTTGCGCTGCTACCACAAAAGCGTCAGTGAATTCTGCTTATTGGTGACAGTAAGGTGATCGATTGTTTTGTTTTTGTCTAGGTAAGTAAATGTTTAGTGTTGTTTTTACTTTAATATTGCCGATCAGCGATGCATTGAATAACATAACCGTAATATTCGTATTGAAGGCGGTAATCTAAAGATCATTTTAAGCTGTAGTATGAATTGAATACTTAAAGTAGTCGATAGTTACAACTGAAGGAAACGCCAAAAAGGCGATGGGGCAGAGTGGACCGAACGACACGGGGCACATTGGACCAGTGGTTCACTTTGCCCAGCTGTTTTTACAATAAAATATTTTGGCACTATACATTTTTTTTCTATATTATATATTAGGCCTATTACATTATATTGTATTATATTATTATATATTACATTTTTTTGTATATTTTTTTACGTAGGCTATTATATATTGTGTGTAGCCTATATTATTAAAGGATATTACCCCTTTAGTAATTCCTCTCAGCAAGTACCGTAATAGGGGAAGACTTCGTGCGAAGGCATCTTAATCTTCGAAAATAGTCAATTTACACATTTAACTGTTATTAAATTCTAATTAAAAACTATGCAAACTGTCACGTTGTAGAATTGGCAACATGACACAATTAAAATCTTGGTCTCTGAGGGAATATATTTTGATTTTTAATAATTGTATTGTTGTAATTATGTATTTGAATTTTTGTATTTGGTAAAGTCTTGTATATTATTATTGTGATATTTCATGGTTAAATATTATTTTAATTGTTTGAGCTTATTTAGAAAACAATATGTGCGAAAGAAAAAGAAAAACTTCGAAAAAACAGTTGTGTGTTGATTGAGTGATCACGTGGTTTTATCTGTTTCGTTTTCCCATGGGAATAAAAAGGAGAAAAGTTAAGTACACTCTGGCGGGAAAAATCAGATCAGTTGATGAATCTGAAACACACGGGCAAAAAGTACACCCAATCAGTCTAAACATTTCAGGAGAGGGAGCGTATTCTAAAACACACACAATTACATCCCTAAGTGAACTAACACATTTTTCAGTAAGTGAAACTCTAAATTAAATATAAATTCTATATCACTTTGTTACATTAGAAAGCATTAAAAAATGGTATAAGTAACAATATAATCTTAATAATCTTAATAGAGAACAAAAAAAGGTCAACGGCAATACTGACGGATACGCCAGTAAAAAAAGCTCTGCTAGAAGAGCAACGAAAATCTAAAGAAAGAAAAAAGAAAGAGTAGCAACGAAAAACATGACTCGGCCAACAGTCTCTAAAAGCAACATAAACAAAAAAACAAATAGAAGCAAAGGCAAAGGGATAAAGAGGAAACAATTACAGATGATTAGTGATGATGAAGATGCTGTGTGGCTCTCCTGTTTGAAGAACTTTAAAAAAAGCAAAACATGGCAGGAGTGGATTCAATGTACGCAGTGCAAGAGATGGGCCCATAGTTCCTGCGTAGCCAATGATATTCGGGATTTATTTTACGAATGCCTCAACTGCAAAGAAGATTTCTCTAGCGAAAGTGATTAATTAATTCAATGTAAACCTATTTGATGTTATTCATTAACGACTTTCAACTGCATAATGATTATTTTAATTTTTCACTTGAATATACAATACCTCAGGTAGTCTATTTTAAGTTAAACTTTATTTCATGATATTCTAAATGGCACGTTATTTTGTATTCAATAAAAAACTTACTTTAAATGTTGTTATTCTTACCCGGACCAACGTGACCCCTGGGGTGGTCCAGCCTGCCCCGTGGTCGGGGCAGGTTGGACCACTCTACCATTTTTGCTTTGCGAATTAATACCAATTTTATTTATGAATATAATGGAATGAAATCAAGTATTTACATTCTTGAATAGTTCCCGATTCTGACAAAATAAATGCAATGGAAAAAAAAGAAAAAAATTCCACAAAAAAAAGTGGACCGCTCTGCCCTGGTCTCCCCTACGACTTAAAAATGTATTTGGAGCATGGAGCGGAGCACAGAGCGGAGCATGTAGCAAGTATTTTCATGTCGGAGCGGAGCAATTACAAATTTTGTCTGCTCCAAAGCCCTGGTTTCTTCATTGAGGCTGTATGGCACACTTCTGTATTCACAGAAATACTTGAGTTTAGCGTCACGAATCGACGTCATTTGTCCGTTTACGGGATACGGACACGTGGTTCATTGCGCGTTCGGCTTACGTGCAAAATAAAGCAAAATGAACATTGGCAAGTACTGTACTGACTCCCGCTAATGTTGCTCCACCTTTAGGGTTGCTTTGAGCCAGTGCAAAGTTAGCCGGAAATGACAAATTCTTTGACATCGTTTGTATAAAATACAAGACTGAGATAACGATATTTGATTGAAATCCTAAAGAACTTAATTTGTCGGATTCTTCATGCTTTAAAGAGTTTTAGGTAAACTTAATAGATGGAAAGAACAACTTTATTATGACTTCTGAACTTACCATTTGCTCTTATCTTAGAAAGTAGCCATCTTTAAAAACAAAAGGCAGTGTTGGTTCTAGCAATTATTACTAGATATCACTAACATAGAGGGAACTGTGGAAAAAAAAAAGTGCTGGGCCTGATCCATTCCCGAGAGAGATAGGACAATTCTTTGTAAAAGTAGCAAGGGGTCGTCCATTAATTACGTGCTGTCAAAAGGGGAAGGGGGGGGGTCCGGCAAAATCTCCACCAAATCTCACCAAGGGGGAGGGGGGGGTCCAAATTTTTTAAAAAACACCTCAAGTAATTAATGGACGTCCCCCAAGTGGCACAAAGCTATCAGGGATGCACCAAAGACCAAACGATTGTACTACAGCTAACAATCAGGTATCTGTTTTTGATGAAACTTTGTTGGTAACTTTTAAATTGTGTTTAATTTCGTAATGCATAAATGTTTTTTATTTATACATGTCCAAAGCCCAAAGTTGAGTTACAAGCAGTTACATATCTTCTTATGTGAATAGTGGTGTGGATATCATGGGACAGCATTATCTTTGCAATGATTAAGTGATGTCTAACATTTCGAAAAAGATTTTGGGTAACTCATGAACTTTGGAGGGCGTAAACCACTTCTGTATTTGCGCCTTGCGATGCTACTTTGGGTTTTAAGTTGGCTTGTAACGTTGATCTTGCTGAAGAGGTGATGCAGAAATTAAATGTCTTGAATTTTTCAAAACATACATTAGCCTATTTTCAAGTAAATGTTCACCAGATGACAATATGGCTTATGGCATCTGAAGAAAATTCATTTTTTCATAAGGATTACGATCTAAAAATACAATGAGCCATTTCACAGCAACTCCTTATTATCAAGACACCATTTCCATCCCAACACCCTTTAATTTTATTGGCGACCTTAACTGAAATCTTCGAAAAACTAAATTCCCTAATTTTTTTTTTTTACGCATTTCTAAAGATTCAGATTTTAATGACACTATCTTTCGATGTTATTTTGCACATCCGTGAAGTACATTTGTAAGAGGATAATTAAACCATTTAATTTTTTTTTCCAAAGTCCTAGTTATCCTAAATATTGTGGAAAGTTTTCACAGGCACCTATTTCAAATCTATATCTTGAATGATACCAGAGTAACAGTCAAAATTATTCCAAAGTCTTTCTTCCATCCCACCAATTTTCAGAAATCTGTACTCTTGAAAAAAAAAATGGTACTAAAATGGAAAAAAAAAAATTAACATTTCTTCAGTAATACCGCAATGTTAGCAAGTTTCCTCGGGATCGGTTAAAAATGTCTTGATGTCTAATTGTGTACAGAACGAGCCTATCTAAGTTTTTCCACATATTACCAGTTATTCTCACTTCCAGTATTCTGATCGTTAGGACTGCTCCTTTTCTCTTCCTTCTGGTATTCCCACAGCTTTGATAAGACACTGGAATAAATACCGATAGGTATCGTGTTGTCTTCTGATTTACGAGAACCATTCTTCTGTTAGCATTGCTGCTGTCGTTGAATTTGTGTCAATTTGATGTACCATGAAAAAAGTGCTTACACATCTATGACTAAAAAAGCTCAATTAATTTCCTATTAAATTTTGAAAATAAATATTTTTGTTTAGTCATTATTAACTGTCATTAATCTCAAATTAACAAATGTGTTCTACACTGCTTAAGTCAAAAGGCAATTTCGAAGCACAGTAACAGCAATAAATCTATGAATCTTCTTGCAAACAATACTTATTTTTTTTTTTATTGAAAAAAAAAAAAAAAAACTTCCTTAACATTTTCCATTAGGTATGTCTAAAGTGAATCATAGCTATAGATTTTCACTTCATACGTTTTAGAAAAAGTTCTCAAAAAGTCCCTTGAAGAGTAACTAAGTACTAGACAAACAAACAAACTCAGTCAAGAGGTTCTTTGCATAAACTTCACTACAGCAGGAAATATCCACTGTTCTATCGCTTTGTAACTTAAAAAGAATATATTACTCCCTTCCTCATACTTAAAAAGATTACATAAATGTATTGTCGTAATATGATTTTGTACATCCATACATAAATTACCATTACCAGACTTTTCAATTTGCAGAACAGTGAAAGCGTATACTGTTATCAATATTTATACATGGCAACTTAGGTCTTAGGGTTTTATTTTATTTTTTTTTATTTTTACTTTATTTTTTTCTAAAGTTGCTGAATTCAAGTTTTACATAGTAATTCACATTCATAATAAAAACTATAAAATTTTTTTGGCTAGTTAAATAAAAACATTGTTTAAATAAATAAAAGCAATAAAAGTAGCTTCAAGAAAATTTTTCTTTTTTTAAGTGTAATTTTGCAAATTTACTAAGATATAATCATACATACATAAAAGAAATACCCAAAACTTCATAAATTATCAAGGACTTTTACTACTTTCAAATCGGTATTATACATTACACATTTGAGGTAATCCCGTAAAGAAATCGGCATGCTGGAAAATTATTTTTTATTTTTTAGCAATGCGGGTTTTTTTTTTTTTTTTTTTTTTTTTCCTTTTTTAAAGATATTTAAAACTGGGTTGTACAAATTAATGAATTGGACAATCCCTGGACCAGGGTTTATTAAATTAGTATTGGTCTATTTCCATAACAAATCCATCTTTCTTCAAATGATAGCAACATCAAAAATTGAAAAACTAAAAGGATGCGAGGGAAAAAAGAAAAAAAAAATCTGAAACTGCCTACTGAAGTAAACATTTGCATATCAAACCATTCGTACATTTAAAAAAAAAAAAAAAAAAAAAAAAAGTATATTTTTCTTTTAAAGTGACAGCAGAAAAACTGAATAATCAGATATCAGTTACAAATACTTAGTTTGTCCAATTTTTTTTTTTTTTGTTCTCGTTTCTTTTTACATAATTGATATATTGTTTATTAAGAAATATTGTTTATTTCTTTATAAATAAAAAAATCTTTTAATTTTCTTTTGGGAAAAAAAAATTCATTGTAACAAACCTAAAACTTTGCTGTTAATGAGATGAAGACAAAAGTTACAGGTTCTTTTATCACAGGTATTTGTAAGTAAAATAATGTTCAAAACTACGTAACAATTTTAAAATATCTTGTTACCATGCCAATAAAATCAAAAGGGAGAAGGAACAATCTGCTAAACAATGTCTAACCAGATTACAAGTATTATTTTTTTTTTCTTATTTCATTAAATAATAATTATTTCATTAAATGATAATTATTTCATTAAATAATAATTATTTCAATTAACAGTAAAATCAATCTTCAAGAAATTAAAAAGAATTTCAGTTTGCTTTCTGCCATGTTGTACCAGTACCTGAGATTATCCGTTCAAAATAAATCTGTGCAAGAAATACTAAAAATCAGACTTTTTGTACTACTATTAATATAAAGAATGAGAGACGTGAACTAATTAATAAAAAAAAAGGGTGCGCAACAAAATAATATCGCTCAAATTTTCTTCTCTCTTTTTTTTTTAAACACCAATTCTGGATGTGACATCATATCTTAAAAAGTAAAAAAAATTGATGAGGCAACAATGTATCCAGAAAAAGGAGAACACTTTGTATCCTAATAGGCAAAAATAGAAAGGAAAATAAAAAAAAAAAAAGGTTTATACATTACAATTATTTACACTGAAATTTGACAGGACACTAAATCTGGAGAAAATAATCACAAAAAAGTTTTTAAATTTTTTTTAATTTCTTTTTTTTTTTTGTTTTTATTTTCAAACAGTTAATTAAATATTCTTCAGTAAATTCTAGGTCCTTTTTTATACATAGGATTTTTATATTCTTCTGCCTTATTATTGCAGTTCCTCCGTCTTGCAATAATGCACACGGTGCACTTGCATAGAATACTGTTCGTTAACATTAAACCTTAAGGTAGATAACAGTTATTCTACAGTGAACATCTTCCTGTTGCTGTAGGATTTTTTCTTTCTTTTTAAAGATACGGATACATATTATACAACAGCTAATTTTGGTCGGAAAATAAAAATCCAATGATTGTGAAATGAAAATCAGCTGCTAACGAGTTATTTTTTTTTTCTTTAAGTGTCATTCTTTTTATTTCGAAAATAAAGAAATTAATAAAAAAATAATAATAATAATAATAATAAACAAAATGTAACAAAAACCAACAGCTGCTGGGGATATAGTGTTCGGCCAATTGCAGCATCACATGAGAGCCCAAATTTCTAAATAAATTTTCACTGTAGTGTAGAAATATTACCACACTGAGCACACTTAGTAACACAAGATACTTAGGAAACCTTAAAACAGGTCAAATAACTTGAAATATTGTCTCAGTTCCAAACAGTTGACGGCAACTCAAAAAGGAAACTTGTGCCTCTCATCTGTCGAAGGCTTTGATCCCCCACACACTGTTCTTTTTCTTTCTTTTTTTTTATTATTTTTTTTTTTTATTTTATCAGGAATAAAAAACAAGCAAAAACACTTGTTTAGAGCTGAGTTTTCAACAACAACAGGCAAAACCGTCGTTCTGCCCTTTTAGATGCAAGCTTTTTTTGCAAGCAAGATAGTCTAGCAATCTTCTTGACAGTCCTATCTTTTTTTCAACACAAACTGGAATTTCTCGGCGATTTTTATGCTACATAATTGTAGACTTTCCTGAAATAAAAATAAAAAAAAAGAAACATTATTAAAAACAAAGAAATTCAATAAGTAATTTTTAAAATTATAACCAAAGCTCATAAGTTTGGCTGCACCAAGCTTCATCTCATCTACTCAGTTATAAAGCAACAACTTCATGCGGCTTTTGGGATCAAAGAAGTAATCGGAGGATTTTAATATTCGAATAATTGCATTGTAGTTATAAATTAATACATACGCTTCAAATTTATAAGAATATATGAAGACCGTGTTACTACCATTTTTGAGCAAAACTTTTATAATACAGCTCACAATAAGCAACAACCTTCTACATTATACAAAAATTAACTCCTTTCCCTCTGGGCAATACTTTCCCTTCGCAAATATAATAAATGCACACAAACAGTCCAATCATGTCATCAGAATAGCTATTCAACCTTTTAGCTGGTCTCCGTATTATAGAATGTATTGTACAAGAGATAATGTCTGATGTATGGGGACAAGCAAGAGTGACACAAACAAGGAGTGCGATCAGACAAAAAAGAAAACAAAAAAAAAAGCCTGACTGAAATCCTTTACAAAAAAAATATATTAAACCCTACTTAAACAAAAACAAAATTATTTATGGTATTCAGAAGCTTTTCTGAGATCACTGGAGAGTTTTCTCACAAGGGTTTTCTTTAGATTTTTATTGATACTATGTAAAAATTTTAATCAATTCTTTGGTATTTTTTTTCAATTTCTCATGTTTAAAACATATGGATTAGCAGTTGTCAAATTACATGTTATTAACTAACTTTTCAATACTCCTATTTATTTAGCTTTACAATCAGGCAGTCGGAAAAGAATGTTTTTCGACTTCAAACTCTAGAATAGTCAAGTGCGACTCTCTGACTCCACCACAAAAACTAACGATTTCATGTCTCCAACTCCACAGGTCTGTCTTGCAGTATTATGTACTCAAAAAAATAAAAAAAATTCTTTGATTCAAAAAAGACTTCAGTAATTTTAGTACATGCAACTCCAAAACTATTTATAATGTAGTATAATTTCTAAGTTCTTCAAGTTTTTCTATTGTGGAATCGGATTTTTTATTGTTTCAGCATTCTACTTAATGCATATTAAACAGGAAGTGAGTTTAGAGAAAATATATGGAATATAATTTTGTTGTGTAATCTCATCCCCAATATACTGAAAATCTCCAATCTTTTCAATAGCAATGCTTTTAAAACGAAAAGAACAAATGAAATAATTTTCATCAATAGCTGTCACTGTTGTTTGATTAGATTTTTCTCATCTAACAAAAAATATTTTATAGTGTCGAGAGGATTACAATTCACAATTTAACCAATTTACAAAAATTTGAAATAGGCTGAAGTTCATTTTTCCTATTGTGCTAAAGTATTTTTAATTCTATCCTTTAGCAAGGATTTTTGATAGCAGTATTATTAGACAACAAGTAGCAGGGAAACAAACGTTAGTGCAATGTAAACAAGTTATTGGGTTAAAATGTAAATGTTAGAATGTTAACAAAAAAAAAAAATATTAATTAATTAATTATGAAGAAAATGTAAACTTGTAAAAATTCGTATGTATTTAATATGAATTGTTTCTTTGATCACACCCATATTTCAGTACTCTATTTTTTTTTTTTTTTAATGGCGCCAAGAGCAACAGAGACTAAGCTGCATCAGGAACAATGTATGAAATTAAAGGGTAAAACATAAAGAAAGAAGGAAACATCCAAGCCCATGCCGGGATTCAAACCCAGGTTTGGCTGTGTCAGCCATTTAATATGAATAGTAACTGCCCACTTCTGGTGTATCCAAGTCGAGTTTTTGTTACTGTGTAAATTTGTATTTTACAGTAGATAACTGCTGTTTAAGAGATAATTTCGTTCTGTGCCTTCAATACAGGAAGCCTGAGGGTTTTCTTTCAATTACATATATTTTGTTTACGTCATTGGAACTACTTTATTCCTTTCAACATCTTATGCTCTCCTCATAAAGCTCTAAATTGTTGAGAAGGATGAGAGTCGCTCATAAGCCTTCATAAAATACTGAACAACTGTCCAGGATTCTTATCGTCAATGACTTAAAGTGTTATTTTTTATATTTCATTATCTAAAAGAGACAGTTTCCTTTGCCCAAAAATGAACATTTATATTCAAAAATCTTTAATTTTAATTTTTTTTAATTTTTTAAAAATTAAAAAAAAAAAATTGATAATGACATTATGTGAATCAAAGTATAGAAAATATTATCTTTTCATGAATTATGTATTAATAGGACAATGAAGTCTTTGCTAATAACAGTAAACTTATACCTATCCTCAGATGTCCTTGCTAAGTATTCCCTTTCAATCAGGCCTTCAATCCTCTTTTTAATTATAACTGGGCTAGGAAGGAACCGTGACTTCAGCTGTTCTGTAACCTGTTTCAAAAAAAAAAAAAAAAAGGAAAATCTTTAAGAAAAAATGATAATAAATACACATAAAAATTGCATAACACAATAAAGTTTGCCCTACAACTTACTGTGAAAATCAAAATGCAACAAATACCAAATAGGCGATTATCTCACATAAATCAACGTTATTAGCATTATAAATTAGATCTAACAAAAAATATACAATTAATTGTCGTATTAAATGTATTTAATTCCCAACTTAATGATTTTTCTTCCAATCTGTGTTTAATTATAATTAAAAAAAAGTATGAATGATAGATCATGTTGTTTTTTGTTTTTGTTTTATAATGTGAACAATTTATCTGCAGCTTCATCCAAACTGCAAATACCTGTCGTCTGCTATACCTGGCACCTGACTTGTATCAACACTGTCTGACCTTCAATAAGTGAGTTTCCAAAGTGAAGTGGTCGAGCTACTGTTTGTTCTTATTAGGCTTGTTTTGTTTGGCTTTATTTAACTGCATTGGATCTAAACTTATTATGCCTATCTAAAAGACTTTTGGTTAGATAAAACAGTTCCAAGTGTCTTTATTGATAATGGCAGTTTTTTAAAAGCATTCATTTAATTCAAATTTTCTCCATATCCAATGTATTTTTAGGGGGTTCACAAACTTTAGCCCAATTTCATTGGAGAAGTTTATCTTGAGCATATGAAGGATCCTTCACTATTGATATTTGTCCACTTGTAATTTCCCTGGAATATCTCATCTGTTATAGACCAATTAGATCAATACTGTTGTACAATTTAATTTCCATTGCCAATTCAATGTTACATCTCTATCAATGTCTTCCCTGTGTGACTTACCAGTATTCGTTTGTAACAAATTACAAGTTGAAAAGAAAACAAGATAGGGATAGCACTTACTTAAACAATCACAATGCTTCGCAACAAATTCTGATACTTCAATTTTGTTGAATTATTGCTTTAATTTCCTTATTATTATAAATGTGATTGCTGCCAATGCAAAAGGCCAATTGTTGCGAATGTTGCTGAGCTGTATTATACATGTGATTGTTGCAAACGCAAAAGGCGCAACAGTTGCGATTGTTGTGCTTAATGATAATTTAATGAGATTTTAATGATACTTGTCTACAGATAGACGGAAATGGGATTATAAGGCTTCCTATCAGAAGCCTAAAACAAAGCAATACAAGTTCACTCTTCTACCTGCAAACATTAAGTTTGGTGAAGATTGTATAATTTCTTGTAAGTCTATCCACATGTATGTACCTCCATTTTTGATGAAGTCAAGGTTATCAGCTCCTATATCTGAAATCGCCATTTCCTAACTGAAAATACTGCAAAGCCTTCTCCCTGTTCTTTCGTATTAATGCCACCAAAAACAAAGTAAGATTAATTTTAACTCTACTGTCTTTAATAAGATATCAAATATAGCTGGGGTTTTACCTCCGTCACAAGAACATTGTGTTGCATCTTCTTCCTCGCTTTCATAATACGTACAATTGCTGCTTCGATCGTACACAAATTAAGGAAAACAAACAAAAACATTCCATTTTGCTCAATTGTAACAGTACATTGGTAGTTACATAATTATTGTCATTAATAACCTACTTATAATAAAAAGCAAGCCACAATTAACAATTTCAGAGAGAGAAAGGACTTGTGGTGCAACGAAAACGTTTATGAGAATCAAAAAAAACAAAAGAAAGGAAAGAAGTCAGAAACCTATCTAATATTACTGAAGTAACTATCAATCAATTTCAAATTTTAAAATAAGTTTATTAAAAACGTTAGTATACACTAACAAATGCATGGTTAGTTACTGTGAATTTTCACTGCAGTTACCTGTGTGAAATTCTGTAAATAGCGAATATATCTTTTTTTTAATTAATTTTCTGTTTTAAATAAATCTACCGAGACTTAAGTCTTCTTCTTAACACTTTCAGGTCAAACCCTTCAATCCTTTGCTTTTCCCCATAGGTCGTGCTATTTTCACGCATTTTTAAACTATGTATCACGAACAGAAATATAATTGGAAAATAACTTTGGATCAGTGATAAAGAACTAATCTTTGTCTTCAAAACTGTATGTTAGGATTTTATTGTAAGTATTATAATAAACAAGAAATTCAAGTTACAAAGAAGAGTAAAAATTGAGACAAAAAAAAAAAAAAGTTTTATACGATTTATCTCTTAGTATGAAAAAATTCCAGAATATGACAAAACAGAAAAAAATCATTTTAAACAATATAAAATTATATTTTATATTGTTATAATTATATTATAAGCAATATAAAAATGAAGTCATTTCAAAATGCTTTGAGAAAACACTACACACAGGCTTCCAAAACGTGTGCAGGCATAGATTTACTTCTGTCGAGATTCCGCGAGATATTATTGACAGTAAAACCCCACACCTATTGCTGTATTTCTGAACTACAATCTCAAGTGGTCGAGATTATTCATACAATATCAAGTTGTCACCATTTGAAGAAACACCTTCCAAAATGAAGCCAAAACAATGGGAAATTTGCATTCTGAGAACTGTCAAGCAACGTAAATTTAGGGAATCTATAGCTGCCCATAGAACTTACGGGCAGTGACCCGAATGTGCTAAGATATCAAATATAATGGAGATATAGACCAGAACATCTCCTCATACCAAGTAAATCAAAATGTCACTAATTTTCATTTTAATTGAGGGGAAAAATTAAGTTCATATAAAAAGTAGAAACCAATTAATCAAAAATAAAGGATATTCATGCTTTCTGTCTTCATCCACTTTGCTACGTGTTTCTTTGCGCTCAGGTTCAGATTCACCTTTGGCTGCAACTACAAAGAAAAAAAAGTTATGTAAATATTATTTGCTATAATAATTTTTTTATTATTTTTTTTAAATCTCAAGTGTTTTGGTTTGGCTACATTTTATATACCAAAAGCTATTTATTATTTTTACCTTAAGTAATTTTATTTTTCCTCTTTAGCCTAACAAAACATGCATATCCAAATAAAATGGACAAAAAGTTACAATTACTGACAGATTATAAATGATTTTAAAGTAAATGAATAGCACTGCTAATAAAATCTAATTTTTTTTGTTTTTTTTTGTTTTTTATTAACATCCACAGGAAACGTGCAGTTCCACTAATGAATCAAACTTCTAAAGTTTAAAGTTTGTTTCAGTAATGACGTGTAAGTAGGGACCCTATTTTATGGTGAAATAAAACTGTTCATAGCTGTAAAATAAAAGACTCCATAGCGGTGACTATTTTGCATTTATTTTATCATATTAGATTTCTACATTTCCACAAATAAGCTATAATTTTTCATTAAATTAAATATTTAAAAACACACAACTTTTGGTGTACAAAATATTAAATTTAATAGACCACAAAATAATATCTCTCACACAATTTTCAAGCAAGAAATTAACATATTTAACAATTTATTGAATACAGGTAGCATGTAGCCTAGTCCTTACACCATACCCAAAAAAATCCTTCATTAAAAGGGAAAATAACTAACTTTAATTATTTTTTTATAAAGGCGTTCTTTTTTTTTTTAATTGTAATTAATTCCCTTTTTTGAGACAGTAATACAAATTTATTAATTCTGCTTATTTTGTAATTGATGAGAAGAAAATTCAATATTTAAACCGAAACACACATTTGTCGGTGAACTTTGAAGCTCACAAAAACTGTTCCTCGTAGCTACAGACCACGCCGCACGCCACTACAGTGACGTCACATCCTGTACTATATTCCGCTACATAAAACTTCGTAGCGCCACTACTGTAGCTAGGAGGAATACAACTCTGAATCTGCATTCATGGCAAACAAACGAACGAAAGTGTTTTTATTTTATTTTATTTACCCTTTTAGCGTTTTTTGACGATTTCACATTCATTTAGCTTTTATTTCAGGTGTTTTTAATTGTTCCACTATTATTTCGTTTTTATTTCATGATTTCGTACTTATAATCTCATTTCGCGGCATTTCGCAATTAAAAAAGCCTTTAAAATTACTGATTTATGCGATTTGCTCCATGAAAAGCAAAAATACAACCTTTAATAAAAATTTCGCGGATATCGTTATTACCAAAAAATAGGGTCCCATATGTATAAGCAAATTTTTAAAAAGCAATCATAAAATTATCAACAGGCTAATCCGGTGTAAAACAGCTTTAAAAAATCGTCTTTACAATAAAATCCATAAAAAACAGCTAAAAAAAAAAAATCACTGCTTTACCTGTTTGAATTTTAACCCGATGTAATTTGGAAGTAAAAGAATCATTAACATAAAAGACGTTACTTGGTTCTGAAATAAAAAAAAGACAAAGAAACAAAGAATTAATGCTACGAAAGTAAACAATAAAAAAAGAAAAAGAAAAAAACTAAATGTCAACTTAATGGTCGCCTTTCAATAATTCTGTACTTACCAATGTCTTTAGTTTTGGGGAATTTGATCAAAACTCTTTGTGTAGCTTTACCCATTGCTAAAGACTGCAAGGCACGAATAAGATCCCGCTCAGGGATATCTGTCTCATTCTGAATTTCCTATTTAAAAAAAAAAAAAATAGAAAAAAAGAAAAAAAAATCATTTATAACGATCTTAGTTACACATTTTGCTTCAGAAACGTTATCTATCGATTGTGGTTCCGATAATCATATCTAAATAACCACAATCAAAAGATTCTAAGTTTAGTATTTCTATTTAGAATTAAATTTATTAATTCCCATTATTTAAATATTTAAAAAGAAAAACATCAGTTAATTTATTTTTAATTTCCGAAAGCGAAAAAAATTAAAAATAAATGATATTCTTTCATGCTGACCATTATATGGACTGCTCAGAAGCCAATCAGTGTAAGTCATTTTGTTTTAAATTGAAATTTTTTCTGTAAGTCATACTCTAATGTTTATACTTTCGGTTGACAAAGTGCCCAAATCACTCCTCCAAGTTTATAGTTATATTATCTTTCAATAAAAAATTCCTTCATCAAATTTACAAACGTTGTTATTTTTTGGTACGTAATTTTAAAAAACCTATTTCATTTTTTGGTTTATTGACTTACACTGATTGGCTTCTGAGCAGCCCATATAGTGATGAGTAATGTGATCTGTGTGGAACTGGTAACCAAGTGGTAACACGTTTCACTACACAGGCTGGAGGTAACAGGTTGAATCCCCAGTGGAAGTCAAGGGTTTGCACGCTGCATTCTCCTCCAGATGGGCCCTAGGGTCCACCCAGCCCTCTGAAGAATGGGTACAGGGTTTCTTTCCCGGTGAGGAGGTATTAGGCTAACCATCCGACCACAACTTAAGTCCCACTGGTCAGGAAATCCAGGAGTCTTATCTCCCACAATCCAAAGAGCCACATAGGGGCTGCAGTTCAGATAACTTAATTAACTTTTAATGTGATCTCTTAAGTCCTTTTAGAAACATTGATAACTTCTTTCAACTTTAAAATCACTGAATCTTTTGTTTTAATATTAACAACTAAAGTAAAGATTTCATAATAGCAATACTAATTAGAATTGACCAAAGCCAATAATTAAAATTTCTAATCAAAAACAGGTGAATTTTCAATGTCATGTTTCTAGCCATTTACAAGCTAAAGGGTTCATCAGGCCTTTCAATAATTTCATTCACATCTTTTTAAAAATCTTGATTTAAATGTATCCTCCTGAATAATTATAAGGAAGGAACAGGGGGAAAAAAATGCATTTTGTATTATTATTTTTCTTCCAAAGCCTTCTTAAAACATTTAACACTAAGATTTGTTGGTATTCTTGTAGAAGGGTCATTCCATATCAACTGAACCACGGCATGCAACCCACCGACTCGGATTTTCATGAAATTTGGTACACATGGTCTGTTTACATATATAATGACTAGTTTAAAATTTCAGACCTCTATCTTAAGCCGTTTCAGAACTAGAGCAGTCTGATTTTCAGCCTAAAAAAAAAAAAAAATTCATCCGCGAATTCTGTCGTAAATTCAATAGGTAGTTTTAAATTTATTTAATTTTTCCTAAAATTGAAGTAGGAAAGATTTGAAATTTTCCATTCTTATGTAAAATTTTCTGCAGAATTCAAATATTGCATCAGATTTGTTGTAATCACATTTTGAAGGGCAATTTTAGCCTTCAAAATAGAAATATTACTTTCTTTTAAATGTCCACAACTTAAATTACAAATTCCTGTGTACAGACTGTAGTTACAGTGTTCCAATATTATGGCTGGTATCATTGGAAAGAGAAGAAAATTTACTTTAAAACAGACTTAAAAAATCTTGGGGAAAATGGCAACTACACTAGTAGTCATAAAAAACAATATTTAGGACATATTAACAAATTAATCCACTTTTACACACACAAACAAAAATTTATTCAAAATAATATCCAGATTTACATGTACAGGAATAGAAATTTATTCAACTGATTATCTAAAAATACAATTTAGGCTACAAAGTATTCTAAAAAATATAAATTAGCTACAAATTATTCCATTTCTCATTTATTAATTTTTGGCACTCTACTGAAATTTGATATTGCCCGTCTGTCATTGTTGTTGGTTGTTCTATAGTACATAATAGATTTTGAAATGGGATCCAACAAATATCAACCCTATTTGGCCAATAAAAAGATACTGACTGATGGACCCGCTGGATGCATGAATCTAATTCTGGCATCTCCCTGATCTAAATTTATAATTTCAATAAGACCAATATACCAATTAGAATCGTATTTACAGCAAACAAAAGAATTTACTTTCAAGGAGTCTACAATAGGAGTTTGCACATCAGAAAAGGTAAATTGTAAAGCATAGTTATTGTCACTGCTAACTCTTTTTGCAGCCAGAGTATTGGTTGATAAAGGTCTGAATTGGTGAAACTGCCAGCCACAATTTTTGATTTTGTAAATCACTGTTGCAGATTAGTTCTTGTAGAACTTACTTCTTTTTCTTCTATATAAAAAAAATGGATTTTAGAAAATTTTTCTCTTCAAAATTTTCTCTCTGCAAATTTTTTCTCTACCATACACCAGAATGTTGACTTGCTTTTACGTGGCCTAAATTTAAATATGAAAGATGATGTAAGTTCTTTCATAGATAAAATTGTTTGTAGTAAAGAAAACAGGGATTGAATGTTAAGAATTTATGATAAACTAGCCGGGTACCGTCGCTTCGCTCCGGAACTCTTGCGTATATAGCATTAAAAAAAAATATATATATTTATTTAGCAAATTAATATTGAGATCGGAGAATATACGACTTCCCAGCCCGTTGTGCCCTTCTCCATTTAACTCAGGTGTATTGCGGGTTGGCACCACACACCTGGGGTTGCCGCCATACACTTCGTCAGTTTGCCAGATTATTCCCTATCCCGAATTTCGAAAAATCCGGCCTTATTCCTTGTCTACATCATAAAGGAAACCTCTGTGCAAAATTTCAGCTTTCTAGATCCAAGGGTTTGGGGTGGGCGTTGATGAGTCAGTCAGTGAGTGAGTGAGTCAGGACTTTTCTTTTTATATATGTAGATTTTCATGAATTTTGTTTTGTTAACATCATTGATTAGTTCTTTAGATTATATTTGGATCTGTTATTTTCTCATTTTCAACTGTTATCCGATTCGTTCTTTACATATTATTCCTGGTGTTTTGATATCATGTTTATTTATGAAAATATGATCTATATTTGTTTTCGTATTTCCATGAATTGTACAGTTTCTTGTTGTTCCGTAAAGACGATTTTTAAAACCATTATTGCACATAAGTTTTACCTATTTCTGTACTGCATTGTTTTTATTCATTTTGAAAATATCTATATTTATGTCGCCAATCAGTATAGTTGGACAGTTGTTTAATATATTTTCATTTTTTACGAATAGATTCTCTATTTTAGTAACATTTTAGTAATTTGTAATTTAGCATTTTGCTTACAGAATGACAGATAGAATAACGTTTTATAATGTACGTTTTTATATGTACGTCGCTTCGCTCCGGAACCCTTGCATATATAAGCATTCAAAAAACAAACTTTATTTATTTAGCAAATTAATGTTGCGATCGTCGGAGAATATATAACTTCCCAGCCCGTTGTGGCTACTCCGAATAACTCTGATGTATTGCGGGTCGGCGTCACACACCGAAAATTCACATTTTTGCATGTATCTTGCAAAACGCTGAAGCGTTTGTGAATAAGTGATATACCGTTCGATAGAACTATATCAACATTTTCTCAATATAATGTTCTCTTCCATCTTTTATACTTTTCATTTAAATTGAGAAAAAGTCAAAATTTGACCCTTTAAAAGGCGCCATCTTGGAAACCAAAAACTTTTTTCGAAAGATTTTTGTAGCATTTTGTTTGTTTTAAAAAGATCTACATTTTATCCATTTACATGACCACTCTATCTCTTATAGTTTGGTCAGAAAATTGGAAAAACGTTAAGTCTTATGACAGACAAAATAACGCTTTTATAATATATAATGTCTTCCTTCAACAAATTTAACAAATTACATTGAAACTAAATTTCAACTTGAGGAAGATGATGAAATAAATTTCCATCAGTGGGTATCAGTCGACAGAACTCAGCTTATTGATATGACCCTACCATTTAATGAATTTACTGATATGTTAGTAACTAAATTAGAAACTTTAGTTCCACATGATTATATAGCAAAAAGTCAAGCTGTGTATTTGAAAGAGAGAAAAAATAATATAAATGAAAATGAAGCATTAGTATTAATGGATTTTGCTGAAAATTATGGTTTTGTGCTACAAGATGCAGCACAAAGCTACCATTGGAGTCGTGCACTATACAGATATTGAAGAACTATGCCATTTATCATTATATTTATTTCTGACAATTTAAATCATGATGTTGCTTTTGTCTATAAAATTTAGTCAAAAATTGTAGAGTCAATTAAGCATCACTGTCCTACTGTTAATAAAATAGAGTATTCTACAGACGGGTGCAGTGCTCAGTACAAAAAATTGCAAAAGTTTTTTAAATTTGTGCCATCATGAGGTTGATTTTGGAATCACTGCCAGATGGTCTTTCTTTGCAACAAGCCAAGGAAAATCACCTTCTGATGGTATTGGGGGCAGTGTGAAACGGATGGTGACAAAGGCCAATTTACAGAGACCATACGAGGAGCAAATTTCTGATCCTAAAAAAATGTTTGAGTTTTGCAGAGGAAAATTTTCTAAAATCCATTTTTTTTATATAGAAGAAAAAGAAGTAAGTTCTACAAGAACTAATCTATGCATCCAACAGGTCCATCAGTATCTTTTTATTGGCCAAATAGGGTTGATATTTGTTGTATCCCATTTCAAAATCTATTATGTACTATAGAACAACCAACAACAATGACAGACAGGCAATATCAAATTTCAGTAGAGTGCCAAAAATTGATAAATGAGAAATGGAATAATTTGTAGCCAATTTATATTTTTAGAATACTTTGTAGCCTAAATTGTATTTTTAGATAATCAGTTGAATAAATTTCTATTCCTGTACATGTAAATCTGGATATTATTTTGAATAAATTTTTGTTTGTGTGTGTAAAAGTGGATTAATTTGTTAATCTATATTACTAAAATCTTTTATTTCTCTGTCTGTCTGTCTGTCCGGCGCAGTTTTCTGTGAGAATGAAAAAATAGAAAGAATTTTTTCAATGAAACATCCGCGACAGGAATCGAACCTGCAACCTTCTGATCCGAAGTCAGACATCTTACCCATTAGGCCATGGGAACTGCAACTCTCTTTATATTGCTTTTTTGACTTATCTGTCAAAACTGAACTGACTTTGACTGAAAAGTAACAATCTATATTACTAAAATCTTTTATTTCTCTGTCTGTCCGTCTGTGTGTCTGTCTGTCCGGCGCAGTTTTCTTTGAGAATGAAAAATTGAAAGAATTTTTTCAATGAAACATCCACGACAGGAATCGAACCTGCAACCTTCTAATCTGAAGTCAGACATCTTAACTATTAGGCAATGGGAACTGCAACTCTCTTTATATTGCTTTTTTGACTTATCTGTCAAAACTGAACTGACTTTGACTGAAAAGTAACAATCTATATTACTAAAATCTTTTATTTCTCTGTCTGTCTGTCTGTCCGGCGCAGTTTTCTTTGAGAATGAAAAATAGAAAGAATTTTTTCAATGAAACATCCGCGACAGGAATCGAACCTGCAACCTTCTGATCCGAAGTCAGACATCTTAACTATTAGGCAATGGGAACTACAGCTCTCTTCATATTGCTTTTTTGACTTATCTGTCAAAACTGAACTGACTTTGACTGAACAGTAACAATCTATATTACTAAAATCTTTTATTTCTCTGTCTGTCTGTCTGTGTGTCTGTCTGTCCGGTGCAGTTTTCTTTGAGAATGAAAAATAGAAAGAATTTTTTCAATGAAACATCCACGACAGGAATCGAACCTGCAACCTTCTAATCCGAAGTCAGACATCTTAACTATTAGGCCATGGGAACTACAGCTCTCTTCATATTGCTTTTTTGACTTATCTGTCAAAACTGAACTGACTTTGACTGAAAAGTAACAATCTATATTACTAAAATCTTTTATTTCTCTGTCTGTCTGTCTGTCCGGCGCAGTTTTCTTTGAGAATGAAAAATAGAAAGAATTTTTTCAATGAAACATCCGCGACAGGAATCGAACCTGCAACCTTCTGATCTGAAGTCAGACATCTTAACTATTAGGCCATGGGAACTACAGCTCTCTTCATATTGCTTTTTTGACTTATCTGTCAAAACTGAACTGACTTTGACTGAAAAGTAATAATCTATATTACTAAAATCTTTTATTCCTCTGTCTGTCTGTCTGTGTGTCTGTCTGTCCGGCGCAGTTTTCTTTGAGAATGAAAAAATAGAAAGAATTTTTTCAATGAAACATCCGCGATAGGAATCGAACCTGCAACCTTCTGATCCGAAGTCAGACATCTTACCCATTAGGCCATGGGAACTGCAACTCTCTTTATATTGCTTTTTTGACTTATCTGTCAAAACTGAACTGACTTTGACTGAAAAGTAACAATCTATATTACTAAAATCTTTTATTTCTCTGTCTGTCTGTCTGTGTGTCTGTCCGGCGCAATTTTCTGAGAATGGAAAATAGAAATAAATTTGATAATGAAACATCCGCGACAGGAATCGAACCTGCAACCTTCTGATCCTAAGTCAGATGCCTTATCCATTAGGCCACAGGAACTACAACTCTTTTCATAATGTTTTTTGACTTATATCTCCTTTCCTTTCCCCCATCATTAAGGAATGTATTCAATCTTTTTTTTGAATCTCAAGATTGTTTATTTATTTCCCATTCGTCAGTTTATTTGTAATTCGAAACTGTCAATTAGAACTATAATTGCCGAAACGTTGCAATATTTTAAATATTCATACTTAACCAAATTCTATGTGATATTGAAAAATATGTGCGTGTTGTTGTTGTTGTTTGTTGGTGTTTTAATGGCGCAAAAGCAGCAGTGGCTAAGCTGCGCCAAGAAAGGTAAAATTCAGAACATTGGAAAAGCAAAATAATCGAAGTAAATCAAGATAAAATGGGCAAAAACAAGGAAATAACTGTTAATTATAAAAGAGAGGCAAGGCCACATTGAGAAATGAAGCGGAAAACTGCGGAAATAGGTAAAAGCTCATTATCATTCAAAAGTAAGGAAATATGAAAAGGAACGTGAAATTTAAAAAGAGGATAAAAGCACTGACGACGATGTTGATTAAAAGCAGGACAGTCAATTAAAATATGATGAATAGTTAAAATAACGTTGCACGTAGAACACTGGGGAGGTGGACGATTGAGCAGTAAATATGTGCGTGTACACGGCAGATGTTGGAGTAAAGAAAACAGTCAAGAAAGAAAGAAGCACTCTTTTTTTGAGGTGGAATACCGAAAAAATCACTATTTGCAGCTCAAAAACCATCAATATTTGTAACTCAAACGTCACTGAAAAGTGACAATTACAATAAAAATGAGAGTCGGAAATGAAAGAAGCAGTACTTCTATTAGCTAGAATAGTGAAAAAACACTATTGTAACTCAGAAACCACTGAAAAGTATCAATCTATATTACTAAAATCTTTTATTTCTTTGTCTGTCTGCCTGTCTGTATGTCCATAGCAATTTTCTGTGAGAATGGAAAATAGAAATAATGTTTACAATGAAACATCCGTGACAGGAATCGACCCTGCAACCTTCTGATCCGAAGTTAGACGTCTTATCCATTAGGCCATGGGGATTACAACTCTATTCATATTGCTTTTTGACTTATCTCTCCTTCCCCTTCCCCCATCAATAAGGAATATTCAACCTTTTTTTTGAATCTCTAGATTGTTTATTTATTTCCCATCCGTCAGTTTATTTGTAATTCGAAACTGACAATTAGAACTGTAATTGCCGAAATGTTGCAATATTTTAAGTATTCTTCCTTAACCAAATTCTATGTGATATTGAAAAATAAGCGCGTGTACACGGCAGATGTTGGAGTAAAGAAAACAGAGTCAAGAAAGAAAGAAGCACTTTTTTTATGAGATAGATTACTGAAAAAAACTATTTGTAACTCAAATGCCTGGAATCACGTCAAAGTTAAGAACTTACCAAAGAACGAGATTGTCAATAACATCAATCGAGTGATAAGTCAAGGAATACAAGATGAGACTAGAGAGTATTTAAGTGAGAATAAAATTGATACTTCTGATAATCCACAACACGAACATCTCTATCTGCGTGAATATCTGAACTCATTGAATCTCAGCGGTATTCCTCAACATCCTTTGTCATTGAAGATTGGATCTCCAATAATGTAGTTGCAAAAAATCAATCCCAAGTTTGGACACTGAATGGAACTCAACATAAATGCCGTTCATTCGATAATGATCTCATAGAAGCCGAAATTATAACAGGAACTCACAAAGGAGATTTTGTTTTCATCCATAGGATGTCTAAGAAACCAAACGATAATCTACTTCTATTCACTTTCACAAGAATGCAATTTCCGATCGGGCCTTCTTACACGATGTTTATCAATAAAGCTCAAGGACAGACTCTAAATAACATTGCCATCTATTTAGAGAACGTTGTCTTCACTCACGCACAACTTTATGCCTTTGAGTCACAAGTCATCAGAATTTGGTTATCTTCACTCGAAAGAATAGTCACAATCAATTCGTCGCCAAGAATTTCGTATACAAGCTACCATCTTCATTCATCATCTATATTAACAAACATCCATCTCAACATATCTCTTCTTCAAATATCTATATCAATCAAATTGCAAACGGGTAATGGTTGTAATTAAGAAAAGAGATTCAAGAAAGAAAGAAGCACTATTTCTTTAAGATAGAATACTGAAAAATCACTATTTGCAACTTAAAAACCAATGGTCTTTGTAACTCAAAAACCACTGAAAAGTATATCTATATTACTAAAAGCATTTATTTCTCTATATGTCTGGGGCAATTCTTGTAATTTGTGAAAATAGAAATAATTTCTACAAATTCACTATGTTAATCGAACATGCAACCATTTGCTCCTAAGTTAGACATCTTAGCCATTAAATCACGAGGACTACATTCTAATCTCCATAAAAAAAAAATATATCATAGATAGATGATTGACACGCTGGTTCTAAAAGCAGTCGTGGATTGACATAATATAAACATCAGAAATTAAATTTTAAAAAAAAAAAACTTTAAAAAAATTTTAGTTTTAGTTTACTTGATGTAATTTATGTGTGTGTTTTTTTTTAATAAATAAAAAGTTGTTTTCCGTTAGATATGCGGAGGGCTTCCGGAGCGAAGCAACGGGTAGCCGACTAGTTATGTCCTAAATATTGTTTTTTATGACTACTAGTGTAGTAGCCATTTTCCCAAAGATTTTTTAAGTCTGTTTTAAAGTAAATTTTCTTCTCTTTCCAATGATACCAGCCGTAATATTGGAACACTGTAACTACAGTCTGTTCACAGGAATTTGTAATTTAAGTTGTGGACATTTAAAAGAAAGTAATATTTCTATTTTGAAGGCTAAAATGGCCCTTCATAATGTGATTACAACAAATCTGATTGCAATATTTGAATTCTGCAGAAAATTTTACATAAGAATGGAAAATTTCAAATCTTTCCTACTTCAATTTTAGGAGAAATTAAATAAATTTAAAACTACTTATTGAATTTGCGACAGCCGCGGATGAATTTTTTTTTTTTAAGCTGAAAATCAGGCTGCTCTAGTTCTGAAACAGCTTAAGATAGAGGTCTGAAATTTTAAACTAGTCATTATATATGTAAACAGACCATGTGTACCAAATTTCATGAAAATCCGAGTCGGTGGGTTGCATTTTGCCATTTTTCTGGTTCATTTGAGATGGAATGACCCAGAAGTGGCAGATGACTATTTTTATTACTCCCTGTACATTTCTACATATTGTGTAATCAATCCAATTCGACACCCACCCACCCACTTTAACCTTAGTTAAATATTACTAGAAAACTTTACCAACCTCGTAAGTGAGTTTTTCTCTGTTGTTGAACAACATCAGAATACACATCTGATAAGTTGATACTTGTATAATGTGTTTCCTTGGCCCATTATTTTTATTACTGCAAATGCTGCCACAGCTACCACTGCTACTGGCCGATAGCTGGGTGGTCGAGGCACCATCTTTCCCTTCGTTCTCCTCTTTTTTTGGGCCATAGAAAATGGCGTTTAAATCTGCTGAACCCAGCTGGGGTTGAAGCGTTAGCTGGCGTCCACTGTGCTTTGCAAGATAAAACCTAAGACGAAAAAAAATAATAATTTAAAAAAATAGGGGGAAGAGGTAATAACACTCACAAATTGTATATTATCTAATGGATCATAATTTGGAAACAAAAATTATTCTAATCTTAATACTTCAATTTTTAGTATTTTTCTAAATTTCATTCTTTGAAACAAAAAGAACTCTTCAATAAGTAAATTATTATTTAAGGAAGTACATTAAGTAAATGAGTATTAGATCATAATAACATTGGCATTTTAACCATCTATAAGAACTGTTCTTTTAAAAGTATTCATAATTTGAAGCTCAATTTCATGGGTTTCTAACATAACTAATATATTTTATTATGTTTTGAATTATTACAACTAAAGATGTGCTTCGTCAAGGCTTTACCTTCGAAACGCTTCAAAGGCGTATCTTGGAGCAGTGGGTATGGTACACTTTGGAGTTGCTGACTGCGTTGGCCAAAATCCCGTTGTTAAGACCCTAACACTTAGATCAACACCATACAAACTGGTCTAAAGAAGAAGAAAAAAAAAAACAAATGACAACGGCAAAAAATTTTGCAATGTGTAAATTCAAAGATTTTTTTGTGAACACTTTAGCTGCATTTCTTAATAGGAAACCATTCATACGTTCAAAAAAAAAAAAAGTCTAATGGGTAGGGTGGAGAAACCTGATATGAAAGTTTCTTCTGTCTTTCAATGAAGGCATGACAGTTAAGTCCTTAGGAGAATAATGCTTACAATAAAGTTCTTCGTTATATATTAAAACAAATATATTCCTTCCATTTTCAGCCATCTATTTAAAAATTCTTCAACGATATTCCATGGAAAATTGTTATTATGATTAGTACATATTATTTTTATTTTATTTTGCGAAAGACTTGAAAAAGCGGAACGATAGTTTCCCAGCAAAATATCAAAGAATTTTTTAAACATATGGATGAAAACGAATTTGGAATATAGTTATTTTAAAAATAATACTTATAAAAAAAAAATCGGGGGGGGGGGGGGGAAATCCATGTGTGATAAACTTCATAGGCTAACAGATTGTGTCCCTAAACAATTCTGAGAATAAGGACAGCGCACTCACTGGATGATAAGCTTTTTCTACATTTCCCTAGCTACAATACTGTCATTGAGATCATTACGAATATGGCTAATTATTGCATTTCCAACAGAAGTTCATTTCAGTGATGTATGTTCGTTCTGGAACATCTTTATTATTCAGCAGCAAAGACAAAAACTCCTAATCATTAGCAGTAGAGTCTTCAGAAAGATTTCAGGTCAAATAATTAAGAATAAAGAGGCCAAAAATACTTTCTGAAATGATGCAAAAACAAAAAAAACAAAAAATAATACAAAATGTAGATGTCAATACTGAAAAGGATGTTCCTCTTCTTGAACAACATGAAATAAGTTACTTGAGACAGATTAAATATTCGAGACAGATTAAAATCTTTGTAATCTAAAATACATTAGTATTTCTTCAGGAAAACCTTATGCTATCTGCAGGGAATGAAATACTTAGAACAAATTCAACTGTTCTAAAACTGTTTTTCCGTATTTCTGTTTTCAAAGTAGCATGGATAATGAAGGAAATAAGTAATTTCTGCACTGCCCTAACTGATTAACCCGTAAATGAAAATGCAAAAGCTATACTTGATATCGTCACAAAGAGACATTACTTACTATTAAAAGACAAATATTGGAGCTAAGAAAAAATCCACATTATCTTCAGTCACACTGCTGCCTATTATTATTTCTTTGTCTGATTCAAGCATTATCTGTTATCTTTTTAAGTGTGTGCAGTAAAGCATCCACTGCAGGCTTATGTAGGCCCTTGGGGTTGTGGGAGGTAATGTTCCTGGCTTTTTCTGACCAACAGAATACATTGGGGAGGGGGGCTTATGATGCTCACCCACCTTAAACCCCCCAGGACAGAAACCAGTCCCATTTAACAGAGGGCTGGGTGAATCCTACAACAGTATGGAGAAGACTTTAACATGGAAAAATTCCCAGAGTGCAGCCAGGGTTGGAATTGAACACAAGTCCCAGGCTACAATCAAGCACACTAGGCTACAAAACCCACTTTTTAAGTCTATATTGGGTGTAAACTCCTTGCAAATTTCAATTCTTGGGAAATTGTGCGTGTATTGTTAGCTTCTGCGTTAACATATTACTCATACATTTTCATTTTCTATTTGACTATTATTCTTTACAAATAACTTCAAAGAGGCAAGTTTCAATGTTTTTATAGTTCTTTTCCTTCCAGGAATAAATAAGAAATAGAATTTAAAAAAGAATACTTCAAATACAATCCCAAAGCAAATTGCCATCATTAAAACCAGGGAAATTTGTTTAACCAAAAACTATTCGGCTTATCTATTTTTTATGAAAAGGGAAGAAAAATCAATAACATGCACAAATTCGTTAGAATTGTTTGCTTTTAACACATTGAGCCATTATCAATAGCAATCTGGAATAGCTATTTCGTCCTTATTAGGACTCATCAGCCAGATTTAGCTTTGATAATGGAACTCGGAATGCGTCGATACCTGTGATCCCACCTCCCCATCAGGAAAGTGGGACCGGGTTCAAAGCAAACAACTAAAGAAAAAACGCTGTAACCAATACAGTAAAATTACCTTGGCCAGCTTTGCGCTGAGCACAGAAGGCATTTAATAAATGCATAAGACCTGACGAAAAGTCGAAAACTTAATAATAACAGAAGGTTTAACGTGCATAATGTAATATGAAAAGGGAAGAAAATTCAATAACATGCACAAATTCATTAGAATTGTTGCTATTGATAATGGCTCAATGTGTTAAAAGCAAACAATTCTAATGAATTTGTGCATGTTATTGATTTTTCTTCCCTTTTCATATTACATTATGCACGTTAAACCTTCTGTTATTATCTATTTTCTAGAAAAACATTATGCAAGGGCCTTTCAGAAAAAAAGTTTACAACTGTTAGAAATTTAATTACGAGTTTGTCATAATGCTAGAAATATGATTGCTGAAATATTGGATTGAGGGCTATTTAGCTTAGATGGTCTTTCTTGTGCGTGTAACTGGAGGTGCATCCTGTCATTCCACCTGAATACCTGGTCTCCTAATGAAGTTTATGTGGTTATAAGCTTTCTTTGAGCGCACACAGTCAGCAGCTGGAGATCATCAAAAGCTTATTGAGATGTGTGGAGACAATGTAATGTAAATGCAACAAAGTTGCAAATCGTTACTGGTGACGAGACTGGGCCCCATCATTTTACTGCAACCAAAATGAGATCAATGGAATTATTCACTAGTGAGGGAGAAGTTCACAGTTACGCCTTCTGCTGGAAAAGTGCTGGTATCGTCTTCTAGAACATGGATGCAGTTAATGCCAATAGGTACTGCAAAACCTTAAAGAAATTGTGCAACAATATCAAGAAGAAATGTCCTGGCCTTGATCCTCCTCCTTCACAATGTCTGACTACGGAACACACAAAACTTGCTGCACAGTTACCACTGGGACATCTACCATACAGTCCGGATTTGACTCCTAGTGATATTCATCCGTTCCCAGCCTTAAAAGAGCACGTCAGGTCAATGCTTCACATGCAATGAAGTAATAACACAAATACTCCCTACTTCTTTAATAACAATATTTCGTTCTCCTATATAGGGAACTTCTTCAGGTTACATAAATTAGGGAGAGAAAAAGGATTTCTTCTCTCATCCTAATTAATGTAAACTGAAGAAATTCCCTGCTTAGGAGGACGAAATATTATTAAAGAAGTAGCGAGTATTAGATTGTTATTATAGAATGTAAGAATAAGAAGCAATAGTTATTGCAATGAAGTAGTCCAACATGATGCAGCATGGCTACAACAGCAGGGATCTGACATTTATGCGGCCGGGATAGACAAATGCCTGAATCGTCAAGGTGACTTTCTAGTAAAATTAGTGTATCTGAGCCACTTTAAGGGCACCATCTCATTTTCTTCGAAAAAAGGTTTGTTTTTTGTTCACAAGCTTTGTATTCTTTTTTCCTGATCAACCTGTGTGCTTAATTTTTAGAACATGTATTGCTTTTAGAATAACAGGAAGTTACACATTAAGAATCTATATGACTGGATGTAAATCATATAAATATTACATCTATAATGTTCAAATGATGGCACATTTAATTTTTAAAAATCAAAAGAAATGTTGGCTAATTCTATTGTTAAGTGTCATTAAACAATTAAAATCAATTTTTGTTTTGAATTGAATATATTCGGTATACAAATTATGTTGTTGTGAATATTATTCACTTAAATCGAAAAAGTTTTGTTTATATATACAGTAAAAACTGGTTTATATGTAACCCAGTTGTATGTAGTTTTGGTTTGTGCATAATTGTTTGTAGGTGCTAGCAAAAATTGTCTTTAATTACTTACAAATTATTTCTGAGATAAACATAACTGAGTTACACGAAATTCGCCTTTATATCGTCGCTAATTTCACGAACTGGCGAATCGAAAATTTGTCAATTTTCAATTCATGTGCCATTAGTACTTATGGGAGGGGTACTTTCAATCCACTAAGGCACTAATTGGTAACAATTCGCTCCTGTGACATTTAGTATACGTATCAAGTACTTTTAAAAAACCAGCTTTTGTTCATAGATGATTTTCTCTTAATTATCGAATTGCAGATTTGCCAGTTCGTGAAATTAGCGATGATATGTAGTAGATTTTTGAAAATGAGATTGAATTGTACATATTTTCAATTATAGATATTCTCCAGGTGCACCGATATACAGCTCAGCGTTCCAATATCGATATATAATCATGAGGTTTATGGGCGGCATTTAATGAAAGGTCGGCCAGAGACAAAAACTGAATGAATTTTCGCATTGAGGAAACATTGTGTTCCCTTCATTTACTTCAGTCTCTCTCTTGCAGTCGTGGGTAATAGAAGGAATAAAAGTTCTCTTTTAAAGGAAAAAGTGAGATTTATTCGGTTAGTGAAAGACAACTTGCAAAAATCAAAGCAGAAATAGCGAGTAGCTTAAATATAAATTACACTATATTATGTGCAATCATTAGTATGAAAGAGTCAAATTTAGATGATGTTGAAAGATAGGTTCAAAATATGTAAAGCGCAGCCATCAACAAAATGGAAAATTTGTAGATATGGAAAAGTGCGTAGCAATGTGATGGAAAATTAGTAAAAATTTGGTTGAGTCTTTGCTTTTCATTTATCTTACAACTGTAATTGTGTAATGGGTATAGAGTATATTATTCAATCCCTTTAAGTTTCTTAAAATAGAAAATCCCTATGAAAATTAATACACTGTTTTGAAATTGACAGTTTTACAGTGATGCATATCAGACGTTGAAAAATTATGTACCTACTACACAGATGTTAATTACCAGTGTTCTTATTTAAGTTTAATTAAAAGTAAAAGTTAAACCTGAGTTGTACGTAATTCTCGGTTATGCATAATTTAAAATTATCTTATTGAAATACGTATTAACCCAGTTTTTACTGTAAATTTTTTTTATTTTTTTTTCAAAATCAAATGTTTTACAGAAATTACATTCATATGCAAATTTAGCTATTTAGAAAAAAACAAAATGTATAAAAACACTTCCTTATAAGTGAATAATATCTTTCTTACTTAAACAACATTTCTATCTAAATGCATTCAAGCGGAAATCAATCAGAATTGCTTCGGAACAATTGCTGTAAGCCTCACAACTTAGAAAAGAATTATGATATTTAAAAAAAAACAAAAAAAAAACAATAAAAATGTTGGTAAAAATTAAGATTTCATTTACTGGCCACACCCAACAGAAAATAACAGAACTATAAATCAGTCACACAGCAGCTAAAATGTTGATACCCACAGTCAAGTTAAGTGCACTTAATTGAGTGAGATGCTTAATTTACACACACAGATATACACAACACAACAACATTGTGCCATCAGAAGTGAAAAATGCACATGACGTGTTAAAGCATTTACTATACACTGCCACCATGCATTAATCAAATTTTAAAAAAATAAAAGATTTAAAACAATCAAATTAAAATTAGTTGAAAATAAAGGGAAAACTAACTAAACACCCTTTTTTAAGGCTAAATTGTTAATGCTATGCTAAGTTATTATACAAAGCATTAATAAGAAATTCAACAACTAGAAAGAATTTCTACTACTTCACATTAAATGCTTCTACGAGCTGTCTTTTTTTTTTTTTTTTTTACTACTTTGCAGGTTTGCCACTCACTAAAACAGGACACTAATCAAAGCATTTTAAGACTTACTCCCGTAGTTTGCACGTGATGCTTAAATTCCTCCATGGCTGTATTAGTTACAGTCATATCCCTGAACATCCCCTCTAACCTAGCTGTGAATTGGCAGCCACATTCACTCTGAAATAATAATCAGTTATAAATAGTCAAACTTACTCCTGATGTTTGAACATGCTGTTTAAATTCCTCCATGATTGTATTAGATACTGTCATATCCTTGAACATCCCTTCTAACTTCGAAGTGAACTGACAACCGCACTCCGTCTGAAATAAAAATGTACCTGTGCATTACAGATTCACAGTTTTCTTTTTCTTTTCTTTTTTTGTATTTTTATATTTTTTTTAGACTTGCACTATTAACTTGGAAAGTGCACTGTCAATTTGTCTTGTAGCCAGAAACTGGTAATCATCTACAAAAATAAGAAAAAAAAAGAAAGCACTGTTCACGAAAATAGTCAAGAGACTGTCCATCCCTCGACATCTGGACTTCTAAAACAAGGGGAAAAAAAATATAAAAATTTTATTTTAAGAGATTACAATCAGTTGAATGATGAAGCTTTTTCCTACACCTTCAAACTTCAAATCAATATTAGAAAAGTAAACAACAATTAGAACAAACAATAAAACTCAATAAAACTTTATAAGTGAAGTATATCATAAAATAGAAAAAATGATAACATTTATATAATAAATATAAAATATTTATATTTATATATACACAGTAAACTACCGATTATCTGCAGGTGGATTATCCGCAGACCTCTCCGGTTTCCATTTTTTTTTTCTACTGTACAATAAATTATGGAATTAACAAAAAAATTTTAAAACTAGAATAAGGTAAACAATAAAAGAGGCAGATTTAGCGATGTCCAAGTAGGGGTTTTTGTGTTTCGACACGAAAAAACAAAGACAATTAACCCGATTTTTTTTTTGTTAAAAAGTAAGAAATTAAAGTAAATTAAAATAAAGTAATTGTTTATAATGAATGTACTACCACTTTAATATAAATAAAACATGTTAAAAGCATTTTTGTGTTGATTTTTTGTCCTGTTTCGTCCTATTTCGGATTATCCGCGGAATTCGCTTATCTGCGATTGCCATGCCACCCAACTCTGCGGATAATCAGGAGTCTACTGTATCATATATACATAGATCAAATATGCAATTGAAAATGGCAGCAATATTTAATGTGCACTACTATGGAAAAATATAATTGCCGATTACAAGAAACACATGAATACAATTTCTTAGTTTTAAAAATTACTACATCACTTTAAAATTGTTTGAGGAGAGCCTAATAAGCTCGAAACGGCCGTCCCAGAGTATCAGCTCGACTCAAAAGGCATTCTTATTTCAATTATTGCTTTTATTTTGCCCATTAAAGGGTTTGTTATTTATTTGTTTATATTTTTTTTTTCCTTTTCCTTTTGTGGTCAAATACCTTTTGTGGTA
>JAFIDM010010028.1:42842859-42866833 GCA_023159025.1 Thereuonema tuberculata | reverse complement strand
TCTTCCGAAAATTCGATAATAAAATGAAGTGTAGATGAAGTTTTTTCTAAATAGTATGTGTTTTCTCAATCTCACAATCCATTTGTGTTCCATTAGTACTCATTTTTTGGATTGTTTCTGTAAGCATAAGCTATCCAAGATTCTTTTATGTTTGTCTAATGTCTGTAACATCCCTTAATATGAATAGGAAGTGAAAAAAAAAAAAATAACAAAAAGGTTTCAATACAATTTTAAATCAAAACACAAATGTCTAAACATATGTCTGTGTTCAAGATAAGTTAACTATATATTCCAGGGAAGCTGAAATTATAGGGATAGTTCTAGATTACTTCAAGGAAGATCCTACTGATTTAGAAACATCTGAAGAAGCTAGGACTAAATATTATCAAAATATATTGACATCAAATTGCAATAATCTAAGTCAAAGTTGTTTTACAAAGTTACGATAAATCAATGTCAATGAATATTAGTTTCTTATTGATTTTGGTAGAAACTGGGCTGTAGGAGTCCAAAACAACAATACATGAGTCTCCTTAAAGGGTCATTTTAAAACTGTAAACAAACACTAAATCCAGGGAAATCTAAAAGGTCACTTTTAAGTTTAGACTATGTCTTTTGGAATAATATTTTGATCTTACATTTTAGAGGAATCAAAAGGTTATTAAATATCTGCTTATTAAATAAATGTATTTGAATTTGTGGATGTGGACATATATAGATAGATTGTGAATAAACTAGATAATCTTACATCCAAAATTCAAAAACAGTTCAATTTCTGTCTACTCAAAAACGAGAACCCACCTTCAAGGATAAGCAATGAACTTATCAATATTATTGACAAAATAAAATTGTGGTTCTTAGCCATGATTTTAAACTTGGGGACTAATCAAAGCTTAGAGCCTAAATTTTTCACTTAAATGTATTGCTAAAGGCCAAGTCACATGGTCCTACTTTTCGTTAAAAGTTCTGATCACTGACCTATCATTGAAGCTCTATGATTGTGTGATTTGTACCATCACCAATTTCATCAGTAGTCCTATCACTGAGATAACTTAGTTATCTATAAAAAACTGCTATAAAATTTAAGTTGCTTCACACATAATATATGATAAGTCACTTAATGATAAGTCATTAGTAAGCACCCAATCAGGAGAGCGAAACTCTGAGACTCCACAGCTGACTGTATAGAAACCGGTCGGCAGCATTTTGGCCACCACCTCGATTGAATCCAAGGCTATTATGAATTAAGTATCGCATTCGGGAGATTATCTTTCAAAATTAAGCAATATTGTGTTGGAAATAAATTATTCTGTGTCAATGTTTTAGATGTCAATTGTTTAGAGAGATTTTTCATTTCTTATTGAAGCGTCCTCACACACACTTGGAGAGGACTGTGAGGACTGTTGCCTTTTGCATCGAAATGCTTCCACTTAAAGAGTAGAGATACTACAATACAATATACAATTAGTTTCGAACAGATTGATAGCTTGTTAAATGTCATTTCAAATTCTATGGAAATGGCATTGCCAAAAGACGGTTTTAACTTCTTTTAAAAAAAGAAGAAAGTCCAAAAGTTTCAGATCATGTTGGTGATTGGTCCATGGCCCTAAAAGGCTTTTAAAAACAGCGGCAATCACATGACTTTTCACCCAAAAACCTTGTCGAGGTTGCCGAAATGCTCGGAGTTGCCACCAAAACTTTTCCAGTTCAACACTGATTTATCCTATTTCTTCGATCATTTGATCAGATACAGAGAAAAACAATGACAGGAACACTTCACCGAAAACACTTACCATTTCAGTGAAGCAAAACAATGACAAAAATAGGACTGTGTGTCTTGGCCTTCACATTTTCTTACTTGCTTTTCATCTCTTTAATAATAGAGCAGAACAAATTCTAAGTGTCTTTTTATTTATAATGGTTAATATATATACACTAGGGTTTCCATCATTTTCAATCTGCTATATTTAACTCTTGTTGGTTAATGTTTTGCCAATTTCAAATAATATATTTACTACAATAAGAAAACCTATCTTCCTCATACATGCAATACTGCACTTGCTGTTTAAATCATGTCACATGGTATCTGTGTCTCCCATTTTGTCTAAACTCCATCTACTACTGAATGAGAAATTTCTTGCAGAGATGTGGATAATCCTTCAGATGAAAGTTACTGAAGACATTAATTATTAATGCTGAAGATGATCACAGTGGAGGGCTTGCTTTAGTGAATGAAGCAGCACTGACTGCTACCACTCCAGCAACAGCAAATGATAATTGCTAAAAATTGAAAGTAAAATCAAACTACTTAAAATAACTAAGATTTCAACAATTTCAAGAGTCCTATGCGCACTTGTCAATGAATAAGAATGGTAGAGTGGTGGTTTTATGATAAAATAGCAATAATCAAAACAAGAAAAGCTAAAGGAATCCAACCTACAAAATGTAATTTATAAACTTCAAACACTATAAAGCACAACAACAAAGGAGAAACAATCATTATATGTCAAATGGCTAAAATTCGAAGCCTAAAATTAAAGAGACTAATGCAACAGTTAAGAAAATATAAGGAAAAATAATACAACTGAATATAATTTTGTGCTGAAGCAAAAAGGAGAATGGGCAGATCTGCCTCACCCCCGTATTGCGATAAGATATATACGTAAGGAAAGATCTCCATCAACAGAACATTTTTTATCATTACGACTTGTCTCAATTATTAGTCAGTTCGGAGTTATATACGTCTAGATATGACGTTTGAGTCATTGATTATAATGTGTGGTGGCAGAGAAGCCAACCACTTACAGGCGGGGAGTGCTTGGCTGCAGGTGGTTGGCTTTCCTGTCAACCACACGCATCACAATCAATGACTCAAACGTCATATCTAGACGTACATAACTCCAAACGGACTAATATTTGCGACAAGTTGTAATAACAACATATGTTCTATGTAAGGAGATCTTTCTATAGGTATATATCTTGTAACTATATAGGGTGGGGCAAATTCCCATAGAGTTTGCCCATTCTCCTTTAAGGGCAATCCATTATAATAAAAAAAATTAAAAATAATAAAAAAAGTACATTAACTTAAGGAAAAAAAAAAACAGAAACGGGCAGACATCGATGGACGGACAGGATAAAAGCAATAGCTACTTAATTTGGTTACTATCGCAATAGCTCCCAAATGGGTTGCTTAAAAACAGGGAATAAGTGAGGGACAACACTGTAGAACAACACATTACACATGCAGAACTAAAAGGGAAACATTAATGCAGGACGTAGAGTACTCCGAAACTCTTGGGTATCCCGTTTCTTAATTTTAAGTTGCTGCCATTTTCTTCTTAAATCTCCGTTGCTTTAACAATGCATGCTAAGCCTGATACTGATAAATTATTAGCAGTGTTTCAAGCAATGAAGAAGCTTATTTTTTGTTATAGCCATGTTGGAGAATATAGTGAATTGGCCTCGTGTCAAGCAAGGCATATTGGTAATCCACACATGAAATATACCAAATGAAAAATTCTTAACATTCACACAAATCCGATCTGAGAGAGAATGCAGGAGCAGAGTTAAATTGTATATGTATAGAAACTTCTGATAATAAGAAAAGATGGTGTTCTAAAACCAGATTTGTACGATTTCTTCAAATCATTAAAAATTATATTTCACATGTCAACTTCAACCAAATATTCTATGAAAAACTATTGAGGAGGAGCAAAAAGAAAAGTAATAGTTAAATTTTACTCACCGTCTGTTTTTTGGTTTTTAAGCATATGTACAACACCAGAGTTTTCCATCTATAGTAATAAAAAGCATTAATTAATTAGTCTATTAACATTGTTGATTGTCACCAAGTACTACATTTAATTGATATGGTTATTACGTATTTGTGAAAACAATTGCATCATTAGTTAAAAAAGTTGTTACTGAAATTTACTATTAAACAAAAAGAATACAAATTTCTCTATTAAATAAGTTATTCATTATTCTGTAACTTCACAAGAAATTTCAGAATAGATTTGCCAACATTTTGATTTATGCCTTGATCTTGCAGTATTCTTAGGATAACTTTTCTGTTAAATTTTAAATTAAGATTTTTGAATTTAACCCGAACAGACAACATCTTCAAAAAATTACTGCACTGAAGAACAGTGTTTCTCAAGAAATAACAGAATTCCTTCCATATTTAGCAATACCAGACCTCTCTCAATCCTCCCTAGATAAAAATATTATTTTGCCGAAGTCAATTTTGTCTAAAGATTCTTACCGTCACAAATCTTTAAACTTTTCTTTTTTAATTATTATTATTTTTGGTCAAAATATCTGCCATGCCACTGCCGACACATTCAACTAAGTAGAGTGATGGAAATTTCCTGGGCTACTGCAGCTAATTTCTTTAATTTAGTACTGACACTGTGGTCCAACCATAATAAATGTTGTTTTGATATGTGATGCTGCCATTGTTTTTATTAAGTCCATTCATCAACCAGAAATCTTCCAATTCCTCCCCTGATCAAAATTCCTCCTCTTGAACTTGAAAATCCTTCCCTGGGAACCAAGTGCCTCCCGGTTGAGAAGCACTGATGATACAGTAACTGATTTAGATATTTAAGATTTATGGTTAACACTTAAATATCAAATGAAAATGACAGAATGCTTTCTCAAAAATACTACTAAAGCTTCAAGCTGCTGCCATTTTTATTATTATTATTATTATTATGTTTGTATGTTTCAAACCTTGGGTTTCCCCAGCAAAAACAATTTGGCAGGTCAAGGACCAAAGCACATATTGCCACATGTAAAGACGTGTGCAAGAATGATGATTATTATTATTATTATTATTATTATTATTATTAATGTTGTTGTTTTAAGATTGCTTTACAGTTACAGAATGCATATGTATGTTCGTTTTCGTTTATGAGAACCTTCAGCACTTTTGCGCATGCGTCAGGTCTCCTTCGATTTCATTAAAATAGGGGTAAGGAGAAATAAAGAGGGGATGTTTACTTTTTATCAGTGTTACTTTACTAGTAGCTGCGTTCTTTTTGCGCTTTTCGGGAAAGAATTATGAAAAGAATAAATGCTTTTGCAAAAATGCTCCTCCGTTATTTTTTCCTTAAAAGTGAAAATGTCCAAAAAAGAATTTCTTAGGAAAGTGCCCATCTCAGCGTATCACCCGTCTGCGGAGTAAAATCGTCTGCCAGTGGTGATTCTGGCTTTCGAAAACGAACAGTACATATTAACTAATACCGAAATATTTTTAAGAAACAAGCCTTAAAATCATTTTGACAATTACAAAATGTAAGTACTTTATCTATTATCTATTACTGCTTTATTTCTTAAGAGACTGAACAATAAATTAAATATTCACAAACCCTCCATAAAAGCTCAAAATAAAAGCTCAAAGGTTTTATGAAATAAAACAGAACACAATTAATAATCCATTAGTATTTGTTTTAATACTTAGTCAAAATGTCTTTACTTTTGAAACCAAAAATAACTTAGTTGATTTACTTTAGCCATGTTCCTGCAGAGCTAGAAGCATTGCTAGGCGTTTCCAAGCGACTGAAAAATGATATGAAAAGTGATAATCATAATAAATTACAGAGACTTTTTCCCCTAATTCCATCTTCTAATGTTAAAAATAGGCTTTTCTCTTAGAACAAACCCAAATTTTAAAGTTCAAGCAACTTGGTAGACTGAAATGCTGGTTCATCGACTCAGCTGTTACCCCAAGATCTGGATTATTCTAAGAGCTGGTATGCAATTATTTCACTTTCTTCTGTGTTCATCTCTTTCCTGAGTGTAATGCTTCCACTATCACTTTATGGTATAGCCAGGGCAACGACTTCGTTAATTGAAGTACAAATATACTGAAAAAAGAATTAGGCAGGCATTCACAAAATCTAATTTGTACTCTTTTTTTTTTTTTTTATGAGTATTTGTGTATTTTATTTCTCTAAACACTTCACTGTGGTACAGTGTTATGTCTACTTACATATAAAACAAATTTACATTGACATTTTTCTGACTTTAAAAAGTTTAAAACAACTTTGTTATTTTTTGTTATTCTCTAACACGATTTCACTGCCATAACAGTTTCAAATTTAAATTATTTTCAGTATTCACTTTTCTTTCTTTAAATTAAAAAGAAGCTCATTTACCATCATCTTCTGGGAAATTCACGTCATGTATAAGTCACATAATTTAACCAGGAAATAAATAGAAAAAGAAACTTACTTCAACAATAGTTTTCATGTGCTTCGATATTAACTCCTCTTCTACTACTTTGACTATCAGTTCCTCTGTTGACTCGTCTAGGTAGTGGGTGGCTCGTTCGGCTTCTTCGTTTATTCTAGCTTCGACTTTATTTATATATACAGAAGCACTATTTTCTGCCAAGAACTTTTGGCTCTCCATCTAAAAACAAAAACAAAATTGAATTTTATTCTTAATCCCTAATGAAAACATTTCTACAAATATACACTCACTAATAGGTAATATTTACTAATCCTGAATGCAAAATAAACAATGTTCATTCAACTTACTTACGGAACTAATGGCAAATGTCACTAAAAGATCCTCTGAAGCTTTTTTACTAAATAAGTTATTTTTAAGGAAGACTTTTTGTAATTTTATTCCAATTTATTCAACTTCATATTTTTAAATATTTATAAAAATATTTTTATAAATATTTTTTTAATCAATATTTCTTACGTTCAGTCAGTGACTTATAATGCTTGCGGCTAAGTTGAAACTCCCAGAATGCAACGGAGATTATAGATTTTCCTTTCCTAGCCGTTCGCTAACATTCAAATAGGAGAGAAAATGGCGGTCGCTGCTTCACATTCAACATTTCGATGAGGAAAAGTTCTTAACGTTGCTCGTCGATTTCCCTAGCTTGACTGTTGAGAACTTTTCCTCGTCGAAATGTTGAATGTGAAGCAGCAACCGCCATTTTCTCTCCTATTTGAATGTTAGCGAACCGGCCAGGAAAGGAAAATCTACAATCTCAGTTGCATTCTGGGAGTTTCAACTCTAGCCGCAAGCATTATAAGCTTTTTTTTTTCCCCCCTCAAGCAATTTCTTAAAATTAATATGCTCAAAATGGCTACCCAGCTTAACGGCTGTGTTCAAGTTTAGCTATCTTGCAAGTTATGCTTCTGTCCTCCCTTCAATTTGTTAATTTGGCCCCTCTTCAGTTCTGGGTTTATGTCTGTGGTACACAAATTTAAAGATTACCTTTCTGCTAATACAACTAGACAAATACTCAAATTATCAGTTAAACAAACCAGCACTATCATCATATATCAATTTTCGTCAGAGGTAAATTCTACCTTGACTTTCTTAAAACAAATTTTAAAATATCTTGCAAAACTGACAAGCACAAGAACAGTGCAGTGTCCAAATAGTTTTTACAGCACAATCGTAAGAATTACAAAAGAATGATTGTTACTTTGTTCTAATGATTGCTTATTATCATCCTTTTTTATTATATATTACATGCTTCATAAGATTTCTTACAGATTGCTAAGGTTTCATTATCTACATTTTGAAGGCCAGTTGATATAGTTAAAATAGAATTTGAAATTTACATAACTTCTCAAACGGTTCTAGTGTTTTTCCTGTCTAGTGAAGCAATTTCAGTGCCAATTTGCAAGCACTACACCAGCTCAAGCATCCATTCACAAACAAGGCATTAAAAAGAATATGTAATCATTAGACCTTCTTCAGTTTTAATTCTCTTTACCTAATGTATAAATTGCTTTGCTATGCAAGGCATGGCACATAGTATAAATTGAAATTACCTTAATGAATGAAAAAAAAGCAGTTTTTTTTTATTTGTTTTGTTTTTAAATTTCTAGTCATGTCATTCTTACTCTGTAAAATTCTGCTGACTGAGCAAGAAAAGGCCTTTCAAAATCCTCTTCATAAACTGATCGGCTGTCAATGCCCAGCACCATCAACATCTGACAGGCGTTTTTCACTGCAAGTCTAAAAATGAAAGGAAAAAAAAAATATAAGACACTAAAATAAATGCTCCTGACTATCAAACACAAGAGAATTTAAATTTTACAATGCAATTTTCATAAAGACAAAGCATTTGTAAATTGCTTTAAATGTTAATGAAAATACTTAAGGAACATCTCTGAAATTAAAAAAAAAAAAAAAACTTATCAATAGAATCCTTCAAATCCACAATCAATTTCTTAGATTTCTTTCGTCCTCCTAAACATACATATTTTTTTAATGGAACTTGGAAAATTTTATTTTTTCCTCACACAATAAATACTATTTGTCCACAATTTAGATGAAGAAAACTGTATTCTTGAAAATCCTAAAAAACAATTATTATTCTGATTTTTGGTTAGGGTGAGGCTGAGTTGGGCTGATGAGTCCGTTGAAGGATGAAATCCAATTTCGCAATTAAAGACAGTAAAACATTCGTTCAGAATATTCGGAAGCTCCAACACCATGTGAACTATCAATTCTTTTCCCTTGATGTGAATCACTCTTCACTTCCATCACACCTGATTTAGTTTTTGGAGCAAGAAGCAAATCAATAAACAATTTCGCCCGCATCAATCTAGATAATGAACTCATTCCACTAATTGACAGTTTATTCAAAATGCAATTCTTTATCTTTAACCAACAAATTTACAATCAAAATGCAGGACTATTCATGGGTCTCTCCGCCTCCACCATCTTGACGGAAATCTCCATGGCATACATAGAAGACGAAGCCTTTATGATCTATGATAACAAGGGACTAAATATACCAATGTATTGCCGTTATGTTGACGATCTTCTCTTTTATTCACACTCATCTGCCCAAAATGAAATTTCAACAACTATTAATTCCATACATACCAATATAAAATTTAAAATCGAAAAAGAGAATACAATTTCTAATACTATTGCATTTTTAGATGTCAAAATAAAACGAACCTACAATTCCTTCTGTACCTGGGTACATCGTAAGGACTCGGTCCAACCAATTATATTAAACTTTCAATCCTACTGCCCCAAACCTTTCAAAATCAACAACATTAGAATGGCCGTCAAGCGCGCCTTTAATATATCAAGTAACCTATCCATTTTCATTAATGAAATTCAAAACCTTAGAGCACTTTTTACCCAAAATGGATACCCCCCTTCCTTCACTAACAAGCAAATCATCAAATTCACACGAATGCATTACACCACTGAAAAGGATCCTAACATATCACACTGCAAATACATATCTCTTCCGTTTCATCCAAACCTTTTTCAAGCACTGGGAAAAATACTTAAACCCCTAAACCCATAAAGCTTACTTCCTCCAGTAATGACACCTTTGCTAAATTATGCAATCCCAACACAGCAATGACACTCGTATACAGCATCCCCTGTTCTAATGGTCATGGCTGTATTTACGTGGGCGAGACCAAACAAAAGCTATCTAAACGCATTTACCAACACCGTTACGCCATGAGAACTAATGATAATAATTATAACACGGTTTCGCATTCAAAAGAAAAACAGCACAACATTAATTTTGACCAAGTTTCCATCATTTGCCAGGAAAAGAAGGATTTCTTACGCAAATGTAAGGAATCCTACCATATCTTAACTAATCCGCACTGTTACAACCAATTTCTATCAGTTCAAAATATGGATAAATATGGCCTTCGCAAAAATAAACCTAAAATAGACATAATTCCTAAATTAATAAATGCAACACATTTTTTTATTCTTACCCTTTCTACCCTTAAAAATGGATTGACGACACAGAACCTTCTCACCTTCCTTCTCCCCCTCTTTTTAATAAAATTTCTACTCCCCCATCCAATCACAGCTCATTAGCCGAAATGCATTAATCTTAACATTGGCCATATAAGCTCATGTTTATCATTTAAATTTATTTTACCGGAAGAAGGTGTCCCCCCCTTAACCTATGGGCCAAAACTAGTAGTTTTTTATCCTTTTAAACTTTGTATGTTTCAAGCTTTTTGACAAGTGCGTCGGCATCGCAATTTATTAAGTAATTTTTAGTGCACGTTAAAATATTTTATTCATATTTTAAAACAATATTTTTTTTGCAAAATAGCTTCTACAGAGGGTTGTTTACAATCTATGGTAACGATTTGGATTCGGGTCTATTTCCCAGAAATTCCCTTTCTCCACCAACAATTATGCTCTATTTGATGGCCATGAGATACTGCTATCGCTCTGCAGCGCAGTTTCCATTGCAGGAGACTACTGCGAAGACGGGAAGACTTATACGTTGCCACTCCTGCTGACAACATTTCCAGAGTCCATCCAATGAACGAGGACGTCGTCTTCCCAAGGCTCGTTTTAATAGTCCAAATGCGCAAAAATCCATGGGCGATGCGTCTGGAGACTTCACTGGTATCTCGGTAAACGGTACAGCCTGGAATCCAGTTTGCTGTTCCATTCGTGTCAGAAAATTCTGGGTCGATTTGGACGTATGGCTGGACGCCTTGTCTTGGTGGAGACGGACCTTGGAAACTTCGTTTCCGTAAAGAGCAGGTAGTTCCTGTGTATAAATTGGTGTCAGTACATGATCCTGATAGTACGCAGAATTCACCTTTACATTTTGAGCCACCCTCCGTATCTGTAGCTTGCCTTGATAGGAATAACCCGCAACGATCATGAATCCCTTCGATTTGGCTCCCACTGGGCGATAGAAAATCGCCCTTGGTTTATTGCAGTCGGACAGATAAACATATGCTTCGTCTAATGTGGCCACAAACTTTCATCCCCAGCGAGATGCAATGTGTCTTACGTTCTGAAATGTGCTTTGGTAAGAGCTTGTGAACCTTGCTTTTATGTCTCTTTTGAAGTCCCAAATCTTTATGGATAATCTTGTTTACGGTATGAAGAGATGTTCCTACCTTCGCACCAATGGTCCTTTGGGTCGCTGGATTGTTCACCGTCACCATTTTCTTGACTTTCTGAATAACAGTCTTTGTGCGATTATAGGTGTCCTTGGATTTCCTTGCTTTTCAGTCCCGGAAATCTGTCCTGTACGGGCCAAACCAACACCAGCCAACACATTATTAACTCCTTTCTTCGAAATGGTGAAACCTCTTTTTCTACATGCCGTAATTATTGCGGAATAACTAAATTTCGCGTCGGAAAGGGCTGTAACGTACCCTTCCCAAAACTGTGACACTTTCGGCGGCATTTCTCCAAACAAACTAACCCGCACCCCTTCACACTAATCTTTAAGTACTCACCTGTACGTTTGCATAAATTTGCATACCTACTGTGATTGGTTGCGTCGTCACGAGCCATGCAAATCGTTACCATAGATTGTAAACAACCCTCTGTATATTTTGCCAGTCATTTCACACACAAAAAAAAAAAGCCTGTTCTATCTAAAAATGACATTTTAACAAAACCTAAGGAACATCAAAATTTGCAAAGTCAAATAAGACTGAGGATAAGAGACATGCAAGTAATCGAGATTTGCTATATATTTAATAGACAAAAGGAATATAATATAGAAAAAAATAATAAAATTCCGAGCTTTTTTGCATCATGTTGTTGCAAATGAAAGAGGCAATTGTTAACGATACCAATATTAAAGGAAATTCACGTACCTATCGACAACTTCACCCTTTCGTTCTCTCATAACCATATCTAGCAATGTTTCCCGAAGATGGTCTCGTATGCATCCGTATCTTACAACTTGATCTCTAAAGATTATCAGACCTAGATTATAAACATTGTCTACGTTGTTCTGTTGAACATAAACGCGATCCTGTAGAGAAAAGAAAAAAAACAAGACAAAAATTAGCAAAAATTTTACAACGATTAATTAATATTTAGGATTTCTTACATTAAAAAATTTACAAAAATCAAAAAATAATTTACATTAATAAAAGTGATGCAGTAGTTTTTGGTTTTGCTTTGTTTTTATTTTAATTCCTTTTGCATTTGCTAATATATATATCAAAAATTCTAGCCGCAGAAACTACCAAATGTATGTAAATACTTCAGTTTCTAAAGCTATAGGAAAAAAAAAAACTTAACAAATAATTAATGTAACATTAGCAAATTTTTAATGGCTCTTTCATTCAGTTGTCAATACCTTTGAAATATATTCCATGTAATTACATATTCTATAGATGAACAACTATCAGTTTGATATTATTACTAACATCCCTTCCTTTTTTATTTTAATAAAATCTATGAAGTTAATTAGTACTGAAATCAGGCATGGAGTATAAATAAAGAAATACTGATATACTTAAAATGACCAAAATATTGATTTTACCTTCTTTATTTTTTCTGCTACATGTCTGGATTGCGTATCTATTCTTAATCACTGCATTATGGGCGTTTCCATTAATGAATATAAATGATACATCCACGGATGAAATAAAATTACAGTGACAGATCTTTCTACGAGGATGGTTTAAAAAGTAACAGCAAATTGAAAATTTTGATATGTATAATTCAGTTACAGCTACAAATGATATGCCATTTTTGCACATATCACCCTTCTTTTCAATACACTTCTGACAGACCAGCTTCTTTATTCCATCAGAAAAAAATGTTTTTGGTTGTGCCTGCAGCCAAGAATACACAACTTCCTTGACCTCTATTCCCTTGAAATCTTTGTCCTCCCAAGAGCTTCCTTAAAAGGGGTCCAAATGCATGATAATCACAGGGAGCAAGGTCAGGGCTATAGGGGGATGATGAAAGGTCTGAAATCTCAATTTATTAATGGTGGCAACAGTGGAGCAGCATGTGCTCCATGAGCAGCGTGTGGGGGCGTGTTATCAAGGAGGAAAAGAAAGCCTTTAGACAATAAGTTCTCTGCAGCAGCTGCGTAATGCTGGCTTCAGCTCCTGCTCGAACACTGCACTGTATCGGGCACTATTCACTGTTCACACTTTTGCTGACAGTGTTCCAGAATTGCTCCATTCATATCCCAGAAGAAAGAGAACAAGACCTTTCTGATGGAGAGTAGACTTGAATTACGATTCTTGGAAGAAGATAATTTGTACCACCATTCCTTAGACTGCCTCTTGATTTCAGGCTCATAATGATGCATCCCTTTATGAAACACGCCAGGAAGTCTTCTCCTTCACTTCAGCGTTATATCGCAACAAAAAGTCTGTGCAAGTCTGCACACAATTCATCTTTTGCTAATCAGCAACCTAGACAACTATGGACACAACTTTGGATATTTGAGAACTGCCATAACAATGGTATGGGTCAACTCGACTGACATGCAATTCCATGGCCAAAACTTTTAAAGAAATGCGCCTTTCGAATAATGGCATCTGCGCGACCCACCTTCTCATCGGTGGCATCCATGCTGAGATGACAGGAGCATATTTATCACAGATCAATGTTCGTCATATTTTTTTTTTATTTATTTTCTTTAAGTGAATACAATTCCAGTCCTGTCCGTTAGTTCCTATCGAAGGTGCCGTTTTATTTACAGTGATATTTGAATAATTAGTTTTATATGAACATTTTTTTATGTATTTCTCGGTGCCAATTAGTGCTGACTTTGATTTTTTTCAATAAACCTTTGTTCATTTATACCATGAATTTTACATAATTCGAAAGATTGAAAACATCTTAATAGGAGTTCGAGCTGGGTTTTGAGAACTCCAATCATTATATATAAATATATACAGGATGTTTTGGAAATGATAGACAAAGTGTAAAGATACGGGTTCCAAAGATCATTTTGAGTCAATAAAGGTTCGATGACATTTTTTTGTTCGGCTGTAGTTTAAGAGTTAGGAAATGAATACTTTGGGAATGATGCCTAATCACAGGTATGTTTATAACATGGAGGCGCCATTTTTAGCATTTCCTTTAATTATCATATCTGTTTTCAGTCGTATATATCCTAATTTACAAATGATCTAGATCAAATACATAAAACTATAAACTAACTGTAACTGTACATAAAGAGATAAGCATAAAAATAAACATAAATACTACATCAAAATATATAAACATAATTTTCATTGGTCTAATGTTCCATGAATTTATTTTAAGGCAAGCTAAAATTACAACTAGCTAACTCAATCAATTAACAGTTTATACAAAAAAAAAAAAAATAGACCTTTGGCTATATTTATGGTTTTGCTTTAAACTGTAAAAATTTGATTCATATATATACATTTTATTTTAACAGTATAAAGGCCAAAAACTGGCTGGATTCTGTCATTTTTAGAAGCATTACTTTGTAACTACACTAAATTTAAAAGGCATGTTGCTTAACAAAATACCTTCAGTATTTGCTTAATTTGGAGTAAGAAGCATGAGATAATGTATCAAAGAGCTGAAATGACTAAATTTTCCATATTTGTTCCAGAAAGGCATAGTAATATTATTATGTATTTTTTTATTTCAAGCACATGGGAGGCAAACGGACAACACACAAATTTATGTCAACGAAAAGGCCTCTATTTATATACCTGGTTAAAAATTAAAATTTAAAAACACAAAACTGAATGAATTTCCCTTTCCAAAGCTGGTCTCGGAAAAAGGCAAAACCATCAACTTTAACTGCTTCAAATTAAGATTTCTTCAAAGGCCTTTTTTTTTAGGAATTTAAGTAGCTATTCTCAAATAATAATAATAATAATAATAATAATAATTTAGGCATTCTAAGTGTAACCAAGTATAAAAATTTTTTATTTTTGCTCACAAAATTTGCAACCAAATTTTGTTTCCATGTCTTATTCTTAATGAATTTCATATCAGAAAATGTGTAACAAAATGCATACAAGTGTAGGTGTTTGATTTATTTATATATTTATGAAACAGTTTAGCAGCTAAAAAAAAAGGACAACATTATACAATAATAAAAACAAAGGGGTAATGCAAATTTTTAATCAAGATCAACATGAAATGATATCAGAGAAACTACAGAATCTTTCTAAAACAAAGGAGTTTAATGATTGTTAGGAACATAGGGATGAAAGTTCAAAAGTTATGTTAAATGCTATCAAATTATTGTAATGGAATTAAAATTATCGCTTTGCTGAGATAATGGCCTGGAAGCAGCAATAGTTAAATTTCCAATTAAAATGATTAATTTACTATATTAAATTGCTTCTGAAAAAAAAAAAAAAAAAAGGCATTCGTTGAATAAATTTCATGAGACTCTTCCCTCCTCTCTCTGCACCCTTAGGGGGCCACTACTAAGGACAAGCGGTGTAATGATACAAATACAATTAAAATGCAAGGGAGGCTATCATTTCAATTCAAAACAAATCTTCTAGTTTGAAGAGGAATGACCTCTTTAAACATTAACAAAAATAAATAATTCATCAATTCAATCAATGTAAATGATTAATGTGGATTTCAAAACCTGTGACTGTTTACAATTTAATAAGTTTATGTAGAAGAAACTGTATTTCAGGTTTCCAGTATTATGTTAAATTATTAACAGTAAAAAGATAGCAACCATGACAGATACACATCTCCAAATGCAAAAGCAAGCCGGTTCTATAAATAAAACAGCAGTGACTTGCTTTATTGGCACCCCCATTTAAAATTAATTCCATCCGTGTCAGTTCAGCAGGTCATTCCCATTATGAAACTATTTATGAAGATTAGTCAACTGAGGATTCCAGATTCAGATTAGCTGCTAAGTCAACTTCCAATAATGCCCCTTATCTGGAATATTAATGACGATGGAATATTACTGAAGATGTGGATTGCTTTATTCCAAACATCTTAGAAATGATGCAAATGGAATGAAAGGATGACTGAATTACAAGTAATCTAGGAATTGAATAAGGTATTCCAAATGTTTTTGAGAAAGCTGAATCAAATTTACTCAAAACAAGATTTTTGTAGGTGGCTAACAAAATGTGTAGTGCTAATTAAAATCTGCGGTTACATGATCTAATAGAAAGTGGAGTCATTGTTAGCTATCTACAATGGTCCAAAAATCGGAGAGACTATAGTAAATTAAGGATAATTACAATCATTAAAAAATATTTACGAATGTATGACCATTTCTGATTACATAGATGTCTTTTATAAAAGTCTTTTCTATGTGTAGATTTTAAATGACTCGTATTGTAGAATACTGTTTAACCCGTTTTTTAAAATAATGTATCTACTCTTACATTTTCACTAAACTGCAGCCCATATTGCAGAATCTTTTCTCCACAGAATAGCATTTTTCTTTTTCTTTTTTTACAAAATGAACACTATACTCAAGAAATCATGTCTGCTATCTTTTTAGAATATTGTTTTACTTTGTGAACTACAACTTCCAGAGAAAAAAATAGTTTTGAGCTGCAACTATCAGCAATCTCAGAATCAAACAACAGTTGTCTCTGGCTACATGGCCAGCGGAAAATTTTCCAATTTCGGTTTAAGTTCAATATCCAATGTATTAAATGAACGTTCAACTTCTTTCCCCTGCATATTACAACCAACTACAATAATATCATAAACAGCCTAAAATTTCATCCATTTACAAATATTTTTTGATACGTCATTCAAGCCCAACTTGAATATATATATAGTCTGCATTTCAAAATTTTCCACTGTTTGATATACCACTTATCAGTAGGAGAATTTTTAAAGTTTTTGTAGGCATTATTTATAACTCGTACAAAAATCATGTAAATTTTAAACTGTCACTTTTTGGAGGTGGGGGAAGGAAGATCAGGGGTTCTCAATCAGATTGTCATTCCAAAACGATGGGATTTTATGTGATTATTTTTTAATTAATTTTTTTTAGTAGCTGATTATAACATTGTTTTAAGGCAATGGATTCTTTTTGTTGGATGCTGATGCAAGGATGTAAGAGTCAAAAACGTTTCAGAATATTGCAAGGATATCTACATGGGTTCTTGACCAAAAGGCCACAAAACACTGATCTACAATGTATGTAGATATCTCAATAATTGAAAAGCTTATCAATGCTTTTTATGGTTTGTCTATAGGATGGAGGCTATGGTATCAATTCGAAGCAGCAGTCGAGATTTTTCCCAATTTCTCATTCAGACAGGTTCAAGGGGTTAATCAAAATGTGATACGATTGGGACAAGATATGAATTCATACTAGAGCTCTGAACTCCACTTTATCCTTTTAGGATACTAATTTTATCGGACTAATATATTCCCTAATTAACATCGTAATTAACATTCACAGTTACATGACCAAAGAGATCTCTGCCTTTCATACTGCCATCATAGTCCAAAGATATGGGCACGTTTAATTCCTTAATGGCAATCTCTAAATCAAAAGATTCTTTGAGAAATACAATGTAATTTTTATAACTTGCAAAACCCTACGAATGCTGGATTTTTTTTTAATAACTAGGGCTTACATATTAAAATATGAATGTAATTAAAAATAATGTTTGTAATAAACTAAAATATAGAGAGAAATGAAAAGAGCTATTCATCAAACGAGAGAAAAATGAAAATCAACTTTTCTGATGTCTAATGACTGCAGATTAAGGAATTTGGTAGGTTACCATCAATGATTATCTACAGGACATGTCATATGTAAGTAAAACACACAAAAGATATCAATTCAAGTAAATTTAAGTAAGGGATTGTCTTAGTTCTGAAAAGTTCTGATGTGTATAGGAATGGCTGCTCTTTTAAGCAGAAAGTACATAAATGAAGGATTTCCAAAACTGTTCATTTTTTCCCCCCAATAAAAGAACAAACTTTGAAATACAAAAATTCAGTCAAAAGAAGAAAATAAAGCTGTTGAGCTTCAACGAAACCCTAATCTGATCTTTAGCAGAAAAGTCAAGAAAAAAGTTACCATACCAAGAAATGACAGAATGTTACTTCACTTTAAGCCATCTCAACTCTACGATCAATTAATTGAAATCTCGCTTTGCAACATATCATTTATAATTATTCACATTATATTTACATAGTTTCACAAATGGGTGAAACTCAACATCTCACTATATTTTGTATATTTTATATCAAGTTGGCCTTCTTAGTAATAACAATATCAATTTTTCCATAAAAAATTTCAGCTCTTGATATCTTTTTACAGTACCATCACAGATAAAAATAGATTGTGAATTTAACAAATTCTATTGTGCTATAGTCTTCAAGGAGAACTTTTAGGAGAATAATTGTTCTCATTCTCCTCTGGAATCTTTCCCTTCAGAAATGAACTACCATCATATCTTGAAATATCTTTCAATTCTGAAATGAGATTTGGTTTTCTTTTATCTTAAAATTCTCTTTGCTATTTCAAATCCACCTTAACCTCCTGATAACTCTCACAATTATTGAAACTTGTGAACTTTCAATCACAAAATTTATTAGACATAAACCAATCTGGCTTTTGCAAGAATGCCAAATTGTCCTTAAAACAAGATAAATTAATGCTTTTAGACACTGGCAAAAGCAAAGCAGCCCCATAATATGCACAATTTTCTAAACAAAATGGGTTCAGAAGGATCGATATTGGGGGACGTCTATCACCGTTTTCCTCTATCGGAAACGACCACTTTGGACCCTCCAACTTCCGGTCAGGGAGTGGTCCTAGAGGTCTGATTTTTTGGATGTGGACACCTACTTTTTGATGCTTAATACAATGGTGAAGATTTCATTCTAATATCTCTAACCGTTCGGCCACTACAGATTGTGACATCCAGCAAGCATAAAAACAAGAGAGATCCCTATGTTTTACAGGCAAGCTGTAACCTGGGGCCACTATAAAGCAATGTTTGCAATTCTAAACCACAAACATTATTACCTCTTGCTTTGCTCTCACCAAAGTCTCTATAGCATTCACCACAAGTATTTTCATCTAACTGCTTTGATTGGTTCCTTTTTTTTTTCTGACCACTTCAAATAATACCGCACACCTATGCTAATACTTCTACACAAAATTTGTGAAAACTGAATTGCCGCAAGGTTCTATCCTTTACTCACTATATTCTTGAGGCCCATTTCACTTACAGAATACATTAGGCACACAAAATTTAAATAATTCCTATCTCTTATAATTTCATGATTACTGCACAATGTTGGACAATAACATTATAATTTAAATAAAGTCATTGAAAAGATATAAAATTATTTGCAAGATGTGCATTATAATTAATTAATTTCCTGTGGATCAGCATTTTTTATTTTTTACTTTTCTTTTCCCCAATATAAGTATGTTCAAACTCTATCCCATTTCCCTCAATAACCATCTACAAATTTTGACTTGTTTTTACGGCATGCTCTTCTTTACAAGTTTCAAATTCTAACTTCAGCTCTAATTTCTCTTGAAGTCTAATGAAGGATTACATCGTATTCCAACAAACACATTCCATTTTGTTTTATTGTACTAATCTCATAGTCACTCCTGAAAAGCAAACCACTTTCCTCTATTTCAAGATCTGTAATGGAAGATAGTGATCACCAAAAAAACTATTCCTATATAATCAAGCTCAAATATTTCTAATATTATAATGAAAACATTTTCATGAATTAAATGTTATTTAAAAGATTTATCTTCTCTGAATATGTATGAGGGTCGTTCAATAAGTAATGCAAAACATTCTTCTCTCCCCAAAGTAGATTTGTTTTATTACAGTTTTAAAATACATCATCTTGTTCCTCAATTCTTTAGCTACAAAAAACTATTTTTCAACATAATTTAAGTTCAAGTCTACGGCCTTATGCCACTGAAGTGTCAGAGCTTGTATGTCTTGACGGTACCACTCTACTGGTCTGTGCCTCGGCCAACTTCTTACTGGGTCAAGAACTTCCTGATCATTGCCATATCGTTTCCTGCAGATTGCATGCTTCAGAAGTCTGACTAAGTAGAAGTCCAAAGGTGCGACATCAGGTCTGTAGGGTGGATGATGGAGAACAGTCCAGTGAAGTTTTGTGATCTCCTAGTAGGTATACTTGTGTGGTCTGGCATTGTCGGAGCAGAAGTTTGTTCATGTCTTTGTGGCCACGAACAAGCTGGAATTGTTTCCTCAGTTTCTTAAAGAGTCTTAAAGTAGGCTTCTGAGTTGATCGTTACACGAGTCACATCTGTGTGTGGCCGGCCAGAGCACGGGAGATCAGACAGCTTCCCTTTTCCTTCTTCCGACAGACGATTCGCTCAACGACTCAGTGCTTTTATCAACTGCCTGCTCTCCATAGAAATTCTGTAAGCGCTTGTGAATATTTGTCATGGTCCGCTGTTCCGCCAAAAGAAATTCAATAACTGCTCTTCGTTTGGAACGCATCTCATTCACAGACGCCACCTTGAAAGCTACCTACAGTACTGTCGCACAGCAGAGAATGATGAAACAATTTGAGAAAGTGCAGGAATGTCTGAAGATACTGTACAGAAAATTTCACATTTTTTCATCAAATATTAGCAAGAGAAAAAAATGTGTTACATTATTTATTGAACAACCCTTGTACATATACATGGAGAAATATGAATGGAAACATAATATGAAGGTTACAAGAAATATTCTAAAAATTAAAGCAAAGCAGCCAAATTTTATTTTTTACAAAGTTGCTTTGAAAATTGCACACAATGTAGTCAATCATTTAAAAATAAGACTAAATATGTGTTTTTAATGTAATGATCACCATTCAATCATCTTGTACACTATTATCAAAAATAGTCATGTTAACATCTTATCCTATTTCATTCAAGGTACAATTTATGAAGAAAGAAATTTACAATTCCTTCGATGCCAGCCATCTCTTCACCTAAGAGCTGGCGGTAAAAGTGACAAGATTGAGACACTGCTGTTTGAAAACAATACTTGTGTTTTACCATTCACTTCCCAGCTTTATGGACAAAATTAAAGATCTTGCAAGTCTTGTGGGATAAGCAATTGCAGAGGGCTGCAGAATGTCTATTTACTATACAATCTTAGATCGATGGTTGCCTGAATAGCCTTCTTTCTACTCCCCCTAACATTACCCCACAAAAGTTTCAATAGTGAAGTGCAATCTCAATTAACTTTTTTCATAAAGAATTTGCAAAGCATCTTTCCACAATAGACTTGTTTCAAGTTCAAAAGGGTACATATCAAGTTGTCATCTGCAGCTCACATTTGTATGTAACAAAAAAATCGAAGTCCCTTCTAAACAAGCACTGTTTCACAATTCATGATGTTTTATTACCTATCTTAAGAAAACCACATATAGAATAAGATCAAGTATTCTGTCAAGCCTCACACATTTCAAATACCGGTTTTGTATTATAGCCTTATTCAGGAATCAATGCCTTAATGTTGCAGACAACTGCCTCTTCAATGTAGACAAATGTCCATGAACTAAATCATCAAATGCACAGAATTGCAATGAATGATATCAAAAGCTGTATTGCAAAAGAAAATCACAACAACAACAACATTTTCTACAGTTGCCAAAGAATTTTCTTCAACAGTCTCCTGCTGTACAAATCAAGAATTCAAGGACATCCAAGCATTGTTTGGGTCAACCACGTCTGGCACTGACATTGCCTGTGGAATCGTTTCTGAATCTCACAAAACACACAAACGTAATATAGCTCACAGTTTAAATGGTGATGCGATTAGTAAAACTACCTAAAAAATTATGGGTCTTAACTTTGGAGTTATATGTTCTTGGCTGATCACATTCTGCAGATCAATTGAAGAAAATGGAATCTATTATGTTTTTATTTACCGTATATGCTCCAATAGAGGCCCCCGGCGTTTATTTGCAAAACTAGCCTCGGCTCCCGGCGCTTAATAAGAGACCGGCTGCTATTAGAGGCCGGCCATTACTTACTACTTTTTTTTAATTTTTTGAAGAATATTTTATATAATCATGAAATGTGTTGAAGAATCCTTTACATGCATTTCAGCAATACTGAAAGAAGTCTATTTTAAATAAAAATAAATAAAAACAATTTAAGCATTTTAATGCATCAGAATAGAAAGTATATTGATAAACAATGTTTTTATTCAAAGGATTATCGTATTACTGTGGGTATAAATGTGAAGTAACTCTGATTATTGTACAGTTGTCACCTGCTTTGTTTCTTATTGTAGATGATAACCAACATAGTTCTGATGGATCAGTAAATTGTCTTTCAGTCATTCATAACTGAAATTAAATGTAGGCTACAAATTTCTCAAACTCTGCAAATCTCAAATAAAAAAAAAAAAAAGTAAAGAAAAAAAAAAATTGGGAGATCTTTTTAGAGGCTAACAAGAGTATTGTTTCTATGTTTTGCCACTGTAAGCACTGCTCATCATTAAATCCTCCTACCAGCCATCAAAAAAATAGATCACAGTCTAAAAAAAAACTGCTGCCCATCATGCAATATCTGCAGAGAACCACCTAATTCCCATCCTTGTCAAGCCACTGTTGAGCAATTAAAAAAAAATGCCTGCAGTGAATAGTATACATGCTTTTTTTTTTTTTTTCCATTAGTGTGGCGATTACTATTTTTACAATTGGGACCTAACACACTTAAAAAAAAAACATTTTAAAAAGTCTTCATTGCATGTTGCATTTGGACCCCGTAACATGTAATGAAGACTAAAATATATGTTTTTTTAAGTGTGTTAGATTCCAATTGTAAATAGTATACATGCTTGTACAATACAATAGTATGGCTCATCTTAATTCATCTTTACAATACTGCTATAGTGACTTTAAACATCTTGTGTTAAGTGTATGATCATCTTCCTCTCCTCCATACGTAGCTGAATCAGGTTTTCTGTCAAAAATGTGCACACTTACTTTCAAGTCCTGACTGAAGAACAAAGGCGTAGTTTTTGCATAAACTTTAGAATCTACCTTTTTCACTAAGAGAAAACAAAAGGATTCAATGTGCACTGGTTAACCATTAATATTGTGAAAGTATTACACAGTTTCACACCCAAATGTTATTGGGATTCATCAAGAAGATTAACTGATTTTGTGAACATGTTAGATGTTCAAGATAATGTTGGCACATTGTGGATCTCGCTGATATACAGCAACCAGTGTAGATTCAAAACCATTGCCCAACTTTGTGCACAGCACTAAAGGCATTTATTTTAAAAAAAGCAGAAAACAGCAAAGTAACCATTTAGATAGTAATGAAAGGACTTAATTGGTTAAAGTTTAATACAGACAAAAAAAGAAAAAACGGTATTTATTTTTCACAAAAGCACCATGAAGATCCTATAAGCAGGGATGGAGTGCGACTGATGACTTTTCACATCCTCCCAGCTATTTGTCAGCTAGGCATTCTGGCCAAGGAGTCATAATAAGCATGAAACAGCTATTCCAGATTCCTGTTACTCCTTGAGCGGCTGTGATAATGCACATTTTGTCACTATGTTCAGTATATTCTGAATAGAAAACACTTCAAGAAAATAAATTTACAGAGCAAGATTTCTTAAAAGGTGCAAAGCATACCAGACAAAAATATGAACTTTGGTTGCGGTGGCATTTAAAAACGCTTTAATTTTATTGATAAAGATCTCAAAATAAACAGCATCATTACTTTTAAATTTACCACTTTTTTTTTTTTTTTTACATCGAAGCAGTGCACAAGTGTGAAAATTTGATATGTACCAACCGAAAATCCGCTGACATCTGATTACTGAAAGCTTTGTTGTACATTGTAAACCACATTCTTAGCACTCTTTTATTATCTATACTTTAAAGTGAAATCGAAGTTCAAAGACTAATGCAACAACTTCAGTATTAACCAAAAATCATCAATGAGAAAAGACGACTTTTTTTTTGCAAATCTCGAGTACAGTAAGCATTTTACAAAATCACTGCTACATTTTAGTCTGATTGTGGGCCTGAGGCCAAGAGCTGGAGGAAAAGCATTCGATCCCTCACAAAGGTCGAGATTATTCCTATGGATCGGCCCTCGCGTTTACCAGTCCTTTTATAAATGGGAATCGGGTTTCTTCCTGGAGTAAAGGAGGGAGAGGACTGGGCCAACCACACAATCTCAACAATTCCCAATGGTCATTAAACGAAGCCTTTATCTTTAGCACCTCATGAGCCA
>JAFIDM010010028.1:42810015-42842849 GCA_023159025.1 Thereuonema tuberculata | reverse complement strand
GGAAAAAGTAATCCTCTTCTTCATTCTTTACTGTTCCATCTAAACTCTTCCTCCTTTGCCTTTTTTTCCTAGTTGATTCTCTAATCACTTAATTTGTACATTGCAACCACACAGTCCCATGGTGCCAACACCGAGTGCCAATCAATTAACCTATAATACTCGTGAATCACTTTTACTGAAGTAAAAATACTCTAAAACAAAATTCCTTTTTTTAGCTTCTATTAACCTTATCTCGTAGGGCTACACGTTACTTGACTAGTAACTACAGTAACACTCACCATGTACATCAGGATGTCTCTAATCATAACCATGCTCGTTTGATGGTCGTTCCACGCTTGATTTAGTGTCTGAAGGAAGTTATTGTGCAGGGATGCCAGAACATCTACCCGGACCTATAACATAAGTTGGAAAATAAATTTCTGACATAGCAGATATATGCAAAAGTACTTTCATTAATAACTAATAAAAACCTGAATTTGCTAATTAAATAATAAAAATCTGAAATCAAATAAACATAATTACAGCAATTTAGTGGAATTACTGAGGATGAGAATGCTTACTGAATGTATTTAAGATGCTAGAAGTAATTGACTACTGATATTCAGCTAAAGCAATCCTAATATAAATGAATTGCTTATTCTTCACTGCAGGATTTAATGAAATATTATTGGAATTTCTTTAAATTACAAATGCTTTCAAATTTAAACTAAATTAAAAATTATTGATGACATTTTAAAAACACAGATGAGAGAAAGTAGTAAGTTCATATTTTAACATTTGCAAATAAAAGGCCTATAAAATATGTACAACAGATTTAAAGTAAAAAAGTTGTACAGGTTTACTTCACATGAACCATCTTAAGTTCTAATCCCCTACTAGGGCATGGATGTTTCTCTTATTTGTTGTTAGATCCCATCTGGAAATTGAAAAAAAGTAACTGCTACATACAACAGTTTTATAACAAAATATCAAGACAGTCTAGATCAATAATACAATTTGCACTCGTAGCATTATTATGAAGAACTCGAGCCTTAAATACTTTTCACTAAAACCATGCATCCTTAATTCAAAATTAAATTTAGATACTTATTGCAGACATTTTTTAAAATGTATTTTTAGATTGATTTAAGAATAAAAATCATACTGTAGTACCCTTTACATCACTACTTTTTCTCAGTAAATGACAACCCCAAGCACACAGGATTTTCAATAGCTAAGTGCATTTTTACAGACTGAAGAATCCCGGTTCCATCATCATTAGGGGTCAAGGATTTCACCTCTTATTTTCCTCAGATTATTCATAGGGTTCACCCAGTCTCTATCAAATGGATAACCAATTCCTGCCCAGGGGTTAGGGCAGGTAAGCATCATTTAAGTCTTCATTTTTCTCATTATTACAATTATCACAGAAGCATCTACTTCTTGTATGGTTCACTTCCTTGTAGGAAAAAAGGTTCATGCTTTAAGCAAAAGGACTTTCAATTCAAGTTTTTAATCAAACCTCCTGCCATTTTGACATTTAATAGCTTGTTAACTGGGGTCAGTTCAGATTGGAAACTTTTATATGAAGTCATCAACATACTTCATATCTCCTATTTCCTTGATATTAGTATACTTTTACTGGGAAATTTTAAAACTAGTTAAAACAAAACAATTTGCAAGACATGACTGAAAAAATATATTACACTATATTTTAATATCAAAATTGAAGTCTTACCTTGTTGACTAGATGTTCTGTAACAACTTCTCTAAGACCTGTATACAATCGCTCTCCATGTTTATGGAGAACCATTGTGTAGGCATTTCGATACAATTCCTCAAAGCTAAGACCACTGTTGTTTTTCTTTTGAATTTCCTGTATAGCATTCTTCAACAGAGCCCAAATATTTTGTACAAATTTCTCATCCATCGTCATCTGCAAGAAAAGTACCCAATATTCATCTACATGCAATCATTTTTGAAAACTAGTCGGTTAATTTAAATTTGAAAAACAAAATTGGATAAAGGGCAGTTTTTCTTTCGTAGCCAAACAAAGCAAGATGCCCGTTTGCTTTAGCAACAAGGGCCAAATTTCCATACACAAAAATGCAATCAGTTTCAAAATGCTTATGGGAAGACAATGATATCCTTGGGATTAAAATCCTTTCTGAAACAATCAACATCAAAAGCTAATCAAACATTAAGAACTACAAGAACTGAATTCTTTGCTTTTAGTTTGCATCTGCTTTACAAAAAAAAACCCAGGATACCATTATTTATTTAAAATCTAAGCTTACTTTGAAAGTTAAAAACTTTAAAAGCATCCTGTACAAAAAAAAAAAAAAAATCAATACTAAAGATATTAAAAAAAAAAAAAAACCTGACACCTTAAAAAATAAGCCAATTTCATGATTTTCCTTTTTTCACAAATAAGAAACATTACATTTTATAGGATTTACTTCAAAATTCGATTTAAATGTTTCTCTACATCATGCATATATCTACAAATTTCAACATCGGCATTTCTTGAGCATGATTTCAAACTCATTAACCATTTCTTCTAGTCCAATAACAAATACATAGATGTTAACTCGTTACATCTGCATCTTACTTCCCTGCAGTAATGTAGCCGTGTTGTTTTTATTTTTAGAGCTCAGAACAAATAATCAAAATTATAATCCTCTTTCGAAAATGTTACGAAACATGTAAGAATTAAACTTAATAAACATTTTCCCCATGAAAATATCTAATTAGTATATTTAACATGTGTATCTTCTAAACGTAGCGAAGGAATTGAGGCTACCACTCATTCGAATAATGAAATAAAACTTACAAACAAAATAAATTACATATTTACAAGTACTTTCTGAGTGTTCTACACTAATAGAAAATATCTATTATGTACAAATTATATGATGGGTTGTTTTTTTTTTCAGTATTTACGCTTGAAATAAACAAAATGCTAACTCCAGACTCTAAGGGTCTTGCTTTCTAACATATAAAAAAAGTAAGAAGCTATTTTGCCACTCAAGGCCGTTGCTTCATCCTCTCTATTCGGCTGTGATACTGATTTCCTGTAACTTAGATCTAATGGTTATATTCAACATGAACCATAAACTCAATTCATAACACAGAAGAAAATCCTCACATTGCATTTCTGGAATAAAAACTAAAAAAGACTGCCAACTATAAATTGCAATTTTTTTTTTTTTTTTTTTTTGATCTGATTACACACAGTCAATTCTACTGTCTTGCTATCATAAAACTTAAAATGTACAATAGGCAACCTTGCAGAAATGGTGGCGCACTCCCATCAACATTTCAGTGTTCTCATGCAAATTACATCTTTAAAAAAGGTCTATTTATTTATTTACTAAAGACTTATTTCTTATTAAAATTAAGTTTATATCATTTTTAACATAAAAAATGATACACTGTATTTGCCAGCATATAAGATGCACTTTTTTTTTTCCTAAAAATTTGTCTCAAAAAATGGGTGCGTCTTTTATGCTGGCAAATACAATAAATAATGAAAATGTATTTAATAAATTACAAAAATAATCCATATTTACCTTCCTTAGTTAAATTACAGTAAATTATTATTCATTTTCTTTATTTATATCATATTTTTATGATAAAAGCCAATGCAAATAGATAATTCACTTTCCAGTATATCTAAACTGTTTAACAACAGTCAATTTTTAAATTTTTCTTTTAAAAGCTTCCATTTTCCTTAGGTATTGTTAGTTTATTATCTTAAAAAATATATAAACTTAATATTTTTCATTATTTCAATTATTTGGATGACTACTTTTTTTCAAGAACTTAAATTTAGCAAATAAATTAAATTTATTACAAAAATATATTCAATAATTTACTGAATTATATCAGTATTTAATTTACTTCCACATAACTTCAACTATGTCTTAAAAACAAAATAAGATACATAGTGATTAAGTACAGGCATCCACCACTTCTACAAGACTGCAGTTTAGCATCGCAAATTCACTTGGGTTTATTTAGTTTTAAACTGAATAATATTAACTATGTAAAAGTGTTATCCTGTGAAGGAACACATTTTTCCACTATAATATAAAGTGCTTTTATACAATTCTTTAGTTTTAAACTAAAATTAAACAATTCATACTAATGTACAATACAAAAAAAAACACTAGTTTCTGTTTTATTTTCACATGCACATCATTATTTGTGTGTACTGAAGAAACAAATTTTATATTTACAATAAGAATGTAACGAAATATATTGATTAAAGATGCACTGTAATGGTGAAACAACAAATTTCCAGATTTCAAGTAGACATTAAAAGATTTGGTTGAAATTCAATGGTGAAAAAATTTCAAATACTTCAAAATTTAATTTTGAATTTCAAATAAATACCTTACTGTTTACTTAAAATCTGGAATTATTTATTTATTCATTACTACACTTTTTTAATCAATAAATTTCATTAACTTATCGTAAATATACACTTCGTTTCTACAGTATACATGAACGCTGATGCGCACCAGAAACAAGCGTTTATTTATTCTCTACATTAGTAAGACATCGACAGTGCAAAACAAATTAAAAAAAAAACAAGCGTTTCGTTATAGGTACACGTTTCCGTTAGTAAAATTAGTAAAACACTTTTACTTATTGAATCTCATCTTCGATCCAAAATGGAAAATCAACCCATGTGAATTTCCGATGATAAAAGTACACGTTTACCGGTTTTAAAATAAAAACTAAAGAACAACATCATCATCAACACTAAAACGTTATCCTCAATTCCCAGTGCGCGGGTTATCTGCTAGTCTCCAATGTTGTCACTAATGCTCCCACTTCCTTCAAGTTCATCTGGGTTCGCTCCCAATCGCAAATGCTGCGAATCACGAACTTAAATGCCCGAATTAAGAACCCCTGTCCCTTGTTCCCCAAAAAAACACCGATTATTATTATTTAATTGCAATTTATTCGTTGAAAACCTTAAGCCTAACGAAAGGCCTAAACCAATAGAACAGAATAGGCCTACTTCAAGCGACTCAAAACGATGCTCTGTCGACGGAATTCGGTAGGGAAAGGGTTGGATACCTTTCTTTGATTCCTCTACTCGTTATTTAGGTGATGCCCACCCGTCCTGTGGGGATTTTTCAGATACTTACTGGGAATGCCCTAATTCGCATTTTGGTATCTTTCCTTCCAGGAGCCGGTTTCAATGAACTCATGTTGACATTCGACGGTTTCGTCGCAATTTCGTCCTCAAAAAATCACCGGATTCAAATCATAGGATGAAATGAACCCAGATGATTAGCATCCAACGCGATATTTTCAGTTTAAAAGCCCCGATTAATTGAAAGTGGAGGTAAACTCGGCTGGAATTCCTTTGCCAGCAACGTATGTTCAGGCAATTTATCGGCGGACGAATACCGCTGATCAAAGCTACTCAAAGAAATAAGTCCTCAATTCTACGCTTCCGAAATTAAAAATAAACCCCAACATATCTCCGCCATACCCTCACTTATCAACGAAAATAACTAAAAAAAAACAAAAGGTTAGCCCTAAACCGAAGCCCAATCGCGATTTCAATTCTTCATGATGAATGTGTATTAATCCTCAAATGAAAATAGGCAGTAAATAGTCCCGAAGCCATTTTGAAATCCCATAATACGACAGTGCGATGACGTCAGGTCAAGGTTATTGAGGCTTAGAGATGTTCACCTGTTTTTACAGCTGATGGCTGTGAAGAAAACAGTGAAGGCATTCAAATATCTCATTAATACCGCATTTGAAAAAAAAAAAAAATACGCATCTAATAAAAGCTAATTTGGAACTATGGATTTCTTTTTATTTTAGTAAGAAAAATAAAAAGACAGTCACAGTTACTTAAAATTTCAATTCTTTTCCTAAACAACAAAACATTGGAAAAACAAATGACAAACTGAACATCCGGCAATTTAAAAATGAGATTTGCCGGATAATTGAGTCTGTCGGATTTCGACTTTTCTATTATAGAAAAAAAATAAAAATAAAATTTTAAAATTATGTGAATTAAAATTTCTTTTCGTAAAAGATGCAAGCAGACGGAGATCGTAGTCGTATATCTCAAAACGACAATATTAGTACCTAATATTTGCCGAATTTTTTTATTAATCATAGCATAAATACAGAAAAAAATGTACACTAACATTTTTTCTATCGTTTTCTATAATTTAATATACACAAATTTCAAGAGAAGTTGGAATATCCTGGCTGCAAATAGGTATTAGGCTGCTAGTACAGCAGCATAAGGCTTCGTTTGATCCTGGTTCGAATTCCGGATGTGGCATGGACTTAATATTTTTCTATACTCTTTCTGTCCGTCTCAAATTGGTACAGCTGCCTCTGAGGTGATAGGGAAATTCCCGTCTTTTTGCGGTTATCTACGGTCAAAATTCTAGTCGTTCTGGAGTATGTATAGTACAGGGGTGGCCAAATAGCGGATCGCGATCCACATGCAGCTCTTTGGCATTTAATGTGTGACTCGCGGAAATATGTTGGTTGAGCTCCTTTTTGCATCACAATTTAATAGATAAACAAAAAAAATTTCAAGCTTTGCAATTATTTATCGATTATAAATCCTGTCTTTGAGAATCAAGTTTCAGAAATAAAACGAACTGAAGAAAATCAATGTGCGACTTATTTCAATCTTCAAGCACAACATACTGCATTAAATCACTGTACTCTGCATTGAAGTTTGTGAAGTCGAAGCATTGTGCTATCCTTACAAATCAACAGCTGATGGAGCTAATTCTTACAGTCCTGACAACATTATCAGCCGGATTCCAATGACTCTCAGCCAAGATGGAGATCAAAACCTCTACTAGCAGTGAATAGTCTGATAACTGATTCAATGTCTATTTGTGTCATTAAAGTATTTACGGTAACAATAATGTCAGAATTTTGAAAACATTTGGTGGTTTGTGATTATTTAAACTAATACAAATTAAGGGTTTAAAAACTACAATTTGAATAAATATTATTATGTACACGTGTTTCTCAATATTTATATAAAATTTATAAATGTGTATATAATAATAAAAGCGTTTATGTAATATTTGTTCATGTCTGGCGGCTCTCAAATATCTGAAGTTTATGGCTCTTACGTTAAGCAAATTCGGCCACCCATCCTGTAATAGGTCTGGCAGCGATACGAGTTTCACGCCCTCTCACATTCAACTCAACATCCACGGACAAATAGTATACACTTTAGAATAGCTATTTGCTAAGGTATTGCTTGTAGAATAATAGAATTTATAAATTAAAAAAATAGAACAACTATACTAGAAGTAACCATGCCCACAACGACATTAAAAAAAAAAAAAAAAACAGGTCGATTAAATGTTCATCAGTGAAGTAGAATTAGGATTTGGGCAAACACTGTCTCCTAGCTCTACAGCTTCCATTGCCTCCAATGTTTCTGTATTACTATGATAACTTTTAAATGTCATAGCCAGCGCTAGGAGCGTGCGGGGCCTCGGGCAAGATGAATTTTGCGGGGCCCTTGACAACAACCAAAAAAAAACGGAAAATCTTATTTTAACAACCAAATAAAAAAAAAAAACACAATAATCCCATTTTATCCTCTTTCTTCTAACCAGGCGCGGGGCCTGGGGAGACTGCCCCGTTCGCCACCTCCTAACACTGGCCCTGTAAATGTCATTTGTCTACTATGGAAGCTTATATAATAAATCAAATCAATAAGGATTATGAAAACGCAGTAACAGATTTAACTTATACTTTCATTTTATTATAAAGTTATTACTGAAAACTTGGAACATGTTCCTTAAAAATCCAAATTAAAATAAGGTTTCTTTCCTTAATGTGATACAGCGATATATATTTTACACAAAATGGAACAAATGAGCATTCCGCAACTACTTTTATCCTAGGCTTAATCTATGCTTAATACAGGGTGGCGGCACATAAAACCAGCCCTAATAGGCATTTCTTTTTGTGTTGTATTATTATTTTGGGGCCGGTTTTATGTGCACCATCCTGTATTTAAAAAAATCAAATTGATGAAACGGAACACTGTTGCACTGGTACCTCTGCAACAAATAAGCAACGTAAATGATACGTTTTTATAATGAACAGCATGGATTTGCAGGGTGCTTGTTTCGTACATGCATTGATACATACAAATGTAATACCTACCTGCGAACTGTTTTTTATTTCAAAAAAGGCCCGATGAGACTCAGCCGTAACATCTGCCGTCCTTCTAATGAAACAACCCATCTAGAAAGTTCGAAGCTAAGGTTAAGAGGGACAGGTTTTCAGTTATAACTCCTTGCTCCTTCCCCCCACTTCCTTTTTTTTATCCTCTTTTCCAGGTCGAATTTTGAGAAAAACAATGAAGATTCAACACTTGTATGACTCAAAGAGATTGTCAACCATGTCAAAAATCGTCGAAATTATTAATCATGTTTTTTTTATACAGGAAATTTGAAACTGCAAAATAGTGACTATGGTAGATCTAAAGGAGAGAAGGGCAAACATAATTTTACAGCTTCAAGTGAAAGGGTCTATATTATATACTGGGTTAAAACGGAGAATATGGCATACAGCTTTCGACAAGATGGCTGCCTTGGCACTACTTTTAAGATATGAATTTTAGTTTTTCAATTAACTAGTGAAAGGTAGAATGAGATTAAGGTAAGACTGCACTTTACGGTACCTTCTGAAGCCGTCTCTTGCTAAAAGGGGCAATCAACTATAAGATAACTTGGTAAAATGCCCCCGTCCTCACCATCATGTATCCCTGCGCGGATGTATCCTTAGGAAGACTGTGATTGGCTTGTGCCAATTCTCCGGTTTAACCTATATACTGTATATCGTAACATACATTATACTTAAGAATGGAATGCGCAATAGGTCTGTGTGCATTTGGACGCGAGGTCAAGCAGGTCCCGTTAGAGCCCGGAACCTTTTTGCATTTAGACGCAATAATATTTGGAGTTCTTAGTAGATAAGCACACTCTAGTACATTAGAGGATGAGTCATTCCGTATGTGACAAGAAATAGGAAACACGTGATATATTGAGGAGATAGGATACTGTTTTTGTTTTATTATGGGTAACAATTTCCTTATCCCATTAAGAAACAGAACAGTATGACGGAAATTTGCAGAATTTTGAGGAGAAACAAAGTTAATATCCTACCAATTTTCGTTCTGCTGACACATACTTCAAGGTAATGAAATTACGTTTACTGAAACCAGATATCTATAGTGCGATTAGACTGTACGAAAGACATGAAATTACGGATCTGTATATATAAAAAAATATAGGATGTGCGAAAACAGGTTACGTTTCAAACGTTTGGAGCATCAAAACTTTTGCACCTAACAAGTAAGCTAGAGTTATTTAAACATGGAGATTATTGAGGGGATATTATTTTTCGAAATGTCTTAAAAATGCCAACAAAAGTTTGCCGTATTCAGGAAGGTGGGTATTCATCAAAAAATCCAGTAGCTTAGGTTTCTAGCGAGCAATATCTTTACGTGCAATGACAGAGAGATGAGAAAATTTAGATATGGAAAGTAAAACCATACAAATTAGAGATGGGCAAAGTCGTTCTTTTTACTGAACTAGTTCTTTTGAGATAGTTCTTTTTATTGAACTAGTTCAAATGAACTAAGTCGTTCTTTTTACCTTAACAATAAAAAAAAAAAGGTTTTCAAATACTTTTACAACCAAAAAAAAAAAGGTTCTCAAATACTTAATATAAAACGAAATAAACCAATTCCAATAGCCAATAGTGGAGTGGTAAAAGAACGAACTAGTTCATTTGAACTAGGTCATTCGTGAACTATAGTTCTTTTCATGAACTAGTTCTTTTATATGAACTACCCATCCGTAATACAAATGCAAGATAATGAATCTTACAATCACTATTTGTTATTAGTGATTAGACCAGGGGTTCTCAACTTGTCCTCTTTGGAATAGCATTCTCTTAAAACAGGAAACTTTACATCTAACTTCCATTTCTGTTTGTAAGTGTATGTTCTGTATGGATATACAGTATATACTTTTTAGCCATTTTATTTCCGAATTTCTCATGCATCACATCTTACAAATTTTAATATTTTTGTTCCACATCCAAAAGCGAAATACATGTTTTTCATAAAAATCAACATTTTAAAAACCATTAGTAAGGGGTCGTCCATTAATTATGTGAGGTCAAAAGGGGGAGGTGTAGGTCCGGCAAAATCTCACCAAGGGGGAGGAGGGGGTCAACGAAAATCTCACGTCAACTTTTTCATTCAGAGAATACACGTCTTATAATAGATTACAACATTTTGTAATATTGACTTTTTGAACTTTTTTGATTTTTTGAAATCTCACGTGAGGGAGGAGGGAGTCCCACCACATCTCATCAAAGGGGAGGGGGGGGGGACCAAATTTTCTAAAAAACACCTCACGTAATTAATGGACGGCCCCTAAACACCTTTTAAAAGAAAATAATAGCAATGATTATTAATATTTCAATTGTGTTCTCAATAAAATAGAACTTCACACGGAGAGTAGCTGTACATCATTTCGTTATATTCAAACCTCTCTTCAACGGAAATTAGTTACTTATGAATAGTTTAATTTTTTATTTACAAACTACTACAAATATTTTTTTTTTTTTTAATTTATAACAAAATGTTTTAAGTGTCACTATACATAAAATCACAGAAGACTGACATAACTTTAAATGCAATTGAGGGAAGAATTTGGAATTAATGAAGAGGAGGGGTTTAGGAAAAAATATTATGCAACCGAAAAGTTAGCTAATTTCTATGTAATTATCCAACTTGGCAAAACAAAAAAGGTAGGCTAATCTCTGATTCTGACAAATAACCGTAAATTTTAAGTTCATTTCTCCCATTGTCACCTGGGGACAACATAGTGAGTAATTTCAGAAGGAAGCTGGTTCAAGAGGCGAAAATTTCATATGAAATAAGTTTTTCTTAGGGAAGAATATCTTCGTAAATATGAGAAAGTTCTATGCAAATTTCTTTCTTCTAAAAACTAATTTTGTTCTTTTTTTTTTTTTTTTTTTTAATGTTTATCAATCCTATTAGGTATACTTATAAGCGGTATACCTGTGTTATAGGAATTGAGCATTTTAATATAATTTTCAAAGGGGCTTTAAATGTTATTAGAATATGGTTCATAATAGGTATTGTAGAAACATCTTAAGTTTTCAGGAACGCTGTTTACGTTGCAAATTTCGACCCTGTAATCTTTGTAGTGTATGAGACTGAAAAGCATACTATCTAGGCAGTGGCGGATTTAGCACTTGAGAGGCCCTAGGCGCAATTCAATTTTGAGGCCCCCTCGATATGTGAGGCCCGTGGCGCGCGCCTCCTGCGCCTAATGGGAAATCCGCCACTGTATCTAGGTAACTGTGAAGATAAAATCCAAGAGATTTCGCACATCAAAACTTCCATCCTTTAACAGTCTCTGAAATCTGTACCTTTATCTTACAGTACTGTTATCTTAATTACATTCGTTTTATCGTGTCACTATACTGTATAGATTTCGGCATGTGTGATATACGATGGCAAAAATAATTGTTTACGTCCAATTTCTTGTACAGTACTTATTTCTACTTATCTTATGTTAGTAGTCTATTAACATAGCACTCTTGATAAGACTTATATTGAAATATTTCTCAGTGCAAACAGATTCCTCTATTAGTGTGTCTCAAATTTCAAATCCAGGTGAGTGGCTCTTTCGAGCTTCCGGAGCTCGTCAATCGGAGTTAACTTTAATGCTTAATATTTTCTTCCGAAGTTCGATTTTAATATAGTCGATTTACTTCCAGGCACGCATCGCGTTGGGCTAGAGTCTAGAATACGGTACTAGCCAATAGGATTTTTCGTACGATATTAAGCAAAGATACATAACGTCAAATTTTGAGGTCCGAAGGACCGAACTATTTAGTCCGATTAATTAGCCTTCGAAACAAATTTTATCCGAATGAGCTCCGAGGGACCGAAGTGTTTATTCCGATTATCTGTAGGTTAGGTTAAGTGAGGTCTGCTCAGTTCCAGTATGTATCTGTTGCTAACTTTTGGAACAATTTTTCCCAGTCCGAAGACGGCTATTTTTGCCGAAGCAAAAGAAAAAAATGAAAACCACCAACACCCGGTACCGTAAACCAGACTTTTACCTCGCATTGTAAATGAGCATGTCCATTATTAACGTGAGAGTTCGAAATCACACCAGCATCGAGTAAATTGATCCAGACATTTTAGCGTGATGTTCCACAAAAATTACATTTTTTTCCCTTCCTTCCCCCCCTCCTTTATTTTGAGAGAGATCAACGCCAAAATAATTTTCTAAGATTACTTCACATAAAAGTTACTCTAATTTACCTTCAAATAGGCTTTGTTTCTCCCTAAAAGTTTGTTTCCTTCACGCTTTAATGTTTCATCCACACATCTTATACTTGTCCACACGTCTTGGATTATAATTCAAGAAGATCCCTTTATATATCTTTTTGTTTTACTGTTATTGTCTACTTTCAAAATAAAGTGTTTAATCAACCATTGGATGTTTTTTTTTTAACCAAAAGGAAAATAAATAAAGAGCATTATTTTTTCTCCGGAAATCTTAAAACTTCTACCCTTATTGCAAGGCCCGAGTAACTGATAAAAATAAATAATTTAGTCTACTCACATTTAAACGGGCTTTTAGATCGGGCTCTCCATCCATAATAAAAAAATATTAGAAATGTTAGATTGTTTACTTGAAAATTTTGAAATGGATTTTAATTTTGATCTCTAACTCGCATTATCGAATTGGCTATGTATTTTTTTTAACTTTTTTTTTTATTTCAGCATTCTATGGAACCCCGCTGTAAGCAGGAAGATGGCGAATATGTCTAGGTCACATGACACTGTTATAATTATTATGAATTCTTTTTCGATTTTATAATTTTATATTTTTTTGTTAATAAACTATAAACTCTTTATATTTATTTTTAAATAATTCTGAATGTTGTATTGAAAGTATGGAAAACGGTTCCATTCAAAAAAAAAAAAAATAATAAAATTCCGAAAATATATTTTAATTATTTATTTATTTTGGAATTATTTTTTTGTTTGTTTTTTTGCGTTTCGTTGTAATTTTTTGATTGAAATTATTGTAATGAAAACTGTAATCCATATTTAACTTTTATTTCACAACAACATTTCAGTTTTATAGTAGAGAAAATCTTATTTTAGCATTCTTTAATTAAAAATTCTTTTAATTTCTTTCTGTATTAACGAATACGGGAAAAAAATGAATTAAAATTGCTTTTTTTTTTAACGGTGATTTGGAAGGAAAACATTTATAATTAATAACAGTATAAGCCAATAAAAATTATGAGCCTTTATCCGATTTTTAATAACTCAATCCCAATAATATCAAATGAGGAATTGAATCGAAACCGAAACATTATGGTAATTATGGCGATTCTGTCTGTTGAACAAATGAGCAATTCAGATCGAAACTAATATTATGATTTCCGAATACGTTATTATTTCAAATTTCACTGATTTAGTTTATCATTAAAAGTAAGTAATTACTTTTTTGTTAATTAACATTTATTTAATTATTGTTTGTTTTTGTATTTCTTTATTAGGCAAAGAAAACTTGGAGAAAATTTGGATGGGAACACAAAATAACTTTAACTCTGCAATTCTCAATAGAAGAAAAACATGAAAAACTGTTTTATGGTAATTTTCAGACATATTTCTTTCATCAAATTTTAACTTAGTAATATTTTTATGTGACTATATAGGAAAGACTGCAAATAAAAAAATTTCGGTTTAAGAAAAAAAAAAAAGATTTCCTTGTTGATACTTGCCACCTGGTGGCGACCGTTGGAACTAGCTAGTCACATGACTTTCAGCCATATTGTGATAAAGGCAGGAAACAGGGCTATTATCAATCGTGTTATTGAGTTAGATGCAAGTTTTAAAGTAAATTGCATATCCTCTTCAAATTCGTCATGCAGCACAGCCTTAACATAGGATAAATTCTGAAATAAGTAAGTAGGATCGTCGAGCGCAGGTCTGTTGACAAACAGAAATGTCGATATTTCTGAAGACCTGTTTCTCTTCTGTTGATATTTTACAGGGTACCTAAGGTGAAGACAGATCTTAAATGAGAAATATTATTACTCTCAAATCTTCACGATCGGTGAATGGGGTTATTAACATCATATTCAGGATTTAAAAATTGCAGCCTTGAGTTTAATATTGCGCAGTTGGGACCCTCCTATTTACGAAAAACACTTGCTGTTTTGGATTCAAAATACTGAACTGAAACTATACTCATATAAAGTTGTATTTCATTTGGGTTTCACTATTTCATTTCTTCTGTTGTCTTATTTTCTTTCCTAAGTTTTAACAAACGCCCTTCTTGTCATTTAACTTCAAGTTAGTATATTTTGTTATAGGTTAGATGATGTTAGTTAACATTATTTGACATTTGAACAGATATCAGGTTGCTAACAAACAAAAATCGTTTTATTTGAATAATCAAAGCAAATTTCCTTATAAAAACAACAGATCATGCATTTCATTATTATTTTTATTATCTTTAGGCAATCAAAAGCACAAGATTAGTTTTTTTTATTTGTTTTTTTATTTCAATATTAATCAGTAATTCCGATTACATCATGGATTTAAAATTAAATTTTTACTTTACAAAAAAACAGAACTGCGGTGGTAGAACGATTTTGATCTAAATTACGCTTTAAAGTCAGAACGTTAAGATTAAAATACATTAATCATTGTCGCCGAGTGAATGTTTAAGGAAATAGTGTGAAAAACCCACCATGAAAGGAAATTCTTTTGTAAGCATGGTTTTTTCAGTGAATAAACAGCTCGTTTTAATTTGCATTTTTACTCATAACAGGGTTTATTTGTTTTTATCCAATTCCAAAAAAGTTATAATCCTTTGCCTGCCTTAGTTGAAATATTCAGGGTTGAAATTTTGCTTAAAATTACAAAAAAATCTCCTTGAGTGAAAGTTTGAATTATAGCTTAAAACTTATTCATGATTCCATGCGCTTCTATCCTGCAATAGTTTAAATTTTTTGTGAATATCTACATAAAAAATTGCCTATGAATGAAGATACATTTATAATACTGTTCTTTTTTTTTTTTTTTTTTTCTTTTTTCCTAAATCTCTTTTATTTACACCACACTTTAGGACGTAAACTGGAAATAACAGGGGATTTTCGGTTCTGATGAATTACTCCAGACAGACATTGATAAAGAATCTATCATTTTGACCAATTTTTGACCCCTTTTCCCTTTTGGGTCAAGAGAGACTAAATGTTGATTTCACTCCCACCCCACTTTTAGAACGTAAATAAGATTTTGCATTCAGATATTAATAACAGTTTTTCATACTATGAAATCCAAAAAACTAATTTAGCTCTAGCCTTTACTGGCTAAGAAATTAATTTTCAAAGTCTTGGCCATATTTAACCAACTGTCAGGATATGTTTCAAAATCTAAATTTTTGTTTTTGAATAAAAGTTAAAAAGATCAAGAAATGATTCTAATCCAAATATAATAGTAACATTTTCATCAAAACAAAAAAAAGTGGACAGTGGATATTTGACTAATATCTTTTTCTGTTTGATTACCTGTTTCTCCACCCCCCATTTTCTTTTGTAAATGGCCGTTATCTTTGTATGTGGTAATGGAGAAAAGAAACATTTGAAATTTTAGAATAATACAATTTATTATTATTAAGTGACTTTTATTCTTTTAAACGTTTCAACTTGGAGACAGGGCCGGATTAACCCACTTTCGGGCCCTAGACATTTTCTTCTCACCGGGTCCCCTCCCTCTCCCACAAAAAAAAGTAAACTATTTTATTTACAAATCTTTTCAAAATAGACAGTTTGACCGGGCCCTAGACATTTGTCTATGCGATAATCCGGCCCTGCTTGGAGATAAGTTTTCTGCTCCCTTTGTTTTGTTTTGATTTTTTTTAAAAGATCTTTTTCATTTAAACATCATTCTTTTCAGTCTTCTTCTGTAAATGTATTTCCAGTCTCTCAATTACCTTTGTAATACACAGTGAACTAATTTGTTCGAATAATCGACCAAATAATTTTGAATAAACCCCATTAATATTGGGTTGTTATTTTGTATTGAATTCATTGATAGTAACAACGTTTTGTTTTTAATGATTGTTTCTGAAAACACTTTGTTATCTAAAAATTGATTCGCTATAGATTGTTTTTAAGAGATTAACTGATGCAGTGATTTACATTTCAATGATTGATGTAGAAACGTAATTTAGTCATTGATGATAAAGATGTGACCTAAACAACTTAAAACAACTGTTGAAATATATATATATATATGTGGTTTAGAGATTTTTTTTTTTGATAGGATTTTGAAATATATGAGATATGATTTGTATTGATTATAGTCTAGATCTAAATCAAATTTAAAATATGCTCAGGTTGCATTCAAACGCTCCATATTAAGATTTAATGCTACAAAAATATTTGGTGAAAATTTTAAAATAGGTATATTGTATCTTTGTAAATTAAACATTAATTTTTCGTATATAGTTTTCCGAAATCAAATTATTTGTTTTTAAAGTTGCTTACTGAATAGTGTTAAAACATAAGAACTTTTTATTTATTTATTTATTCTGCTGGTGTTGTTTCTCTTCCTGTATTTTTTAATTTGGATCATTATTAAATACGTAATTAATAAGAAATCTTCTAATTGAGGATTAGTGAATGTAGAGATTTAGATAAACTGAAGATTAAGATCTTAAATATTTGTACATGAATTTTAAAGAGGAAAACAAAGCGATAATTTTTTAATAATTGTTTCTTTAATTCATTTATTTGGTTTATGAGATTAGTGATTTTTGTTTGTTTTCTTTTTTTAACCAGGATAAGAAGAATGAGATCTTTTCAGTAATAAAACTGATTTGATTGAACTTAGTTGAAAAGTAGGAAAGAAGGAATTTTATTTACTTTTTGTTCATTTTTTTATAAGAAGAGAAAGTTTTATTTAATTTGAGAAAGCTTAATCTTCATCCATTTTAGAGTCAGTGAATTAATGACTACCTTTTTCCTTCTGTATCAATAGGAAATAAACATTTAAAGATGACATTCAATATAACAGGAAATTGTTGACCATTTAACGTCATTTCAGTTCTTTGCCTGTTGTAGGTTTTAAACTTTTTACAATAAAAAGTTTGCTTTTTTTTTAAATAGGATAATGACCTTAATGAAATGATGGTTGCATCTGGTGCTAAGTCGTGACTAATAATTTTATTTTGTTTTTAGAATTTCCTGAATATTTCATACATAAAGTTAAACAAAGAATCATTGGTAATGTTTGTTTTTCTAATGTAGTATCAATAATTGATAGTCTTTGACGGAATTAAGAATTTTTGAAGATGGATCAGAAAAACAAATAGAGGAAAATTAGGGTAGTTATGTTTTTCAGCCTACTTACATATCTATGGATTAAGAGATTATAGTGTTATCAGGAAATGTCAATAAGATATTTACTTTCTGGAATAACAATTTACCTTCTCCATTTTTCTTACAGTTACTTATTCTCTATGATAAATCGTAGTTTAATTTTATTCTTTCCAAGAACACCGGATTTTGGAATTGTGAGATTTTCTTTGAAGTTTATCTGATTTGAGATTGAGGTTCGAACTTTTACTTTTAAGTAGATGAGCATAAAAATGGCTTTTCCTTATAGTGATACATATGTAGCAAATAGTTGAAATCCTTATCATAATATTGTACTTTAAAGTTTTAGCTTTTGCTGTACATTTTATTTCGAAATTAATATATAAAATTTTTAGCATTGCTTAATTGTTTTCAGACATTGTGCTTAATTAAAAGTATATATTACATAAAACTTAAATTTTCAGTGCATAATGCTTCAGAATAAATGGCAATTCCCTTTTAAAATTCCTAATTATTATTATTTTTAATATATGCATCTTTAATTAAAGGCATTTGCCTCCAAACAATTAAGCATTATTAAATAGGCTTAACGTGCGTGGAATGAAATGCCGTCCCTGATGAAGGAATATGCGTAGTATTCCGAAACTGTCGGATTATTTCCATGTAAATCTTTTTATTCAACCTTTCATAAGTAAGTGCGTTTTATTTATTTCCATTTTTATTCTAAGCATCATTACTTCAACATACATCAATCTTCTCTAAAGGTTTTAGCATTTGGGGAATTAGAATAGAATATCGAATATATAGGCTGCAGACTAAATTTGTTTCATTTCACTTTGTTAGTATCAAATTAATGTAAAAATAAAATGCAAACAAATAATAAGTAATGCAGTTATATAGACTTCACATTTAGGGAATTATTATAAAGATGCTTTTTACAAAATATTCATTGAAACATGGAAGAAATAAGAAATTCTTTCCTCCAAGTCCTTTTATATATTATTGCTCACGTAATCTTAAAGTCTGAATTGCTTGTGATTAATGAAATACAAATATCTGTCAATTTGAAATATAAATCTTAATACACTGAGAGATTATTCAGTATAGTTACAATTTCAGTCCAAGGATATCATATATATAGGTCACATTGCCAAATTCAGTGAACTTCTATCTGTTTAAAGTTCTCAAGTCTCACGAGTACAGAGAGAGAGATCTATTAGAATGAGAGAAAGTAATGAACTAATTAAGCTATTTAAGACAATTAGAAATTAAGTATTACTGTTGGCTTTGTTATTTTGTGAATTGGAAGTTTCTATATTTGAAAGGAGAGATAAATACTCATCCTCCATAGCAATTCCATTGCAATTTAAAAAAAATACATAATCGAACAATTCTGCTTGAGCAACTTTTCTTAAGCTAGCAACATGGAAAGTGAATTTGACCGTTTTCTGAAACAGTTTTACACTATTGGTTATCAATTGTATTTTGTTGATTTCTAATTTCTTGTCAGCTGTTAGAAGAACATAAACGAGAAGAAAATGCAAGATCTTCTCCTGGCGACAAAGAATGTAGCAAAATGTTATGGACGTTCTTAATAGTCTGATGCAGCTCGTGCTTGTATTCATGGCAACCTAAAAGAAGCTGTCAAGAAATACACTGAATTAGCAGTTAATATTTTCATTCTGACCTCTTCATTTAAAGACTGACAAATATAAGTCTGTTCTTGGGTACATAGAGGATGAGAAGAGAAGTATAGTCTATGTTAGAATCATTTTGCTCTCTCCTGCGCTGCAGAGTTGGCTCCTTTTAAAGAAATTGGAGTTCAGTATACAACTTCACTGGGTTTTTTTACTTATTTTTCAAATAAGACTCGACTTATGGTTTTTATACAAAAATGGACAAAGGAGCATTTAGACATTGTAATGATGTCTCAATGAAGTTACTAATCCAATGCATTATTTCTTTTTCCATCCCTTATACCATTTCATGTTTCATATATTTTGAAAGTTCTTGCAGTTTAGGTATTAGATGTAAATGAAAACTGTTCCGAAGTGAAGTTCATGTCTTCATCTATTTTATGTTCATCTGCCAAAATCAATTCATTGTATTCTTTGAACGAGAAAACATTTTTGCATCTTGTCAGTACCAAACAATGTATTAAGTCCTTACTTTTCTAAATTATTTATAAATTTTCAAATTCAAATGTGCTGTAAATAATCCCTACAATCATAATAACCCTTGTTAAATCTTTCATTAGTTTAACTTGAAGGTTCATTTCATCGTATTTGACGATACATATCTTTAATGCCGTTTATTACAATGCTAAGTCCTAAATAAATCACAAATTTGGAAAATACTTTGCAAGATTATTTTAAAATTTTTATATTTTGTGATGGAAAAAAAAAAAAAGCAGAGAAATATAACCTGAGGAACATTCCAGTAAATTAGCATTTATAAGGCATAGGCTATTCGTATTTTGCTGTTTCTGAAGTAGGCACCAGATGCAGATGTTCTGCTTAGCTTTAGTGTTAGCTGCCAAAGATTAATGCAGAATTAATGCTTAATTCTGTTGATGGAATTTGGGATTTGTTACTAAATTTCTTTGATCTCACTATATACCAAGTGAATGTTTGTCTAGTGACAGTCTAGTTGTTTCTTGCATCCGGACAGACAATTTCAAGTGCAATCACATCTCAGAATCAAATCTTCTTTAATCTATTGAATAAATTTGTGATTCAAAACTTTATTTATATAATACACTAGCTGGGTACCTTCGTTTCACTCCGGAACCCTTGCATACATAGCATAAAAAAAAAAAAAAAAAAAAAAAAAAAAACTTTGTTTATTTAGCAAATTGTGGCCTTCTCCGGATAACTCAGATGTATTGTGGTTGGCGCCACACACCTGTATATCGATAAGGCAACTTTAAAGCGAAAATATAAATCCTCTTTATTCCCTATCCCGTTGGAATTTCAAAAAATCCAGCCTTATTCCTTGTCTACATCATAAAGGGAACCTCTGTTCAACATTTCAGCTTTCTAGGTCCAAGGGTTTGGGCTGGGTGTTCATGAGTCAGTGAGTGAGGACTTTTCTTTTTATATATGGCAGAAAAGAAATCTTTTATATACTTAACTATTTCATTACAGTCCTCTCAGACTTGTAGAAAATGTTAATTGACTAACAATAACTTAATGTATGTTTTGTTCTGATAGATCATCATTTCAATGAATTATTGTTGCAGTTTTGTCATAGAAACAAACCGTATGCGTCAAAGTCGTTGTTACCATCTAACAATGGTCTGCAGAAACCTGTAATTAAAAAGAAATCTTAATGATATAAACCAGTGTTTCCCAACCTTTTTTGTGCTGTGTCCCACCTAAAGTATCTAAAGTATGCTATGCCCCACTAAATTAGGTATAACTTCAAAAAGAAAAAATTTAAAAAAAAAAAAAATTTTAACTTTCACAACCAAAAAAAAACAAATTATCAACATTTTTTTACTTTCACAACCAAAAAAAAAACAAACAACATTGCTCCATTTTTGAATTGCCCCCCTCAACAATCAAATTGTGTCCTACGTTGGGAAACAGGGATATAAACTATATATAAATTTTATATTTTTTTCTGATTAATTGAATCGCTTAAATGTTGCAGTTAATAGATCACTATATCCTCAAATGTGAAAATTAAAACGGAGAATCATTTCTTTTTACAGTTTCTCAGTTCAGGCGTGTGTTTTTTTTTAAGTTGAACTTTGAGATTTATCAGAAGATGATTTGATATTTTTAACCTTGATTATTTGACTCGGAAGGTTAACTGAAAGTTTCTTAAAGTTGAAGGCTTTGTTGCGAATACATTTCTCATTTATTATCAGGTTTTGATTGTAAGTTTAGTATCTGCTAAAGGACTTTTTTTTTTTTTTTATCTGACATTCAACAGCTGATAGAAACATTATAAATTAGGCATTGCATTTATTTATTTATTTATTTATTTATTTATTGTAGAGGATGGAAAGATTATCTGTTGAAAATACATTTCCTTCCTTCTTGGAAAATTATTTGTGGATTAGTTATTTTTATAGAATAATATAGCTTTAAAAATAAAACTGTGTTTTTATTATTGGGGGGGGGGGGGGGCATTGCTTATGTTTTCCTGGTTCAGATGACAGTATCCAGCCAAACATTGGGCATTACAGAACACAGCATTACCATTTTCCTTTGTACACAGTATCCCCAAATTAAAAATATTACTCTAAAATAAAATTGCAGTTTCTGTTTAATTGAATGCATCTTTTTAGCAAGTAGTATCTTATGTTGCAAAGAAAACTTTAGAAAAATTATATACTTTAATTATTTTTCGAACAAACTAATTCCAAAAAATTATTCTAGAAACTAATATTTGTTTATATGAAGGTTGTTCCAAGATTATAACAACGTAAACACTCTGTGGGTTAAGTAATCGTGCCAATAGCATATCTAATGATTGTGCGATCCTGTAGGGACGAAAGAAAATTGTTTTATCTTGAAATTTATTTGTGGTCAAAAATACCACCAAAAATTTGGGCGGGGAGGCTACATAGTTGCTCTTTCTGGCACGAAATTTTTATATTTAATTATAGTAAATTTATTTAATTCAATTATATATTTTAATTCTCGGCGTAATTACTTAGAACAAAAAGAAGCAAATTACTGTAGTTTGGACTAAAGTAAATTAATCCCCTTGGAAACCATACCTTAGACTTAGATTTTCTCATATCATTGTATAGCAGGTAAATGAAACCCAAGTAGTTACAGAAGCATTGCTCAGGTTAAGAGGTGTCAAAGACAACGGTGGGATGCATAATTCATCGGGATCTAGGATTTTGAAAACATCGTAAACCAAAGATACACAGGATTATATCCTATCACATTGCAGAGCACAGAACCAACTCTCGTAATCAGTATGAAGGGTATTTGGCAGGTGATAGGTACAAAAATATTGTAACCCTTGATGAAGCCTAGATATATTTAAATAACTGTAACAAGCTATGTGCAGTTTGTTATTCATCCACATGACACGAAAGGTAGGACAATGTATCTGTCAGTGTAAGGAAACTTTTTTTCAAAGGATTCATGAGAGTGTTTGGCTGTTAACCCTTCAGACCGGCGAGATTCTTTTCCGAATAGTCTTTCAACCAGTACTTTTTTTTATTGGAGAAAACAAAGAAACTGAAAGAAAAATTTTTAATGGCTAAAATACATTGCAGAAATTTAAATTCCGCCACTGAATTATAAGCTTAAGTAATTATCTCTCGGTCAGCGGAAAATTACCGAATTTGGTTGAACATTAACAGCGGGGCCACCAATTACCTCCCCTGCAGAGAACGTACCCCTGTACGTCAAACCGGCTGTGAGACAGACACATGAGAACGTACCCGTGTATGTCTTACCGGCTTGAAGGGCTAATACTTCACAGAGTTTCCAGGAATGCCAGATAAACACTGCCTACTACTAAAAGAACATTTTGGAACTGTTATTCCATACTGAAATGCCTACACTGTCCTGTGAGAAGTGTATAAATCCACAATTTACAGCAAAATCAACAGTAACCTACATGATTCATATGACTCAAGAAACAAGAAATAAGGCTATTCCAAACAGTTTTCATGCCTACCAAATCACTAGGTACAACTCCGTTGGATTTCTGTGGATTTTGCTTACTGAAAAGAGCCCTTGCAAAGGACGATCTAGAATTGTTGATGGACTCTGAAAAGCCCATCTGGAAGAAAAGGACAATGAAACCCCAGTGGAAACTATGATGTCAAGCAATAGCCAGAATTCAAGGGAAGCAAATAGAATACAATTGTTGTCTGTTGGGTGGCTTCTCATGACAACTGAGTGCTGCCAAAATCATTCTTACAAACTTGGGAGAACCCTCCAAAGTCTGTTTTTTCTTCCCATCTTTGCCTATTTTAAAATTATTACATCTCTTGAAAATTAATAAGATACACAAGATAATTAAAACCTTACATATTTTCCAGTATATTTTGTGAACTTTTTCAACAGATCATTTTATAAATATGATAATTTTATATCGAAATTATAACATAATTGAATAACCTTTTATTAAGTCTGTAACTACCTTAATAATGAATAACAGGTAGTGCAAGTTATTATTAAACTTCGTAACAAGCCACTCATACTGTACTATGATCTAATTTCTTTTGAGCATCAGAATTTTGGGAGTTGTTCCAAAATTCCCAAAGCCAAATGGAAATATATTTTTAATAGAAGATTTTAATTATCTTGTATATAGTAAATTAGTTTACTGTATAATTTTCAGCACATTATAAATATAATAGTTAATAAGATATATTGCTCCTTCTTTTATGAAAATGAAGAATATAGATTGACATTTTGCAACCCATATATAGTATGATGCAGGAACTAGTTGTTGTCCACATAAGATAAGTGTATAGCTAGAACTTTGAAATATTAGTAAAGAATGTAATATTGGATTATTTTCTCATGTTCATTGAAATTCTGAGGTTTCATCTCAAAGATTTCTTTGGCTGATCTCCAGAGAAAGAAGCCATTTGATATTAGATCCAATCTCCAAATAGGCCATTTTGGTGACCAATGCCATTAGCCAAAAAGTTGTTCATTATACTTGGTTCTAGTATATATTTCCTCAATTATAAGCTTATTTGTCTATATACGAAAACTCATAATCAAAACCATCTTCATCACATGAAACTTCAATATGTCGTCTTTATTTCGAAGGCTTTATCAAGATCTCTATTTACATTTAAAATAACTACAAAATAAATATAAAGGAAGGAGAAAAATCTTTTTTCTCAATCCTAACAAACTAATATGATAACAAAATCTCTGTAACGAGACCTTACAACGTGAAATTAATAATTAAAAACAAATTAACAATCAAAACAAATAAAGATTGGTGAACAAACACGTGAATAATATCAAATAAGTTTTAAAATACTTTTTAACCTTCTGTTTTGCAATAATGACTTCCTGTATACATTCAAAGAAACTTGAAGATATAGAGATGGTTGTATATATAAGCTTATTTATTTGTACAAACTATAAAAGCACAATTATATTATTGAATTTTCCAGTTTGAAGAAATAATGAGAAGTATTATTATCATTTATTGTTTTATTTTATCATCTTTGCAAATAAGAGATGTGCAAGAAACAAGATTTGATAATAAAAAAAAAAAGATGGGCAGGGGCATATCGTTAGATTTAAAGATAAGGGTTACTGATTGGTACCCTAGAAATAGAAAAAGGAAACGAGAAAGATTACCAACTAGACAGGTCGACCCCATCATTAAAATAGCTGGAAAACAATGGCGAAGGAAGGCCCAAGACCGGAAGTGCTGGAAACTTTACAACCTGAATCTTTGGAGAAATCCAGGATGACATCACAGGTCAATCAAGTGAATTTTATCTTCATTTTTAATGATTAGTGTGTAAATTTATGCATATTTTAAAATTATACACTTCTTGTTGAAAAACTTCATAGAAATAACCCTTACAAACCATTGCTTCTATTTTAATACGTTTTTATTAGCTTGCTTTCTTCGATGTCTGTTTGTTCGGTACAAATTTTGCAATTGATTTTATACTAACTTCCCGATGAGCTAGCGACTTGAAACTTTAAACACAGCTTAGAAATGGATGACAATGCAATATTAACTTACTTTCTTGTCTGTCTGTTCGTTAAGGAACCCTAATTCTTCGGATAATGGGTCTGTGCTGAACTCGTCATCTGCTATCAATGTTTCTGCAAATGGCCTCATGGCGCTGAGTTGCTGTGCATTGCAAGCAGCTTTTTTTTTTCTTTTAACATTAATACGTTTTTTATCGTGTTTAAAATTTAAATTCGAGTTAAATTTTTAAAATTGATTGACACACAAGACTAAAAAGCAGAAAATAATTATTTAAAAAAAATATTTTCTTTAATATACCACGTTTTTAAGACTGACTATAAAGTATAAAATAATTAGTATAAAAAGTATAACGAAAAACGTGGGGCGCAAGATAATATACACTCCTCCATCCATACCATCTCAATTATCTATTGCATGCGACCCACGTTTTTCGTTATACTTTTTATACTAATTATTTTATACTTTTTAGTCCATCTTAAAAACGTGGTATATTAAAAAAAAAAAAAAATTTTAAATAAATATTAATATTTTGTTTATTGTCTCCAGTAAATAATAAAAAAAAAGGCTTTAATTATTTTATCTTTTTATTCCAAAAAAATTGTAGGCACCATTCAAGATAGATTTGCAATTGAACTCCAATTTCAAACTTAAAATGGTATATATTTTTTTAATGTGACTAAAGAAAAGGATGTCCTGATTTAGAAGTTCAGAATATTTCTGTATATGAATCAAGCATTACAAAAACTTTATTAGTTCACTGGCCTTCAGGAAAAAGTGACAGGATGTGATTATGCTATCAACCTAAGAAATACTTTATTTGTTGTCAGTGTATTTCATTTAGTTCACAAAGTATTATTTATTTTGCTGTAATAATGTTTTATGAACTACCAATTACATGAATATGATCAGTTTTTGAAACTGTACTGGAATATCAGTGTTGAAAATTTCAACATCTTATGGCTGAACAAGTAATGTTCACATTTTCAAATTATTTAATTTTCCTCATCTATTCATTGCATTAAAAAAAAAAAAAAAAAAAAGAGAATAAAATTGACTTTAATAAGTAAGAAATATAAGCTCAGAAATCGTAAATAAGTCATAAATGTATGACATTTTTAATTGTTATTTATTTGCTATAACATGTTAATGAAAGATTGAAGTTTTCATTAAATTTGTTCAAGTGACAACAGAAATTGAAATTTTCAACCATATAAGAACTGTATTTGCAATTTTATTTAATGGCAATATAAGTTAATATTGTACTTCTGTTATTCTGTTACTTTTGTTATTGTAATTGAATGATCATAAAATAAAATTTATAATTGTGTACTGTAAGGTTCTACCTTTTGGAATTTATATTATCTTCATTAAACGGAACCGTTACATGATTGTATTCATGAAAATGTCAGATAACACGGAAGTACAGGAGGAAGAAGGGGGCAAAATAGGTCACAAATTTAATGCATATATATAAAGTATTTGATCCATACATATCATGCATTCATTTAATCATTTTCTTACATGTTTTGTATATAAGTATGTACATGTTCATAAAGAGATTTTTCCAGTGTTGGGAAAATAAAGCTAATTATTATTATTATTGTTGTTCTCCAAATTCACTGAAACCATGGTAAAATTATAAAATCAAGCTTATTAATAATTATTCTTCAAGACATCTAATATATAGAAACCAGAACAGTTTAAAGTACATAAAGCCCAATTAAATAGAACAAACAGTGGGTTTTAAATGAATTAATTTCAATATTTTGTGTATGTGACATTTCGTATGACAAAATACAACAGTTATTATTTTTAAAAAAATCGGTAATGGAAGTTTGGTTTCTTTTGAAGTGGCATTTTGTTATTGAATTCAGATACTATTTATCCAAACATTAACAAGGCAACATTGGCCAGGTGAAAAATTAAATCATTGGATTTGAATAAGATCTTGAATTGTATTTGTTGACTCTCATTGCTTCATTGAACTCAGCAGATTTTTTTTAATGAAAGAAAGTCCATAACATTTTGCCTCATGGGAAACTTATCCTGCTACTATGCATGGCATATTCTAAATTAAAATTCTGCCCAATCTCCCAACTAACATTGTAAAAACCATTTGTGTTATCATGTTTATGTGAACACTTTCATTGTGTGAAAATATTCATGGTTTGAACTTTTAGACAGATATGTTGTAGACAAATAAGTGGCCTGGAAAATGATATTCTTTAATCATTGTGTTTAAGAAAAGTATTAATATGTTTTACAAATAGTGGTTTTTTTTTGGTTTTTTTATTTTTATATTTACACATTCAAATATAAATTGAATCAAACAAAAGTATGAAACAAGAAATATCTTTAAAACAATATTTAGTGTAAAACCATGTTTTATATTTTTTTGTTAATTTTACTTGTAATGGTCATTCCTTAATTAGTAAAATGATGTAATTGAATTCTTGGAAATTAATTTTAGAAGTATGCTACATTGTTAAGCAATGTTGATATGATGTTAATATTGCAACAAAGTTAGGGACAAAGGATTACCCACTTCTCTTTAGAAATGGTAGTAACCTGACCATGATAGGGTATCTAGAGAGAGCATTGCAATTGGTCATTCCAACACTTAGCGAACCTCAGAGATGTGTCCTGTTCTCTGTGTTGTGTAAATATTTATAAATAGACAATTTACCACTCTTCATTCTGCCAGTCAAGCCATACAAATACCAGTAAATCTGTATCGCATTACGTAAGGTTGTTTGTGTAGTGAAATGAAAAATGGTTTGAAGATTGATGATCAACAAACCAGCTAATGTATTGAGATTGGTTGAGATCATGTTATGACGATGTGCCATGAAAATGATATTGGTCTGGAAGACGAACCATGGTTTCCTTGATTATTAAAAAATATGGAAATAGTTAGAAACGAAGAGTGTCATAGCTTTAGAATGCAGGTATGACGGCGGTGATGAAGAGCAGTTCATTAAAAGCAATAGTAAAGTCCGAAGAGAGATGATGGAAGCAGTCAAAGTGAATGTGAACCATCTCCGGTAAAGAAGTCTAAAGTCCCAAGTGTCGTCACAATGTTTGATAACAAGACATTGGATTTTCCAAGATTAAAACATGTTCTAAAGAAAAATGACCATCGGTAATGAAGTCAGAGACGTCACACTGTCTTATGTACAGATTTGCATGCAGATCCGATTCTTCAAGCTTCAGTGCGTCCCTTGTGCCCAGAGACCTCTAGTGAACAACTGCAAAGGTTTACAGAAAATGACTATCACCAGTGAATTCAGAGGTCAGAAAATGATCATCTTCTGAATTTTGTTTGTTCGAAATCAAAAGTATTCTTTGTTAGCTATCTTAGAAAATGGAGATGGCAAACGGTATTCACATAAGAGATCTATGTGAAAGCATATTACCTGAAAACAATCAGATAGTGACACATCTTTTTAATATTTTTGCCTTTTACAGGAATGAAGGTTGTTGGACAGCTAAATAGGAATGTTAAACTCTTCCTCATAGAAAATGATGCATTACAATAATAGCTTGCAGGGGTTTTAGGAGATTCCAGTATTGCAGCAGGGATAATACAGGGTGTTTCAGAAATGGTAGACAAAGAGAAGAGATACGGGTTCTAGAAGTCATTTTAAATCATAGTTTCAGAGTTAGAAAATGAATACTTTGGGAATGTTCCTTAATCAAAGAAAGCTCAGTTTGCATTTGGAAGTGTAAGTAAATAAGATAAAGGTTAATTAGGTAAAGGTTTATTTATTAAAAAGCAATCTGGATAACTAGTGTCAAGACTGAAAACAGATATTATAATTAAAGAAAATGCTGAAAACCCTTATTATCTTACACTTCCTAATGTGAAGTGAGCTTTCTTTGATTAGGGACTTCATTTCCCAACTCTAAAACTACGGCCCGTACAACAAAATGTCATAGAACATTTTCGACTCAAAATGACCTTTGGAACCCGTATCTCTTCGCTTTGTCTACCATTTCCAAAACGCCCTATTCCAATAAACACTTATTTTTATTTTTTTTTTCCAATATAAAAAAAAAGGAGAAAAATTTCAGTTGTTAAGAATTTTTACTTGCATACTGCTATGTAAAAATGAAAACAGTCATTTACATAGTAAACCTGGACTGAAATAGAAATTGAAGTACATTGCTACATATGAAATCTTAATCAAACAACAGTCAAAATTTTGACAGCAATATGTAAAAAAATAAAATAAAATGCAGTCCTACAAAATGTTATATCTAGGAGATACGTTCTGCTCATTAGCACACCAAGTGATTAAACTCTTACCACTGTGCGGTATTTTGAACTAGCTTCCAAATCTATATTTCAGTAATTTGCCATTTAAGGAACTTCATTAGTTTTTGCTTCTCCATCTAGTTATTTGGAGCTGTGGAATATACATTCTCTTCTGTTTTATTCTAATCAGGTTAAAGATGAGGTTACAGATATTCTGTAAGTTACAGACAGCATCTCTATAATCGTTTTTAGTCATTTTTTTCATCTGAAAGATACAATTATTAGTATTTTGCAGTTCTTTTCGTGTGAAGTTCCCTTTTCATTTCAAAGTGAAACTCACTTTTAATTTCATCCATCTATCTCTCATGTTGAGCTTTCTTTGCCTCTCAATTCTATTGTGCTAGTTGCCCATCTACATTCATCTGTTTCTTTCAGGTCTTCCATAAATTTGCCATTTATAGCAGATTAAGAGTTCAGCCATACAGTTTTCTCATCCATTTCATTTGATGTCGTTTTGTAATATCTAACATGCATCCATACCTCTTTGTGTAACCTGTAATCCTTGAATTGGTAAATGTACATTTCTGTGCTTAGAAAGCAAAGGTGATATAAAGCATTCGTAACATCTTTCTTTTTCTTTGTTGGAAATTGCAAATTTAAAACTACATTATTTCTAGCCAATTTGTTCTATCTTATAGAGAATAAATGAGAAACATGTACAAATTAAAATTATTGGTACAGTAAAACCCCGGTTAACCGAACTAAAGGGGGGGAAAGCTGTTTCGGATAACAATTTTTTCCGTTAAGACATGAACATCTATACAGCTACAATATTTTGTATTGTAATTACAGTATGTATTTTTGAATGGTTTTGAAGGTCAAACGAATTCAAAAATCTCTTTGTATGCTACACTTATATTCTTTATTAAAAGTTAAAATTACATTTTTAGGATTATTTCGAATTATTTCCATGCAGTACAATATTATTGTTTGGATTTGCGATTTTCAGAGGCGTTTCGGTTGACCCGAGTTCGGTTAACCAGGGTTTTATTGTATATTTAAAACATATAATTGTAATACACGATTAATTTCAACTGCTGTGCGCAGTCCTTATCAAATATGTAGAAACAATAAAAATCTCACAATATATACAAAAAAGGATGTATCGTCATCCAAGAAAGGGCCAGTCGTGGGCAACTTGTTAGTTCCGTAAATTTTTCTTTTTCCCATCACTGCTCAATTCTTTCCTGCTGAGTTGGTACACCTGTGCTGATCTTGACAGGCATGGGGGATTGTTCTATCTTAGTTTGCTTCAAAATAAATTTGTAATGTAGTATTATTTTATTAATCTGCTGTCCAAGTTACACAAAGTTGCATATCATAATTCAGTATTATTGAATTTGCTTTCTTTTTTTTTATGCATAAATAAATTCATTGAATGTCAATATTCCATTCTTTATCTTTAGTCTTTAAGAACTTAATGCTATTAGCAAGTTCTTAAGTTGTAGATTGCAATTTCATACAGCAGAGGACAACTAGCAAAAGCAACTAAATCCGTTTTAAAAATAAAAATGTTTAAATAGTCTCCATTAATTTTGGTGATTCACTTCCCATTCAGATTTTCTAAACACTTCCTGAATTTAATATTTTTAGTGAAATAGTATCTTCTTATCTTGACTTTCTGTCTTTATCTTTGCCAAAAGGAAATACTGCTGTTATCGTCTGATAAATATACCTGTCATTGATGTAAGCAGTTTCAGTGTAAATAGTATGATTTCATAAAACATTAATTGCAGAAGATAAGTTAACTGAATTATAATTGAATATGTAAGAGACAACCTCTTACATTCCTTAGTTCTGGCTGTGAGTTTTCTCAAATATGTGGAAGTATCATTGTGGAATCCGGATTGGTTTATTGCTTGAGCAGAATCTAGTTTTTTTTTCAGGTGAATAATGATAACTTTCATAAATAATGCTCTTAAAAATTGGTAATAAAAAGTTAATTTGTTATAATTTCCAATATCTTTCCTTTCTTTTTTAAGTAAGATTTCCATTTCTTTTTTTTTTTTCCAGTTTTGTGTAAACATCACGTGTAGCACAAGAGTATTCAGTTGGATGACATTCTTTTACAAAGATAACATTGCATAGTTGTTAGTTTGTTTATATTTGCTTCAACATTTCCTTATAGAGCTCTTGTGAAAGAGCTTTGTTGACTGTTCAAGGTCTTCATTTTTATTATGTGGGGAGGAAGAATAGTTTAGCAAAAAATCCTTATTAAGAATCATACCTGGCTTCATCAGTGCAGTTGATATGAGCATATAGCATTTGAACTCCCAGGCCCACTGTCTGTGATAAATACAGCAAAATGATGTGCAGTTAAGTCCTACCAAAGACTATTCATCGAACGTTAGGTATCCTTTTGTGTAGCTTTGCTACGGAGTTCTTTTTTCCTGGAAGAGGATTTTTTTGTTTTTTTGTTTTTGTTTTAGTTCATTTTTGAAGCATAACATTATTATATTTATAAATTGCTTGATGTAATATAAATATAATATCTAATTATGAATTTTGTTGTTACTGTACTAATTTAAGGTTTATTTTAATTTGTTATTTATTTATTTTTTATTAATTATTATGAAGTTGTTGTGAATGCTACTGAGAAAATAGTTATTGATATCTATAGGAAAACTTCCAAGTAAAATTTTAAAATTAATGGATATTTTTAGTGGCCCCTAGGTTACAGCTTGCTTGTAAAACATAGGGGACCGCTCTTGCTTTTATGCTTGCTGGATGACACACTGTGGTGGCCAAATGGTTAGAGATGTTAGAATGAAACCTTCACCATTGTGTTCAGCATCAAAAACTAGGTGATCACGTCCAAAAAATCAGACCTCTAGGACCACTCCCTGACCAGAAGTTGGGAGGTCAAAAGAGGTCGCTTCCGATAAAGAGGAAAACGGCGATAGACGTCCCCAATATCGACCCTTCTGAACACATTTTGTTTATAAAGTTGTGCATATTATGGGGCCACTTTGCTTTTGCCACTGTCTAAAAGCATTAATTTATCTTGTTTTTTCCCATATCAACAAGTAAAACTGAGTTCAGGCAAAAAAAAAAAGGAGAAATGGATTTAGTTCTTAAACTTCAGAATTTAGTGATCTGTCCCAAATCTGACTCGAGATTAATGTGAAGGTAGTTACATTGTTATCCATCTCATAAATCCTTTTTTTTTTTTTTAATTATTAAGATGTAAACTAAAAAAATTCTTTGTGCTAAAATGTATAATGGGAAACTGTGTTTATATTCTGTTTGATTTCTTTAATTTCAGGATTTCTACTATTCTTTTTAAGTATACTTTTAAATTTTGAAGAAAAAAAAAAGCATTATATTTTGTCCAGCCAGCCGTGGCACCTGAACGCTTTAAACGCTCCTCGCC
>JAFIDM010010028.1:42772399-42805209 GCA_023159025.1 Thereuonema tuberculata | reverse complement strand
GAAAAACTAAATAAAGCAACAACTCATTACTCAAGTATTTAAAAAAAAAATATTTAAATACTGAAAAACAGCAAATTTTCGAGAAGTGTACATCTTCTCTTTATCAAGCCAGAAAATAATGATAACAATTAATAATTTTTTAAATATTTGAGTAATGAGTTGAAGTCTTTATTTTTATCTATCAATCTTGAGATGGGAAAGGAAAAGGATTTTTGAAGTTTTTTTTAAATAAAGCAACTTTTTGCTATATTTCTGTTAATATATAAAAAAAAAACCCTATAATAACTATAGTTATTTTTTTTTATATATATATTAACAGAAATATAGCATTATTTTAACTCAATATTTAATTATTATTCTAATCTTGGATTTAATTAAATGATGATTATCTGTAAGAATCCTAGCAAATTATATTCTTTCCTTCATTACAGTAATTCCCTTGTTCTGTCCATTGAATAAACAGAGTTCTATTCCATCTCAAGCTAGATATTTCAAAGACAAAAATAAATAATTCTAAAGAGAAACCCAACAAAGGCTCCCTCGAATCTCAGCTTATAAACAGAATAGTAATAATAAAATTATGAAGTTTTAGTGTTAACAAGAATTTATTATAAAACTTTTTTTCTAAAATGTTTGTCATTTTAATTGAATTGTTTAGGGTTATGTTGTGGTTGCCCATCCAGAAGACGCTTGCAAAGTCATCGATGGCCCTCCTTATGATACAAATTCCTCAGATATACAGTGGTTTGTCCTTATTAGGAGATATGGATGCAATTTTGATGAAAAAGTAAGTTATTTATTTTTAAAATTTAAATGCTCATCATGATTGGAATTTCCTGTAGTCACAAATACGCATAATTTAGTCTTTAGATATAGCTAAATTAAATTCTGATTGTTAAGGCTTTTTTTTTTTTTTTATTTTATTCCCTTTTTTTTGCACATGGAATTTGAAGTTATTTTAAATTAGATTCAACTTTTCAGTCTTTTTATCAAATTTCTTTTAATTTAATTATTGATTTATATTTAATTATGAAGGTGTTGGCTACCTGAGCACTGTGTAAAGATTGTTTTGTTGTAATTTCTTAGTTTTAATATATTGCGGAAAAGCAAACAGACAAATCTTCTGAAATTTATATTAAATTCAAATTTCTCCAATACCAGTGATCATTGTCGAACATTTGCATGGTTCTTACGAAAAAAGAATACTTAAATTGTTTGAATTAAAATGGCAGGTATTTTTTCATTCAAAAAAAAAAAATTGGGATTTTAGAGGAAAAAATGAACTGAAGTTAGCATATTGCATGAAAATAAGAAGACTATATATTTATATAATAAAAACATCCCAAATAACTTTTTTTATTTGATATCCTTAATTTAACTATTTATATAACTGTTGGGGATATTAATTAATATTTGCACAACAGAAATAATATCTCAGAACTGGCATGACTTAACTTTTTATCTTTTTAGTATAATGAATAGAACAATGAATTTATGAACTTACATTTTATTTATTTTTTAATTCTCAAGGTTCGACATGCCCAGAAGGCTGGTTATAATGCAGCTGTAGTTTACAATGTTGGATCAAACAGCTTGGAGCAAATGGGACCAGATACAGGTAAAATTATTAAAATGATCAGTTCCCTCTATAATATACAGACACACCTCAATCTTATGTTAAGTAAACCATTCCACAAGTCCTTATATAAATCAAGTTTCTCGGGGTGGGGGATTCAATATTTCCATTTGCAGCCTTTCCACACACTTGCACATTATGAAAACCTTTCTTTTATCTTTCACAATTTTAGCTCCAAATCAACTGTGGTAAGTTCACAGGATGGTTCACATCTTGCTTCAGGTTGTTTTACCATCAGCCATTGTGAAGAATATTTAAAAATGTCAAAAATATAGTTTGACATGATACTATATAGGTCCTTTTTTTTTTTTTTTGAGGGATTTCCTCACTTTGGGATGAGATATTATCTCGATATTTCGGCTCGGGCCTTCTTTGGGAGATTATAAATATCAATTACATCAAGGCGAGCGCCGAACTAACAACTTCCATTGTTAGTTTCTCATGTTGTTTATTCTGAGCAACTGGATGTTTCTGCACCAGTTGCTTGGAATAATATGAGAAACTTCTCCGAGAAACTAACAACGGAAGTTGTTAGTTTCTGCGCTCACCTTGATATAATTTATATTTATACATCTCCCGAAGAAGGCCCGAGGTAGCGGGCCGAAATATCGAGATAATATCTCATCCCGGAGTGAGGAAATCCCTCATAAAAAAAAAAGGACCTATATAGCATCAAAAATATGTGAAGATAAGCACTACATTATTTATATCAGACGAGTTTACAGTATGAGACAAATGGCTTCCTGGGACCGATGGAGCCGCTTGCTTTGTCTGACTGTGCCGACATACACAGAACATTCTTCAGATGTTTTGCAGAAGTACTTGTCTGTTTCGACTGATTTCTAACTCTTTCTTCCAGTTTATCATTAAAGCCTTAATGGATGTTCTCTTATTTGAATCACTTTGTCAAACGTTGAAGTGCATATGACCTTCCTTGCTATTTATTTGAATTTTGTTTAAAGGTAATCCAACAGAATTTTCAGGATGCAATGACCAGTTAACTAATTCAAATTTGACTAGCCTATATGATTTATTCATGATATTTACTGCATATTTCACATGAAATGCATCTAAATTCTAAAATTTCATTATAGTTTGTTCAATGATCTTATTCAGAGTAACTATACTTACTTATTAAGGGATTGGACAGCTGAAGTGCTTCCACTACATGGATTGTTGTTATTGTACTAAATATTATATGGATGATGAAGAAGGCTGTCATCTCTTGAGTAGTTTACATGCAACACCAAGAAATTTTTTAAAAGACAGCAATATAGGACAAGATATAAATAAAACCTTTGGAAGAAAAAGACATAATGAGGATGATATTAAAATGGAGCCAATGTATTCTTCTTAATAAATAGGTAAAAAAACGACGGCACAAAGCTAAAGGAAGGAATTCGCACCCTGAGCTGTCACCGGGAAGAGACTGGGGTGGACCGTTTCGTCCTTTTTAGGACTCATCAGCCAGCCAAACTAACTCCACCGATGACAGACTCAGGAGGTGTCATCGGTGGAGTTTGGGTGGCTGATGAGTCCTAAAAAGGACGAAACAGTCCGCCCCAGTCTCTTCCCGGTGACAGCTCAGGGTTCGAATTCCTTCCTTTAGCTTTGTGCCGTCATTTTTTACCTATTTCTTAATATAATCTGGCACATAAAATTCTCTTCATGTTCTTATTAATTTTAGTTTCTTTTACTGGTTTTGTTCAGTTCAGAATATCTTCTTCTTTTTTTTTTTTTGTGCAAACAAGCATCTTAATCGCTATCTCATTATATGGCGTTGTATAGCCACAGATCCAGAGAACTGGAGATATTTTTATTCAAAGTTATTGATTTTGTCGGCCTTCATTAATAAGAAATAACTTTTTAAAATTTATAGTTACAGTAAAATAAGGTCTTTTATTTAACTTTGTAGATCACACTTTATTAATTTATTTTTACTTATTTTTTTTACATTTTCAATTGTTTTAGTTAAAGACATAAAAATCTTTTCTGTGTTCATTGGTCAAGATGATGGTAAAGCAATTGAAAAATATTTCACTTATGATAAGCAGTAAGTATTCTCTATTAATATTTGGTTAAATTTTTAAGATTTTCCTCCTAATATTTTCATAATATTATTCACTAAGCACATAAAAAAAAAAAAAGAAACTTGAAAAACATTATTAGCTGGAGTTCAGTGCTGAATAGTGTTCATTAGCTAAAGTAATCCACTATCCAATAAAAGACTTTTATCATTGATTTTGTCTATGAAATTTAATACAACTAAACATTAAGCTTAAAATATTTTAGCAAAATAATGAATGAAAACACGACAGGATACAACACACTTACTTGAAGTTAAAAAAAGTAAGAAATTTCCTGTAGTTTTGGAGCACTCCATCATCAGGGAAAGACGTAAACATGTAGGAAAAAATAAAACACATTCATACAGGAAGGGAAGAAGAATTACTGGTAAATTTCTCTTTCTCTATAGACTGTTATTGTTTCGTCTAAATGTTTAGCCTTCTCCTTTCCCTGTTGATGAGTGTATAGAGTACTTTTGAAGATATAGGAAGTTTTCACTTTTTACCTTCTAATAAGTACATTTTTATCGTTTTATCTTTTTTTTTCCCTTAATTCTGTAATGAACGATTCAACATTTCTTACAAAATTAGATCAGGAAGGACAAAAAAAAAAAAATGCTTGTTCTGTTATTCAGATAAGCTTCAATTATTATAAAAATTCTAAAAAAAGAATATTATGTTTAGAAGAGATTGCATTTTAACCATTAGCTTTGTAATTATTATTAAATATAATAATAATAATTATAATTATTATTTCTTTCCATGAATATTCTTTGATTAGAAGATTCCAGTGCTTTGGAAGAACAAGTTTCTTTTTCAGGAAACTTTTAAATGAACAAGTTCTTCTATTTTTAAATGGGAACTGTTTTATAAAATCCTGATGAACAAGTTTTGTTTTTACAAAAATACGATGCAACTTACAGTGCATAGAAATATTGTTGTTCAAAATTTCGCAAACTTATTGTTATGGAAATAGGCTTGAGAAAAAAGAGACGAGTATTCTCCTCGAAAATTTGCTTTTGAAAATAAATGTAAATTGTTACGTTTGAGTGGTGTTGAAGATTTTTTATAATTTTTGTTTTTCCTTTCTGATAATTTTTAGTGATTATTTAATGATTATTTATTTTATTTTTATTTATTTATTTTTTTGTAAAGATTTCATCCTTTTTAAGATGTTATTTCTGTGTAACAACAGCATCATTGTAAATATAAATAAATTAATACTTATAAATCTGGCTGGCTTTACATATATATAAAACATGTAAAAGAAAACATCCAAGTTTTTTTCTACAGAACGTAGTAATTCATTGAATTTAGCAAGTTTCCCAACACTGGAAAATTTTTGAACATTTTCATGCAAAGAAAAAATATCAAAACATTATTCTTGAATGTAGAGAAGAACTATCTATTACAATTTTTCTTAATTTTTCGAATCAATAACATAACTCAGAAAACTACAATACTACATCCTAATTATATATGATTTTATTTTTCAGAGCCTCAAGATATTGAAAATTTTGAAATTTTAACTTCTAAAATATGAAAAGTTTTTGATTATGTTTTAGCTTCTGAATTAGTAAGAATATATTTTAATATAAGTTAGATAATAATAAGTTCAGCAAACTCATCTCGTAACCTTCAAGAAAAGCAAATTTTCAAATTATACAAATCGCACAATCACTTCTTTTTCAGTAATGAAGTGTACAGTAAATTCCAGGAAACTTATAAATACAAGAATAACAACTTGGATTCTGCACACAAAACTGAAATGTAATTAACTCAGTTTTCTCTAAGAAAGTGAGCTCATAAAATTAATCTGTCCATATGTATGTATCCTTCCCTTCTAACTTTTGAAGTCGTAAATTTATCTTTTTAAAGCTTAGCATGTTTATTAATGAATCAACTAATTATATAAAAATTTATAAAACAGCTCTTATAAATTTCATGAAATCTCCAAGTCCAGTAGAATTATTAAAAAAAGTATTGAAGTAATCCTTTAGTAACATAATTTATACACTATTAACATTTCTTCAATATCTTACCCATTTATAGTGTTGTTTTAGGCACATGCCATTGGGTGCTTTCCCATTCAAGCCACAATTACGGGGATGACATGAAGATAGGTGAGGGAACGGGAAGATTGGGAAGAGGATAGGTGCCTTGGAAAGCTAGCCAAGCCGTGGCTTGCTTTGTTTCAGAAAAGATAGTGGCAAAAGCAGGAGGAGGGTTTACAAAAAAAGATCTTTATTACAGTAGAGCCCCGATTATCCGCGGAATTGGGTGGCAAGGGCTTCGCGAATAACGAAAATCGCGGATAACCCGAAAAAAGACTAAAAATGAGGTGTAAACACGAAAAAAAATATTTCACCATTAAAAACTACATTTTATTGTACAAAAAACATAATATGTAAAACTTTTAAAATATGTACAGTAAAGCAGAAACCATTGCTCCACGTTTGCATCCACAAATTCCGAAAAGGCCTATAGGATCACGATGCACAATAAACCTATCAGTAATTTTCGACCTTTGCACTGTAGGGCCTATTGTACTTTCCCTGTTGTTGGCTTTTTTTTGAGGTTTGTAATTAAAAAAAATTTTCGCGGCAGTCGCGGATAATTGGTGCTTTACTGTATATGATAAAGTGTTAGGGATGATATCTGTAATATAGTTTACAGAATTAAGTAAACTAAATTCATAAAGTCAATTGCATCAGTCTTGGATCTGAGAGACTTTGAGAGGGGCAAGGGGAGTTGAGCTGCTAGGACGATCTCGAAGAAAAGTTCACTCACGAACTTTATATACGTCTCGGGAGGGTTCTTGTGTGTGAAATCGTTGAACGAAGACGAAGAGGAGCTTCAATGAACTGCATAGTACTAACCCTACTGGCACCATAATCGCAAGTCCTTAGCTTCTCCTTGAAACTGCCGTCCATGTACTATCAGTGGCTTGCTTCGGAAGCACTACCTGCCTGAAACGAAAGGTAGTGTTTTAGTTTCTGAAGCAATAGGCTTCATGGTCTGATTGCCTTTGTTTATGTTCAATTGAAGCTTTCTTGAGCCACTTCTGAAGTCGTTAAAACATTGCATAAAAAATTTCTTTGGCTCCGAGTTGGAAAGCCAAAAAGCCAGAGAGGCTTGGTGCAGAGAGAGAGAAATATAGAAGTTGAAACTAATCGAAAAGAAAAGAGAAATATAATACAGAATAAATGGAGGCGAAAAGGATATAAGCAAAGCACCGGGGAGCAAACAGCATACGTGACAATAGTAAAACTTCAGACATATTAGTTTTTTGGTTTTCTGCGTCGTAATGTCCTCCTACTTGATCAGATCCTGGTTTTGCTATTATGAAAGTCCCTGGATAAATTTTGTTATCAGTATCTCCTTGTTGTAAATGCCATTTGATCACTAGTGGGTTTGTGTAATTCTTTTTTTTTTTTTTTTTTTTTTTTTTAGCCCAAATTAAATATGACAAATTAGAATTTGAATACAGTGCGTTTTTATGTGTTTTATAATGATAATTTAGTTTCAATGTTTCAATTTCTTCTCAGTTTAGGAGAATATTGAAAATTTTCTTCCTTTAAAAAAGTGAATTTTATCTTCAGTAATGCCAATCATTGGTAGACTGAATTTTACTCTATATCATGTCAGACTACAAGATATTGTCTGTAAATTCATATGTTGAAAAGTAACTTTTTTTTCAGTAACTTAAGAAGTTGCCTCTCAGATTAGAACCAAGTGAAAAATATTTTTATTGTTTGATCTTAGTTTAGGAAGAAATTAGGTGTTAAATACTATCTATAATTACATCATGTTACTTTTAAATTAAAAAAAAAATATATTTCAAATGTAATATAAAGATATTAAAAAAACTGAAAACTATCTCAACATAAATAAAAAAAAAATGTGTGAATTATAATGAACAATTTACTATCAAGTTTCAAACTGTAAATTACAAAGTCATATGACCTTTTTGAATCTCAAACAAAGAAGCATGAATTTACCCTAGAGTTTCTGTTTATTCCTCAACCAAATTCAAGTTTCTCCCAAAAAGCCTTCAGCTTTTCATTACATCTCAATGGGAGAAATACATTATTTTGTTAACTGTAATAATAATTTATATGGAATCATGAATTTTAAAATTAATAACTGACAGAGAAGTTAACTATTAGAGCCAAAGAAAAATGTTAAAGAGATGAAAGTTTCATCCAATTGATAGAAGTGAGAATGGATTTAATCAAAACTTTGAACATATGTTTGTGAAACAATGGAGACATGCTCTTTATTGGTAAACATCAATCATTCCAAATTTACCATCTAATTATGAAGATAGAGATTAATCACATATCAGTGCTGTGTTAGGATAAAAATACTAACTGCTCAGAGATATTGAAAATTCTGACAAAAATGCTGGTGTACTTTTCTATGTTTGCAATCTATATAGTTGAATAAAAAGGCTAGAAAAGAGGTACTTACTGCTGCATACCAAAAAAAAAGTTTATTGTCATGGCAGTGCTCATGTACTGTTTGTGCTTCCTTTGAAAAAAAAAAGCTTTTTTTTCCCCCAATTAAAGGGGTTTGGATAAAAATGGTTGCTTTTTTTTGGGGGGGGGGGGGAGCATATTTATATTTATATAAAATATATCATCATCCTCAACCATTTTCAGTCCAAGTTTTTCCAATTCTTTCAGTCAAACCCTACAAAACTTTTCTTTCAACCACCCATCTACCTTGTGGACTCTTTCTCGGCCTTCTTTCGTTACTCAGAATCCAGTTTACAGTTTCTGTAGACCATCTATTATCATTACGCCTTGCTACATGGCCAGCCCAACCCCAAGTGAGCTTCTTTATAGCAATAATATCATACACTAGTTTGTTCTCTTGCCCATTTATTTTGTTTGCTGTATTGTCACGTGTTCTTAACATGCTTCTTTGAGTTGATGCAATCTCTTGAGTTGCTTTCCTAGCTAATGTCCATGTCTTCGCTCCATATGTTAGAACTGGTAATTTACATTGGTTAAAAACTTTTTTTCTTTAAGCACAATGGCATTAGCCCTTTCATTATTGCAGTATTTCTGCCAAAGGCATTCCATGCGACTTTGATTCTACGGTTAATTTGTGGCATATTGCTTTCATCTATACTAATTTGTTGTCAAGATATACAGAGTTGCTAACTTCCTCTAATTCCGAATTACCAACTTTTGATTGGTTGCCTATTAATAAACCATAAAACATAATCTTCGTTTCCTTTGAATTTATATTTAATGTAACTTTTAAGCTTTCATTGGCAAATTTATTACTTGCTATATCGACTACGAATTCCAGCTTGCTCTCTTGGTTGGGCAGAATTTAAAATTTTCTGCAAATGTTTGATAATAATGTAATGTAATGTAATGTATGAGATGGGTGGTAAATATACCTAGCACCGCGACCTAAGGTCTATTGTACTTTCCCCAACCTTAATCCCCAAAAAGACCAGTAGCTACGGCAAATGCCAGTAGTTTGTTTATAGGGACCTTAATCAAATCCTTTGGTTCTAAGAAAAAAGATCCTAGGATTTTGTGTCTAAGCGCTGTGTAATATTCACAGTTACATAAGATGTGTGAGGAAGTCTCATCTTCTAAATCACATCTCCTACAGACTGGGTTGTCTTTTAAGTTCAAAAGCCATAAATGCTTATTGAGCCGACAATGCCCAGTAAGTAGACCAACAACAATGCCAAGTTCCTTTTTCCGTAACATTAAAAGTTCGGAGGCACGTTTATTGTTTGGTCCTTGAATTAGCATCTTGGCTTGTCTTTTGATAATAACTTTCATAAATGTTTTATACACTTATGTTTGTGAAAAATGCAACACCATGAAGGAAACATGCAAATGAAGTGAAACTTAAGGAAATGTAAAGCAGGGTATGATATGCAAATGATTAAAATTTGGGAATGATTGTGCATGCCTAGACTCAGCAGCACCCTCTGAACTGCCCTGTAAGAGCATATAAGTAGAGGACTGTTGTGGATCCAAACAAATAGTCTATCATCGTCAGTGAGCTGTACACATGCCTACTAGAGTCAGTATGCCTCATCGACATCAAAGGGTGCCTTATAAGCAAGCTACGAAGTTTGAATGGGGCCGAATGTTTGGCTTGCGTGAAGGAGTTTTCTTACCTCGATATTGCTCATACAGGGCAAAATGCCACGACAGCAATGCAAGTGTGGAAGCAGTAGACTGATGAGAACAGGATGAGTCGAAAATCCGCATTTTGTGGTCGAAAAGTGGACCACAAAATGTGATGTCACGAAGGGATGATAGACATATCATCTGCATGACAGTGAAAGACAGTTCAGCTTCTTCTCGAATGTTAGCACAACATGGAACACTGCAACTGGTCTGACTTTGTCTGGTTCCAAGGTTCGACGACATCAGCTGCACAGGGGACTGTGTGCATGCATTCTCTTGGGCCTGAACCATCAATGCCTGAAGTTACAATGGGATCACGAACACACCCGCTGGCGTGCAGATTAGCACCATGTTGTGTTTTTGGACGAGTCCCGCTTTAACTTGGATTACAATGATGACTGCTTACGCATCAGATGATATCAAGGTGAGCGCTTTCTTCCAGACTGCGTTGTCCAGTGTCATACTGCATGAACGATAGATGTGAGGGTTTGGGGAGCAATTGGATATCACAAGAGATCTCGGCTGCTACGAATTGTGAGCACTTTAACAGCAACCGCTACATGAGGGAAGATGTGGAGGCTGAAGTCGTAACCTTCCTTCAGCACACACTTGGATCCATATTCCAACAAGACAACGCCTGACCACATGTTGCCAGAATTGTGCAGGACATCTTCAAAGCAAGGCAGATATGCATATCTGGGACATGGTCACTTGGTAACTAGCCTCATTGACATCCAGCAGCCAACACCGATGGACTGTGGATTCTGATAGATGGAACCTGGCAGGTGATACCCCAGGAACACATCCAAGGCCTGTTTGATTCTATGCCACTGCGTATAGCAGCTCTAATTGTAGCTGTGGAGGCTTTACACCATACTGATTTTTTGCAAGTACTGTTGTTGCATTGCTCTGTCAAATCTTGGCACTTTTTCATTCTTCTTGCATTTGATGGCATACTTGACTTCCTTTTTCAATATTGGAGGTACTTCAGATACAGTCTTATATGCCATTTCCTTTAAGTCTTCACTATTTCCATATAAATTGCTAAAAAAAAATTTCATCACCGTACATAATTTTCTTACAATTTTTAATAGTGATGCGAGCTTCATTTCGCAGAGCCGTCATGAACTTTCTTACCAGCGCATAAAGAATGTTTAGCAGCTTTTAGGCTTTTATTTTCCTCTGTTGCTTTTGTTATCATTTCACAATTGTACTTCCTGATATCTTCAGAAATGTTTATGAAATGTTTCACAAAGTTCAGCATACTCTATTCGTATCACAGGATCATCCTTATTCATTTCTCTTCTTTTAATCATAGTGGTTTATTATAGTCAGATATTTTCTTCTCAGATTTTCACTTTTCAGATCCTCCACTGTATATTTATGTTACTTTGGTACTCACTTTAATTAAATTCTGATCTTAAAAAAGGGCAGAGCAAGTTTGTCACATTCAAACTTGTTGAGATTTAATGGTAAATAATTTCTTGGCATTTAAAAAGTTTTCCTGGCATTGACTTCTGATAAATAGGAGTCAACTGAGAAGAAAGTAAATAGGTAATATAAATTGGTCAGAAATGTATCCAGGTGTTATTGCTGATTATTTACTCATTGGGTTTTATCAAAAGATAGCATTCAAAATTATATTTATATAATGTAATAACCATAAACTTCATTAGTTATTCAATTTTTTCTTTATCTGAGTTTCCCGAAACATATTTATTTTGCTCTTGAATAAATTGTGATCTTACAGAAATAGATCTCAAACATTTGCTTTTCTAGATGAGTTACTTGGTGAGATTGTTTTAATTCTTCTTATAAGTATATTTTTAACTGATGAGTGAATAAATGTTGAATTTAATGTTTTAAAAATACAATTAAACTTAAATATTTTATTGCATTATTTTGTGGGCATTACTTTTACAACAGCCTCCAAATCCATTAAGAAAATCCTAACCATTGAATTCAGATTTTCTTAGAATTTTCATAGAATCTATTTGCCTCTATCCTGCCGTGTGTGTTTATTCTATTACTCCTAAGAATTCTAATACTAAACTGGTTTTGTAATAACTTAAAATCCCTTAAATTGACTAATCATAGCTGTTTCTTGTGAGATTTGTGTTTTTCTTGCTTTTTTCTCTCTTTCTAATGCTTAGTTTTCTATAGTGATTAGGCTTCTTAAATGTTTATATCAGTCTTCGTTTCTTAATATTAATATCTTATTGTTAGACATTCTTAAGCTAGGAATACGTTTTATAAAAATGTGTAATAAGCATAATCTTTTGAAGGAGTACAGTTGAAGCATTACAGCCTCTTAAAATAAGGAATGAATGGATGGTGAAGCGTCAATCATTGCCAGAGCATCACGTTAGTTCCAGAAACAGAAGTGGAAAAATAATGTATTTTTCCAAAGAAAATGTAATAATAACTATAATAAATAAAATAGTCAATAGAAACTGTCAGTAAGTTCTGTATCTTGTATAGAGCTGTAAGATAGCTCACATTCTGACAGAAATACGAATTTCCTTCCAGTCAAGATAAATTAGCTGACAAGACCAAACCAGAGTGGCTAAGACAGTAGGAAGGGAAAGAGCTTATTAGGATTGCTTCAAACGATTGTTGTCGTTCACTGTTAGTGATTTGATATCCTTGAACATATAATAAAGGCATCACCAATCGCACATTTCTTTTTTCTTTCTTTTTTTTTGTGATAGTCTGGGTCTCATCTGCAATCTTATAAAAGATTCTAAAATGTCATTAGAAAAAAAAAATCATTATTATTTTAACTTTTAAATTCATAGAGTTTTGATATAATAATTTTAATTTTCTGAGCTTAATTTGTTTTCTGATAAATTATTTGTTCAACATTACAATTGTTTATTAATACTAACAAATGCAAAGATAGCTTCCTTTTATTCTTACTGTGCTTTGTCTCATCTGGTGAAAAGTCTTAATAAACTTATACAAAGAACATTGGAAAGACAGTTTTTGCTTTTTTATCTCTTTAGGTTTATATTGATTATTACTCCTGAACCTCCTTTGAACTTATACAACTATCTCTTGCCTTTCGCTGCAGTGGTAGGCATTTGCTTTTTCAGCACCATTATGTTTATGGTAAGTTGGTGACGGCAGACTTCAATTAACTTTTGGCGAAATGGTTTTTAGCAGATAATACTCACATAACCATTGAAAACAATACGTTGATTTAATCGATTCTTACTTCGTTTTAATTTAATCAAATAATAATTAGGAATGCAAATGTTGTTTGTACAATTCTGTGTTCCAGAATTCTAATTTATTATTGTTGTTCACATTCAGAAATATAAGATGATAATTGTATATCTGTGAGAATCACAAAATATCAAAATCCCAATAAAATACATGCATTAGATGTTAAGCTGTGTCTTAGAAAACAATAACCATTCGGTATATTGCCTTCGATAATCTATTTCAAATGGGTTGATCCAGAAGCCCTTATCCACTTCCACAGTTTTGGACTGTTAAAGAATGGATGAATTTGTTTTACTCTTAATTCAGTTGTATTGGATTCTTTTAAATGAAATACGAAGCAACAGAAATGTGGCAGTGAATAGAAAAATCCGTCCATTAAAAATGTATTGAATTATAAACTTTCCCTAATACTTGTATAGAAATTCTGCATTGCTCTCAACATGAACAGAAGGAGATAGGTTGATCTAATGACCTGTTGTTTCTCTGAATTCATCTGTCCAGTGTAAATTCTGGTCCTCCCTGTAATCTAAATCTATTAGATCAACACTCCAGGACTACTCTGGCAGGCATCCATCCTCTCTACATGTTCTTTCCTATCCAGATAAATTATGCCTCAAAGCTGTGAAATCTGAAGTCCTGCTCTTACATGAAGCGGAATGGAGATTTGTATTATGCACGTTACTTGACACAGCCTAGAACCTCTTGGCTATCGGGATTAAGTTGAAGAAGGAGATACACTACACTATCCAGTTTTAATCCCTGAAATGTCATGCTCCATATTCTGAAATAGAATCTTGCCTGTTTGTTATTAATATCAAGTCTATACTTCATGTTTATCTGGTAATGCATTTTAAGTATTAGAGAAGCTAATAAATATTGTCTTTCCGAATAAAAAAAAAAAAAATTAAATATGATTTCAAAAGAGTCTGTGCCACTTATTGAATGTTATCTGCTGAAATCATTTTGACTGCTTCTTTTTACTCCTGCGTTTATTAATAAAAGCTTGCATTCTCAGCTGCCTGGATTTTAATCAATTGATGGAATTGGGGTGCTATGTTGGAATCTAATACGTTTGCCCTTCACTTTCCTTTCCTTAATAATTTGCATAATAAGATTATTTTTTTCCTATATTCTTTTATCAGGTTTATCGCTTTTATTAATTCTGATCTTCCCGACATCAATTTTAATTTGGGAAAATACATTATTCCCTTTCTTTGTATTGTTGGCATTTGTGTCTTAGCAGTTGTGACCACTTTGGTAAGTACATCAACTCAGAAAGTTAATATTTTGGGAAAGCAACATTAAAATTTAATAAAGGCAGTCTGATTTATGCAGACTTTTTAACTTACTGTCTGTCTTATAAGTTCCAGTGTCTTTATTGTTGCAACTCTTAAACTTTGCGAAAAACTCAAAACTATATGTTTTTCTTGTCATTGAATCCTATTTATTATTTGAAGTATGGTTTGCATCAATAAGAACACCTTTCTTATAAGATGTATCTTATGTCGTCTTTTTTGTTAAATATTAAATTGTTTCATTAAAAATTTAGTATTTAAGACATTTGAGTGTAAAACATGTTAACTGACTTTCAACTTGGGAGCATGTTATTAATTGAACAAATATAAATTGTAAAATGTCTATTTGCAACAGATTTCATAGTTTGTTTCCTGCAAATACTAAAAGTAGGTTGATAGTCCACTTGACTATCATGAAGCCAACTCTTGAAGCTGCTGAACATTGCACTTATCCCATTTTCAAAGCATTTCAAGTTGAGCTGTCAGTTACAATGTTGTATGCCCAAACCCTTCACTTAAGATCTTCTCGTTGGCCTTTCTAAATTCTCCAAAATTTATTTTGAATACATTCTTAAGTTGTGTTAAAATTTCTAGTTTGTTACTGATTATATTGATTTGTTTTTAAAATGTAATAAATTTAATGATAGCGAATGTTAAGTTCATTTCAGTAATATTATTAGTTCGGAGATTATTTAGGAAATTTTAATGTTGTTATTTAAAGCCGGTCTAAAAGTTACTTAAAATGAAGTAGCAGCAATTGCCAGATTAGTAATGTATAGCTAAATTGCAGAAAGCATCTTTAAACCGAGTTGTTTTCTGTTGTTTGTTTTTTTCGCATCATAACGCCATATGTTGACATGACAATACGTAATTGTTCCTTTAAATTTCCATAATTTTACATTATAATACCTTATGGCAGTGACTGTTATTGTTTTTCCAATTATCTGGTTGACTTTAAAATGGGTGTCTTAACTACGGTCATTAATGCAAAAATCAAATATTCTTCATGAACATCACGTAGTTATCATTTACTTATCTTCTGTACATTAATTCCTGTCCTATCTACTTTTGATTAGATTTTGGCACGTAAGTCTAGTATCAAAGAAACCAAGAAATAAAAGCTATATATCATACAAATAAATCTCTGATGCTTCAAAGCTGCATACACATGTAGATTACATGTCGATTCAGGTGCCACTTTCAAGAAGCAACCTACCTCAATACTGTATCTGAATTTATGATTGTGAGACTTTGCTTGATTTACTGGATAAAACTTTTCTTCTACAATTATAATAAAGCTTTTAGAAGCTATTGTCTCCATTAAATCTAAAACAGACCCGATCTCTTTATTGTAATTTTCATTACTGTTTTTGAGGCCCAAGACTGATTAATGCTGTATTTAATATTATAGTACGATGTATAATAAAAATGTGAGTCCTTGTCTATACTCTGGAGGAAGAGGCCAAAGAGTTGTTTTTACATCTTCTTTGTTCTTCAAATTGAAGATGGGCATTAGTCAAATCCTGTTGGGAATCTACACATTCTTAGCCTTATAGATTAGTAATGGCCTGCTTGAGTGGTTCTTAACTTTTGAATAATAAAATGAAAGCAGTAAATGTGTACTTAAATTTATTACAATTTAAACAAAATGTTACAACTATACAACACAATAAAAAGTGATCTCTAAGATCTTTGAGCCGTGCCGGCGTGGCCGAGCGGTCTTGGCAGCGGTCTGCCGTGCGGGCATTGTGTCGGCACCCGGGTTCGATTCCTGGCCGTGGCTGGGCTGTTTCAATTTCCTTTCCTATGTTTGTCAGCCTCTTCTTCACATTCTCTTCTCTGACATCATTCTTTAATGGCATCCTGAGGAAGGCAACAGGAAACCACCCCAATATCTTTCCCTTGAAATACTACGGCGTCTGCTAGAGGTTCACCATCTTGGGAACACTAGCACTCCATGGCACACAGATGCTTCGATTACGAAGCTCGCACTTCGGTGCATTCTGTACCCACCACCACCAAGATCTTTGCAAATGGTAAGGTAGACCAGCAGCTGCATTGCACTTAAATAATGAAGTGAAACAATAGTTTACAAAGTTCTGAGAGCCTCTTGTTTTATTACTTTAAATTCTAATTCTAGATTATGTTGTTATGTTATTTCTAATTTTTATGAGTAACAGTGTGTTCAGTTGAAATCTGGTACAATTGTTACTAAATTTTAGATTAGACTTTAAAATTGATGAAGATCAAGTTGAGATTAGTTGATGTTAAACATTGAAGTAGATACAAATAATTCCTCAGAAAATTTCATTTCATGTAATTATAGTTAATTCACCCCATTTTATGGCATTTATATTTTTGATTTTGCATGGTAAAGCAAAGACGTAAGTTTCCAAAAATAAATAAATAAAATGTTTGATAACCTTTAAATGCTTAAACATGTATTTATTTTAAGCAATAAACCAAGAAGGCACCAAAGGTAAACAAAAGAGTTTGCCTCTGAGCTATCAACAGTGGGAGTATGAGACAGCCTCTTTATGGACTCATCAGCCACACAAACCCTATGCCGAAAGCTCAGATCGCGAAACCAAATAAGGGAATCCACCCATGCACCTGCCAGTGGGTTCCCAATAAAATAAAAGCAAAACAAAAGAAAAAAAGCTCCAATTCCTGGCATGTGAATCTGTCAGGCAGGGGAAATTGCAGAAAGCAAGGCTAATGGCAAGCCGCATAAATTACAATAAAAATTTAACGTGCCTATTATAAAATAAGCAATAAACCAAGAAAGCACTAAAGGTAAACAAAAGATTGCGCTTCTGAGCTATCAACAGTGGGAGTGTGAGGCTAAGATATATGGCTTGCCATTAGCCTTACTTTCTTCAATTTTTTTCTGGGCCTGACGGATTCGCACACCAGGTATTGGAGCTTTTTCTTTTGTTTTGCTTTTATTTTATTGGAAACCACTGGCGGGTGCGTGGGTGGATTCCCTTATTTGGTTTCGCGATCTGAGCTTTCAACAAAGGGTTTGTGTGAGTCAATAAAGAGGATGAAACGGCCGTCTCACACTCCCACTGTTGATAGCTCAGAGGCGAAATCTTTTGTTTACCTTTGGTGCCTTCTTGGTTTATTGCTTATTGTATAACAGGCACGTTAAATTTTTATTGTAATGTATTTATTTTGTTTATATTTACTAAAGCTATTAGAATTCAATGCTAGAAATATTTTATTTCTTTGTATTTTTTATTCCCTCACAAGTTGCTGCCTCTTGTCTTTATTCTTTAAATTTGAATTTCTCTATAATTTGTTTGGAATAATAATAATCTATCGAGGCATCAGAATTATTGCAGTTTTTCAAATTTGTTTATGAAAGAACATAAAATAGATTCGCAATCATGCAGCCCATTAGGAATGACAGCTTTTATTTTAATTACATTTAGAAAATTATATTTTTTTTACTCCTCTTTTTTAAAATTTTACTCACGTTTTATGATTAAGTCATATTCAACTAATGTATAACATGATCAGCTTTTGAGATAATGTTGTAGCCTGTGAACAATGTAAAGTAATTAAGTTACTTGACAACTTTCATATTAAATGTAACTTCAACTAAAATTCACTAAATGTGGAGTAAAATTCAAACATGCACTTACCTCCTGTTTTAAATAGAACTTCTCTGTGAATTTTTGCTAGTTTTTCTGAAGCATTGTAGCTCTTTAAGAAACAGTTCCACGTTGAAATAGACAGCTACTGTAAGCAATTACAAGTTGATCTAGGTTTTCTGGAGTATTATTCTGAAGTCAACGTTTACTGTTAACACTGTTACATTGTTCAGAAATGCTAGAACTACCATACTAAAAATTGAAGCTATTGTCTTTGCAAAGTATTTTGAATTTGCCAAAGATATTACTAGAAATTTTTTGTTTCTATTTATTTATTAATTGTTCCAGTATTCCAATTATCCACAATGTCACCAAGACAAATTCAGTAAAAACTGAAAACTGATTTGCACAGACCTTTAAAATAGCCTCATTCAAGAATGTCATCTATGCAAATGAAATCACTAAAATTTCAAATATGTCCTTTTTTTTATAGATAAATACCATCACTACTCCCCCCCCCTTTTTCTTAATGGCTACAATTTGCAAATTAGAATGTTAGTAATGTCAGCATATCTTCATGGGAGAAACTGGTAAAACTTTGATTTACAGACTTTAAAAGCTTATTAGCGTTTGCTTCATTTATGATGATTTAAAATTGCTTGTAATATTTTTAATGTTTTTAAAATGTTATTTAAAAATATTAAAACAATAGTTTAAGCTCAGCATTACCTATATGCTCATGTACATTGTGATGACTTTCAGTGATTCAAATGAGGGCTTGGGGAAACCTTTTCCTCTGTGGGCCTTTTGTTTATCAGACCTTAATTAGTCTCTAATTACATAGTTGACAGTCGACTGTTAATTGAGTGGGTAATCCGTGCAGACGCCTTTTACATATAATCATGGAAAATAATAAAGAAATGATTACATCAGTAATAAAATAATGCTAAGAAATCTTACTTATAATGTACAGTTGTTTGTGTTTTTGGATTGTTGTTAGTAATAATATCCTTTATTTGCTGACAAGAGCAGCATCTTGTGAGCACAAATGACCTGTGAACTGTAGTTTCCCCATTCCTTATCTGTTTTTTATTTTTTAAACTTTCATAAAAAAATTAAGTATTTTAGAAATTTAGAAATTCTTACTGTAGAAAAGATACATCACTTTGGAGGAAAGTTGTTCTTTATTAGTAACATAGATTTGGTGAAGAATGACGTATCTGTATAATTAATCTTTGTTTGACAAATCTGTTTGTTTCACTTTCCACTTTCTTTGTCATAGGTTGTGAAATGCATCAAAGATTATCAGAGAAGAAGAAGGCATCGACTTTGTCCATCACTGCTTAAAAAGCTGCCAATTCACAAATTCACTAAAGGTACTTGAATATTTAAATTTCTGTTAAAAGTCAGGCAACTGGTTATAAAAGATTTTCTGATTCCTACAAACAAATTAAGGAAAGAAAATGAGAAAGCTTTTTTTTTTTTTTTAATTCTTGTATGATCGGTTGGTCTCTTTTAAAACTATAATAAGTTAAAGTTAAAGTATCCCACTAACAGATCTTTACAGACCCTTGGGGCAGCTGGAGGTTAGGCTCCAGCTTTTCGTGACCTAACGGGACGAAGTTGAGGTCAGGAGGCCGGGAATCGAACCCGCTACCTCCAACCCGCAGCCAAGCACCCTAACCCACTCGGCTACTGGACCCACTTTAAAACTATAATAGAGATCTTATTTTACATTTGTTTGAAGATGCAAACAAACAAACAAAATAGTAGCTAATGCTGTTTTTACTTCTCTACAGGAGGCTTGAAAAGCTTACCTACTTCTGAAAATACTTGAATACTTTTTTTCTTCTTCTTCTTAAAGTCAATAAGATGAATATTATTATGTGATTCTTTTATTGGGGAGGGGATTGGGCTGACGAGTCCGTTGAAGGACAAAACGGCCATTCCCAATTCCTCCCCATAATTGAATCAGAAAGGCAATTCTATTCAGGTGCTGAATTGTTTTCATTTTCATGAATATTATTTATTTATACAATTTAAGAATTATTAATAAAAAATCAGGAATTTCTTTTCAAGTCCAAGTACCACCTAAAATCACTTGTTTGCACAATTTAAAAGCTTTAAGAAAGGCTTACTTACAATACACTCTGTAAGGCATTACTATCATTTCAGTATTTCCATGTTTGGCAAATATTCCTATTTCTAATTTATCTGTTTCCCCATCACATCTGCCAACAACAGCAGTAATGAAACCAGGTTAGGTCAGATATTGTTATCAGAAGATTCCTCAAGTAAACCAGTTCCAAATTCTTTATCTTACACCTTACTCTGTTGAGACTTATCAGGGTCAACTTCAGATTATTATTGCTTCACCTGCCCAGTATTCAGTAGCTTCCATTCCTATACAATCCTATATAACAATCGTACTGTTGTTTACTTACAGAAATAGTGTACCATTCAAAATAATAATAAATCATTTTAGTCTAAATACTGTTGAACTTAGATGAGGATTCATTTTTGTTTGCGCTTTACAGAACTTCTTTTCTCTTTCTGTTTTTTTATGAATGGATAATTCTTTATTTTCCCATCTCATCTAACTTGGTATTTTAATGCATGGCTTTTCCTGTCATGCTTTGACTCGGCTTATGTTCCTGGAAGCAATATTTGTTTCTTGTGTACTGTGTTCTTGAAGTCTTTATAATTTGCTCTTATTATTTAACTCATTATAATTTCACTTTAATGGCTGGGAAAAAAAAAGGTATTTTTTCAAACATTTTTAAATGCCATTTTTAATAATGGCTTTCATTGTCATATGATTTAAGTTTAAAGCTGGTATCCTTATTTTGAATAAAGAAAAAATGGAAATAAATAAAGCGCACTTACTTACAAAAAGTTGAGAGAATTATACGTGGTAATAATCCGACAGTTTCGGAATACTGTGCATATTCCTTCATCAGGGACGGCACAAACATATAGGACTTAAAGACAATATTTAGGACGACATGATGAGGGAAGGTATGTTGAAAGTGAGAGGATTAAGAAAGTTTAGCAATAGTGACGGGCGTTTTGCCTGCCGGTTATTGGGTTGTAAGCTGGATTATATAGAAAGATTCAGCTAGGAGATGGTGGAAAAGTCTATTATGGAGGGAAAGGGGTTTAGCAGCTGAGAAGTTGGGGGTGTGTCCTGTCTCTTTATAGTGAGTAACAGTGTATGAGTGTGTGGGATCTGTGTTTTTAAAGGCCTGTTTGTGTTCTTTAATGCGTGTGGATAGGGGTACCCCGAAACCCCCTGTCCAATACATCCCGTCACTATTGCTAAACTTTCTTAATCCTCTCACTTCCCTCATCATATCGTCCTAAATATTGCCTTTATGTCCTATATGTTTGTGCCGTCCCTGATGAAGGAATACGCACAGTATTCCGAAACTGTCAGATTATTACCAAGTATAATTCTCTCAACTTTTTGTAAGTAAGTGCGTTTTATTTATTTCCATTTTTCTTTATTTCAATACACGCACGTTAAGCCTCCTTAGTATTCTTATTTTGAAGATAGACAGAACAGGAGGCAAATCTCCTGCAATCCCAAGCCATGACTCATTAAATACAATCTTATCAGAATTTCAGAAAAAAAAATATTTTCTAATAAAAAAACACAAATACCAATAACATAGCTTAAAGTGATAAAATGGTAAAAACACACTTACCCTCAGCGAAATACAGATTAATGATCAATATCTCAGACAGTCCAGACTAAATAAATATTCTAGCATTAGAGGCTGGACACTAGCAATAAAAAAAGAAAAACCTGATACAGTAGACACTCACTAATCCGGCAAGTTCAGGACTTCGGCAGTGCTGGATTACCGAAAATGCCGGATTACTGAGCGCCGTCTAAAAATTAGCGTTATTGCGAGGATAGCGGAAATACCGCTAAAATAGAGAATCAAAAGGGCTATTAATAGGTATCAGGCCATTTTTCCGTGTTCTATTGTGATTTCTCTGATTTCGATAGTGATGGAAAATGTTAAAAAAACAACAAAATATATTTTTATGTAGTATTATATTTTAATATAGTACATACAGTACAGTATAGTTACTTTATTTCGTACATTAGAGGTGCTTTGTTTAGAAAAGATTGCACAGAAACTCAACTCAAACTCACAACACTGAACGTTCACGGCAAAGCGACACTGTACCTAGCACTGACAAGTGAGAACTAGACGACACAAAATGGAGGACGAAGATTTGTTATCACTGCCGAGTACGCCCGACCTCAGCCGATTGCCCGCGAACTCTGCCGAACGCGCCCGGAAGGCTTATTCAGTGTAAAAAAAAACCCTTAGACCGATGCCGGATTAGCGGGGTTTTACTGTAATGGAATTCACATATTATGCTAACAAAGAAGCCTCTCGAACCCTAAAAATTCAGATTTTAATAAGACTTTGCAGAATGAATCTATATATTGTGCTTATTAAATGAAATAAATCTTAGCTGTGGAATCGATTTATAAGATATAAAAATTGGGCCTTAAAATCCTCAAAAACCGGTCGTTTTACCTTTCAAAAACCAGACTGTGCTATTTTTTTGTTATTAACCTAGAGAGTTATAAGACATCTCTGGCCTTTTGATAGGAAACTAAAGTAACGTCTTCTGTCGAGTTCTGATGTAACATTATTCAACGAAGGTCATAGATATACAATTTATACATAACTTAAATGAAAGGTTTCCAAATTCGGAAAGATTCTTAAACGTAAATCTTAATAAGATCTTTAATTGTCTTATGTAATTAATTTAGTGAATAAAAAAATGTAAGCAAAAATTAAAATAATAAAAACACTTTTAAATTTGAAACAGCAAAATAAACAAACACATAAATACAATAAATAAAAAGTAAAGACTTTGTACAAATTCACACTATTTTTATTTATTGTAATAAAAATACTCTGCAATTCTGATCACAAAATAATATTTAATTTAATAATTTACAATTTTTTTATGGTGAATTTATATATCATTAATATTTTTTTTATTCTTCATTTTTATTTTTATTTTTGTATTTACTATCATCATTTGCTTCTTTTATTGTTATTGTAGTTTAGTATGTGTTTGAAACAGTATGAAGATGAAAAGTCTGCTGATGGGGGAAGGTCATTCTCCGATTTTTTTGAAGGAATAAAAACAGCTTATGCGAAAGATATACCAAATTCTATGTATGCTTGTTTTGTGCTCTGAATTACAGAGTATTTTTTATTACCATAAACAAAAATATTATGAAATTGCACAAAGTTTTTACTTTTATTTATTGTATTTATGTGTTTGTTTATTTTGCTATTTTAAATTTAAAAGTGCTTTTATTATCTTAATTTTTGCTTACATTTCTTTATTCACTAAATTAATCACACAAGACAATAAAAGATCTTGTTATAATATCTTATTAAGATTTATGTTTAAGAATCTTTCCGAATTTGGAAACCTTTCATTTATGTTTAAATTGTATATCTACGACATTCGTTGAATAAGGTTACATCAGAACCCGACAGATGATGTTACTTTACTTTACTATCAAAAGGTCTGAGATGTCTTATTTCTTTGGGTTAATAACAAATTATTAGAGCCACCTGATTTTTTTTTAAAGGTAAAACGACCGATTTTTGACGATTTTAAGGCCCAATTTTTATATCTTCTGCATCGATTCCGCAGCTAAGATTCTGCAAAGTTTATTAAAATCTGAATTTTTAGGGTTCGAGAGGTTTCCTTGTAAGAACATTAGATATATGCAGTCCCATACCAGTACTTGCAATTTTAGTTACTGTTGATTTACTTTCATTTACAATACTTCTTTATAATCATTGTTTCTAACCATAAAATCACTTCACCAGTGTTGACAAAACTAAGATAAAACTGCTTAATTTTTTGGTTCAGTTCTAACTGTTATTTAATCTGTTCTATTTGAAGGGGACCAATACGATACCTGTGCCATATGTTTGGATGATTATTTGGATGGTGAAAAACTTCGTGTTCTGCCATGTGCCCATGGTAAGTAATTTCCATTTAGTAGGGTCGTAAGGATTAGTGAGAATGGTGACCTTAAGGGGTCTAGCAGAATGAAAGAAAAGAACCCTGAGCTGGAAGGTTTTAGCTTTTGATATATTCCTTTTATTTGGTTTATTCTATATTTTATAGCTTGAAAAACTAGCCTTTGCTATAAAAGTTTACGAAATATGAGTGTGGTAACTTTTGTATCTCATATTATAAAATAATTTTAAGTACCAAGAAATATTCTTAATTTTTAACAATATTTTTAACTGCCAAAGCATTTGTATTCAGTATTTGATTTTTGATCTTCTAGCTTAATTGTACTGAGTTTTGAGGAGACAATTACATTTTTAAGTGAAGAAATGAGCAGAAAAGTCTGGGTTTGGTTTTCTCCACAAAATATGTGCCACCAGCTCATCAGTGATCTTGAGTCTTACTTAACGTTTTTAAAACTTCTCAGTCTTGACGAATTGCTCTTGTCTTTTCTTTTGTTCACTGGTATCATATGTGCTGGTAGTAATTTGAAAAAATTTCAAAACATCTTTCATCAAAGTTGTTGGCATAGTAAAATCTTTAAAGCATTTTCCCCATACCTGTTTATTTCACTGTACATTTGCAGTGTCATTCTATTTTGTTATTTAAAAACAAATTCTAGTTTACCACTTTTCAATTTCAGATATTTTGGTGGAATTTAAAAAAAAAAAAATCATAAATATAGTCAATAAATGAAATAATCTTTAGGAGATCAATTACAATATTTAAAGTAAGTTTGAATGGATTGGATCATCATTTCAAATATGTTCAAACGGGGTTGCTAATATAAATAAGCACTTAAACTCATCACAAAAGTATTTAAAGATTTATTCATCAATACTGAAGACAAATTTTCGGGAATTGTACATATTCCCTTTATCAAGCCAGAATATACAAATCAAACAACAAAAATGGGTAAAATAACCTTTTTGTTTGTTTGATTTGTGTATTCTGGTTTGGTAAAGGGAATATGTATGATTCCCGAAAATTTGTCGTCAGTATTTGAATAAACTTTTAAATACTTTTGTGATGAGTTGAAGTGCTTATTTATATTTGTCTACAATCTTGAGATGGAAAGAAAGAAGATTATTGATTGGGTTGCTAATATTTGCAAATTACTTTTTAATCAACTTTTATTTTTAAATTAGCTTATAAGCATAGCAAAATAAATGCCAGGTTATTATTGTAGATACATTATACACATATATATATTTACTATTTTAGCGTATCACATGAAATGCATTGACCACTGGCTGACAAGAAGTCGGCGTACTTGTCCTATTTGCAAGAGAAAGGTGTTCCCAGGTCACGATTCGGGAGATAGTGATGATGAAAGTGACGATGAAGCACCCTCCGAAACCACCCCATTGCTGGCATCGGGAGGGCATTCTACCAATGTGTACCAATCTGTCCTGGGAGATAATGAAGACGACGGCAGCAGTAGTTGGGAGAGCTACTCGTCCACCGTAGCTGCGGAGCTCCCAGAAGGCCATACGCCAGTGGAGCCAGCTGTGCTTCGTCACTCTGTCAACGGGGACAGCTCAGACTTTGAACCAACATTTCAAGGAATATCGGATGCCATACCTTCGACATCTCTAACAACCCCGGTCGAAGTTGGTGTCGATGCATTCCTCGTACATCCTCAGCGCGAGAGGCATAGTAGTGACGATGAACATTTCGACAGTACAGATCACGTCATCTGAAGCAGCAGATGACTAAGTTTCTAAATTAACAAAGGGTTGCCCTTTTAAAATTGGTCAAATCATTGGATTGAAATGAACTAATAAAGATTTATCACACTTCAATTTATATGTTGTTTTTTTAAAAAAAAATCCATGTTCCTTTACGACAGAAAAAAAAAATAAGATTATGCATATGGTGTTCTTGTGTGGGGTCAGAAATTACGGAACATACTGTAAATATTTTTGTTGCTGTCTTTGTTTTCAGAAAAGAAATTAGCCTAAGTTGCTTTGTTGATATTTTGAAATTCATTTTCTGTACAGGAGATTCCGCTCAATCTAAATCCACAGTCACTGAATGAAAATTTCAAGAGAAGATATTGGTGCTTCCTGTTTTGTCTTTAGTTTTCAAAAACAAATATTCAGATCCTGTGATTCAACGTAGCCCAAACCAAACAGAGTCTATTTCTTTTTCTCCCCTCTTGATCGTTGTTCTTATACTTTCTCATAGAATGGATATAAGAGATTTTCAAAATCTAAGTTAAATAAAGAAACTAACTGGTACCTGACTAAAAAGTGATATATATAAGATTATATTTTTCAATAAGAGTGAGATTTTTGTATGTATATCTAGTTTGAAAGTATGACTACCCTCCTGTTTCCTTCCTTTTACAAACCATTCCTGTCCACGTCAGTTTCCGTCGTACAATTCTTATTTTTATTTTAATTGATCGTAGTAGTATTACTTGTATTATAATACTTGATTTGAAAATCAGACAATATTTAACATGTATATAAAGAAATTGCTACCTAATGCAACCAGATAAGAGAAGTAAATAAAATTGTATTTTTTTTTAATATTTTAATACCATTTCCTGTGTAATGTAACCATGTCGTTCATATATTAAGTTCCTGCATTTACCAAGTTTAAACTTAAAATTTATAAAAATATATGTATAAACTCTAATAAATTATATGATAAGTTAACTAGAATCGCTAGAATTTTAAAACTTTTATTTTTCCCTATAATTAATGTTTATTTCGTAATAAATACTTATTATAGTCATAGTCGTGTAATATATCTATTCATAATATTTTTATCTATATAAATTCAGTAGTTAGTTCTGTATCAGAGATCCAGAATGTGGTTATTATAATACTTGTTCTCGAGGCCACTTGAGTTTGCATGAAAAAATATGTGAAAATTTCGGTGTTACCTATTTTTTTGCTTTTTTGTCAACAGTGTGATATTTTTCCAACAAAAAGTATCCTTGAGCTCATCAGGGCTGTGACATTAGAAACCTCTTTTTACCACCGTTCTCATAGGAATGAGTAAGAGAGGGAAAATAAAATACAATATACCTCAGATAATTGTAAGTTTTCATCTTTCTTCGTCTTCCTCGTAAGTACCTCCCCCCCATTCTGGCATGTCAAAACTGGCAGAAATTCTTGTTATACACAAACTCAGAACATAGCAAAATTAAATCAAGTCCCTCTTTTATTAAAAACCTGAAAGGTATGTTTTCATTACTACAACGGAAAGATGTATAGATTTGTTATTAACTATTAACAAAAATCAGTGTCCGAACACTTTCTTACAGATCCAGTGATCACAAAAATCAACAAAATTGGAAGAAACAGAATAGAGATAGGCAAAAAGTGATGGCTTTTTAGATTTTATTTGCATTTTTGTAGTTTTATAACAATTACTGTAGTGGTTCTATTTTCATTTTATTAACATGATTTGTTGGCTATTTTCTTTTCTCTATTTTTTAAATGTAATAAAATAAGTTAGTGTAAACACCAGTAATAATAAAGAAGCCACATTAAAATTAAATAAGAAAAAAAAAAAAAGTATGGAAGAATATTCTAGACCAATAGAAAAAATAGAAATTCAATAAAATTTCAGAGAAATGTTAAAATAATCAACTGTTTTGCCTTTTAAAAAACTAATTTTACAATACGTCTTCATTCTAATAATAATAAATTTTTATAAATGTTATTGCTTATTTTTCTAAATTACACCTGGAAATATAAAATTCATTCAATTAGAATAAAATTATTTGATTACTATAAGTTTTGAAACCTAAATATTTTACTATGGAACTTTTAAAAGAAATCAGCAATAATTTACATAAGAAAAAGAAAAGTTAAATGTTTCAATAAAAGAGGAGAGTTCTTGTTCAGACAGAGAATGAAAGTCTTAAGATTTTGAGGTTCTTAACATGAAAAAATCAAGTTTCTAGTAATTTGATAGTATTTTTTTGTTTAACTTAGCATTATTTTTTAATGTTTGTAAAAATGTCTGTAAATTTTGTTTTGAATATTTAGTTAAATACACTTGAAGCTAAGTTGGGTGTTTCATTCCTGCCAATGTTAGGAATTTATTTGCTTGCATTCCTTTTCCTCCTATCATAAAGCAAGTTTCGAGGTTTGGAGTATCAAGGTATTCCAATTTGTTCTTTTGATGTATGCTGAAGAAATCACTTATAGGGAAATAAAGAGTTTGTTATAAAGTCAGGGTTTCTGCAGTAACCTCCTCGTCTTTGAGTTTCTGATGTTTGCAGTGATTGTTTAACAACCCTTCCTCCCACCCCCTACGGATTGCTGTTTGGTTTGGACTACTGGAAATTGTACTGAATGGTCAATATGGTATCATGCTCAGTAATTTTCTAAGGGAATGCCTCTGATATTAGATTCTGAAATTTCACCCATATGTTGAAATGAAACAGATTTTTTTTTCCCAAGAAGTTCTGTATCATCTGTGGTCGTTCCAGGTTCCCCTATCTTCAAGAAAGTCCTCTTTCCTTGGATCTTTGCTATAAAATAAAAAAGAATTGTCATGAACTTGTTGTTGTGAAGACTTGGTGAATATGCAAAGTGCCTAAATTGTTGTTTAATTCTTATCTAACAAATGCAAATATCTGGAATTTAAAATTGGTATTACTGTCTTAATTTCATTCAATCCCTTCCATCTTAAGTTAATTCAATCAGTCATTTAACTGAAGCAGAATAAACTGACGAAGCTTCTTTCATTTCTGCACACACTGGCCAAACAAAAATACAAGCCTTTTAAATAAAACAGATATTAATGAAGGTTCCTAATTTTTTTTGGCCTGTGTATGTATATATTTATTGCTGGTATTGTATGTACTTGTAATGATCATGCATTGTGAAAACAGAATCTCAGCAATACGTACAAAACAGTTTGTCCAATCAGTTGTCAGCAAATTGAAGAAACTTATCAAGGATATTGTATTATTTTATGCCTATTAATCTGTAAAGTTTCCGTTGAAATAGTAAAAGGTTGGTTTTGCTTTGAAAAATTTGCTTTTTTTTTTTTTTTAATTATGTTTATTTATGTCTGAAGGCTTGGAAATGAAATTAAGAATAGTAATATTAATGAAGTGCCTCCTATGTGTCGTATTTTTATACATTGGATTACATATAGTACATTAGTGCAGAATATGTAAAGGCATACGTATAAAAATATATAAAGAATTATCCAGAACTTATCAACTGGACATGTATAAATAGAAGCAACTCGTAGTAAATTATAAAAATAAGGTGTTTTAATTCAGTCTAATTAGTTCTAAATTTGGACCGATTTTGTCTGGTTCGCAAGGAATTTGTATCATATGCATAGTTTGTGTATATACAATATAAATATATATGTACATTGATGTATCCATTTGCCCTCCTACCTTACATTTCTTTGTTTCTTTTTATTATTTATGTAAATTAATGCAAGATGACGCTATATCTGTCATTAAATATAAATTCTTTTCTACTTTCATCCAGTTTTATTTTTGTTTTTTATTGTTAAGTTTATTTTAAATGAAAATTTCTCAAGAAGACTTCTTTCATATTCACGATTGTTTACATCGACTCCTCTGAGTTATTTTTACATTTATAAAGCTGTGTGTAAAAAGAAAGAAAATAAGTGTTTCAGTATTTTTAGCTCTATTAATCACTTGTACCCCTTACATTTATATATAATACAGTAAAGGGAATATTTTACAATGAAATGTAATTTGGTATTGTTAAACAGTAAGTCAAGAATTGAAATTGACATTTTCATCATAAATTATTTTTACCAGTTGTTCAGGATAAAACACTGCCTCAGTTGAAACTATAAACAGTGGTAACTAAAAAAATCATTGAAAGTGTAATGATTCCATTTTTGTGTAAAGGCGAAAGTGATGATTGAGATGTTAATACTACTCGTTAGCTGATGTTAGGTGACGAAAAGTTGTTTTTGCTTATTTTATTTTTCTTATTTATAGTAACCCTGTTTATATTTACAGGAACACTGTGGAAATAAATTTAGTAATTGAAGATAAGTAAATCAGTGAAATTTAGAGTCAACTTTTACATTGTCCAAGTAAATTGAATAGTAGCTATCTAAGGAATTTACTGTGGTTATAAAGTAACTATTTTAAAATCTATTTTAAACGTTACTGGTATGAAAACTAGTTGAGGTTTTTTTGCTCCTTCCTAAGCTTTTTTTTTTATTATTGTAACAGTTTCTGATAAAATATTTATACAATACATTATCTAAGACTTCCTTGTTCTGCTGTAGCACAATTGAGCAATTTTTTTTTTTTTTTTTTGGAAAAAAAATAACTTGTTTTTTTTTTATTTTTTTATTTTAATGATCTCTGTAAATTAAAATAAAAATGGATTTTTGTTGCTTGTTGATGTTGTTTTATTTGTATAAGAAAGATTTTATTTTGTTATTGTTGTATTTTGTAATTTATGTTGTATTGTTTTAAAATGTCTAGTTCCTTTGATTGCCCTTCCTTTTGTATTTTACACAAATCCATTGCATTTCATGATCAGATGTAAAGATCATTGCGGTGCATCGACGTTTTTCCATTGTGTGGCAGAAAATCTGAGTATAAATTTGGAACCATAGGATATATCGAGGCCTCGTTTACACTTTTCATTGATTTAACAATACCATAGTATTAGCACAGATACAATACAGACAGTATTTCCACAACCGTCTGTCCTGACCGAAGACAGATTTCAGGGTTTCAGAGAAGGAATATAATTTATTTCACCGTCAGCATTAATCTTAATCTCAAACTAAGATTGCGAGAAATCATTTCCTAATTATTCCACTCCTAAGGCTGTAGAACCGGTGTCATAAGGTTGTAAAAAATGGTTCTTACAGATTTATCGGAGCTGTTATTTCATTTAAATTCTGAGGTTTATTGTCTGCCAGTTCTAACACATTTCAACTGTAAATGAATGAGGTGGTTCAGAATTGATTTGAATGAGAAATGTTGTTGTAAATTTTCTTGATAAATATACAAACAAAGATCATTTTTACAAGCTTTCAGCCCATATAGAAACAGCTCTGCCTTAACATTCTATTGTTTTCCTCCTCCCTTTTGGTGGCAGAATAAAAGGAAGCAATTTCCAATGAACTTATTTTGAGATCTATTTAAAATTCGTAAACTTGGAATTTAAAAAGAAAAAAGAGAAGTTAAACAAGAACTACAGAATCATCCGATTCCACTCACACCTTGTGTGATGTTTTTTTGTATAAAAAAACGGTGCTTTATTTTTTATTTAATTTTTTTGAAAATCCAAAACTGTTTCACTTTATTTTATTCTCTTTCAGTTCCTGCTTCATACATGTTATGGTTTTGTATTTATTCAAAACTGAATGGTATTCTTATGCAAGAAATCTTAAGATTTTTTTTTTTTACAATAATATAGATCTTTTAGCAGCAAAATTCTGCCATTCTAAATTTAATATATTTTTTACATATTTTGTATTAGTACAATGTAATCTAGAAATAACAATATTTGCATAAAACTACTATTTAAAAACTATCTGGTTTTATTATATTTTCAAAATGGCCGATATCACTGAAAGCTGTTCATTCCAGACTGTTTCCATAAAAATAATGTACTATTTCTAATTTTTGTGTAAAAATATTGGAGTCCTAATAAAGAACAATTCTTACTAAAAATCTTTATAAAATATTCTCTATATAAATCATTTCATTGTTCACCTGAAGGTCTGTTCATATTTATCACATGACCCAATAAAAATAATGATCCCCCGAACTACATACATAATTTGTTTGCATATAATTCTTCATCTCACATCTAGTTCTGTTCTGAAACATCAACTCTTAAATTTTAATTTGTAGTAATAATGAGGATCGGATAGGTACAGCTGGGCATTGAGGCATCACGATACATGTTACTATGTGGGCACAGATCTTCCAGGACACTGGCTGTGACCTGCTAGCCCTTTTTTTCATAATAAATGTTCCGTATATATCCTCTGATTATAATTTAGAAGTTAAGACGATTAATCTATTGTTTTTTGTTTTTTAAAAAATTTTGGGCTTATTTAGATTTTCCTGCTTTTGCTGTCTTTTTTAACACAAAAAAATCACCCAAGAGGCATAAATTGACTTCTTGATCAAACTCAAATGCATGATAATGAGTTTGCTCACGCTAAAAACTTTGGTCGCATTTTAGCCTTTTTCAAAAAAAGTAAATTTCTGTACTTAAAATTAAAAAACTCAGAGATTCTCAAATTACAGCAGCATCTGTGTGTGTGGGTGGGTGGGGGAGAATAATAACTGTTCACAGAACTCATGTTGTCATTGTTTTTGTCTGATGTTCTCATTCTAGTCATTTGTTTAAAATCATTGGTTGATATTCTTCATGTTTCAGTCCAGTCTTCTCCTGTGGAACGTTTAATTCTGGTCAAGGCCCTTTCTTCTGATATATTCGATCAGCTTCACTGAATCAGGTCGAGAGGTCTTTTTTAAATAGGAATTCAATAAAATAATATATGGAAGTGGAAGAAATTCAGTTTGATTAATTTATAATTCTGGGTACAAACCAAATTCTGTGTCAAGCTGTTTCAGTAAGTGAAATATAAAGAATAAATTCTAAGAAAAAAGTTTTAGCATTTTTCTACATATACCAGTTTGATGCAAAAATGCATTTTCTTCTTCTGCTTCTTCGCGAATGGGTCACTTAAGACCACGCGGAATCAACACGCTTTGAGCCTTCCTCCTTGCCCAATAG
>JAFIDM010010028.1:42745060-42757399 GCA_023159025.1 Thereuonema tuberculata | reverse complement strand
GATGTCCCCCCAACAAAGTTAATATGAAAAGAAGCTCGCTATTTTCGGTAAGTTTATTTACTCTATATTTCCGCACCTTTTTAAGTTTTCAGGTAAATGTAAATTGTTTAATTTAACAATTGGTAAACAAATTTTTCCGCGAATAAATACTTTATGGTAAAAGCATGATTGAAAAAGAAAATTTTTTTTCATCTTCTTATAAAGAAGAATAAATAGTGTTTTGCACAAGTTCTTAAGAACTAGATTTTTTTTTTTTTCATTTTTATTTTTAGAAAAGCCTGAATTTCTTATTACAAATTTATTGGTTGTAATATTTATTTGGTACTTAAAAATTCCTTGAAAATAAATAAATAAAAAACTTTTTAGAGCACTTAGTTAATATTTTCAGGAGGTCCTTTCAACCGGTCATCAACCAAACAGAAACAAAAGAACATGAAAAGCAAATTTAACGTCCGTAATTATTCATAAACTAGCAGCAAAGCCTGTCGGACGACAGGCATAAAAAAATCTGAAAAATCATTTTATTATCAATTATCAACTATAAAGTAAATATCTCCTTATCAACTACATTTTTTGTAAAAACATCATCAGATCCTTCTATCGGATTGCCTTGATGTATTCGGTCAAGAATTTTGATTTTGACGTCGCAAGCACGACGTGCTCGAGAAATAGCAACATATAACTGTCCATGACTAAATACAGGCTCTGGTAAATAAATACCAACCATATCTAAAGTTTGTCCTTTTAAATAAATTTTACTAAAAGTATGAATGGAATAATTATTATTTTTGACCCATAACCCGAAAGGCAGTTAAAACACACCTTTGTAATCTAAATACTGCGTTAATACCATTTTTTCCGTAGAGGCTTTGTGAACGAAGCTTCTACGGCAAAAATTGTTTTGAGTTTCAAAAATCAGCGTAAAAAACTGAGTAAGTATGCCAAATTTCATTAAAATCGGTGCAGTGGTAACAAAATTATTTGGTTTTGAACGTATGTTTTGTTAGAATTTCAGTTGTCGAGGTCAGTTCCCAAAGATAAAATTTCATGGAAACAACATGGAATGAAACAATGAACTAATATTTTCATCCAATTTGAGTACTTTTGATTCAATGGTACCTTTGAGAACCGTTGGATCTATCTTAATAGCTTAATTATATCGAGTTACAGACAGACAGACAGACGAACTTAGCCAATTATTATAAGTTGATGATGTTAGAGACAACCACAACCGGACAACAAATATAGAGGAAAAGGTGTAAAAACGGGCATAGGTGTAACTATGGGCACCCTTCCCCAAAGGGTTATGGGAGGCGCTGCAGTTTTATTACGAGACTTTAAACGGCGCCACTTGTTGTTACAAGATAGCAGAGAGCATTTGGTAACTTTGTTTCAAATAGTGTGGAAGCAGCGTCAGTTAATGTGCGAATTGGTGTTTTTTCTGGACTGCAAACATTTGACAGGTATGTGAAATCGTTTTCTTTTCATGTCCTTGTAGTTAGTTTAAAATAATTTCACAGTGATATCTGGAAAGCGGAAATCCTAAGCTACTTTTAGAAGCCCGCCTTTAGTCACTCACGCTTTTAGGTTAAATGTGATAGTGGCAATCTTGCTTAGGTGGGGTTGGTGTAAATACGGGCACCATTTCTTGGTGGAAATATGGGCCCCCCATTTAAAGCCTCTCCTTCGAGTTATCCTGATATACAATCACATAAGGATCTAGCCATGCCAATTGATGAGGCTGCTGAAACAACGCAATGTTCCCCGGGAACTTCAAATGCAGTTTCTCCGTTCGATATTACTCCTGTCCCCAGAGAACCAGTACTCGGGGACGCAAAGCAGCAAGGGCCAGCCTAATCACTGGAACGCCCTACAAGGATCGGTTGGCCAAGTCGCTTGACAAAAGTGCTCGCAAGAATAGATCGTTAAGTTTTACCGGGGTTAAAGACAGGGCTGGGAAGACCAAAGGCCTTCAGAAAAAGAAAATTCCACCCACGAAACGAGTCAACGATTCATCATCAGAATCAGACTCCTGCCACCCCTCCCTTGTGGACAGCGATGATTATCTGGATATTAATGATGGGGATAAACCAGACTCGAGCGATGCAACTTGCATCTTTTGTGATGAAAGTTTTCACAAGACACTCGCGGAGAAGTGTGGGTTAAATGTGCTTTGTGCCAAATGTGGGCACACTCAGATTGTGCAGGAGCTGAAACAGCCATTTATGTTTGCGACTTTTGTAAATAATTTTTCATTTGATTTGATTTGATTTGATGTTCATTTAAAATTCTCAAATATATAACTTGCTCTTTGTATCGTTTTGTATTGTTTTATCCTGTTTTAAAATATTTTAAACCATTTTTTTGTGAGTTTTTTGGAGGGGGCCCATATTTGCACCCCATTTTTTCAGATGCTTTTTTTGAAGCTTTTTGTAAATCTTCGTTTTCGAATTAAAATAATTGATATTAATCATTGTTTTGCCTCCTCTCATTTAGTAAACTTGTTATAGTTGTTAATGAAGATCAAAAATCTTGAATTTTTCCAAAAGAAAGTAACTTTAAGTCAAAAATACAAAAGGGTGCCCATATTTACACCTTTTCCTCTATTAAATTTGCTTTTCATTGAACTTAAGATGTTTCTTGTTTGTAATTAAAATAAATTCCTTAGTGCCTTTCAGTGAAAGGACAAGGGTTTAATACTGTGGATTTCACAGGATTATTTTTTATTTGAATGTTTATGTCATGGTGCACGACGGAAGAATCATCGTGCACCATGGTAATAAAAAATTAACCCTAACTTCTATATATGATGTACAAAAATTAATGTAGGCCCTAATTAATCCACCATCTTCTTCTAAATGCAACATTATTTTTATTTAATTTCTGTTTACTAAACTTGTAATTCTTGCATGTATTTACTGTTACATGTATATATATATATTTATATGTATTATATCCCTTTTTTTCCAACTTGTTAATATCAATTATATTTAGTTTTTATCTTTGATAAAAGCATTTTCTATCAATTATTACATAATATATATCTTTTTCTTATATTACTATATTCTTTTTGTAAACCTTTAAAGAAAGAATTGTTCTGGTGCGTTGCCTGATAGTTTTCTAACATATTCTAATTCCTATTTCTGTCCTGTTTTCTAACATATTCTAATTCCTATTTCTGTCCTGTATTTAATATCTTCCAGTTCCTCTTACAATTTTACCTATTAACTATACTGTTACTTTATTACTCCATACTATCATACTATTCATCATTATTATTTTCCCCTTCCTTCAATATCTAGAGCGAAACTGCAAACTATGATGTAAATAATGAACCTAATTATTTTGTAATCTTCCTTTCTTCTCTACAATATGTCATTACTCAATGACTCATTTCCGGATTATTCTTCTGATCTCTTTTCTTTTTATCCCAAAATATTCGCAGTATCAATTGGGATCTTTTAATTTATAACTTAGAAACACTTAAAAAATTTCCAGATTTCCTTCTTCTAACTGAAACTTGGGCTACAAGTCCACAAATTTTACCTAATATTGAATATTATTCTGTAGTCTCTGTTAATAGAAATGATAAAAAAGGCGGGGGTGTGGCTTTCTATCATAAAGATAACTTTAATATCAAGATGTTAAACTAATTCTCCTTTATCAATATAGATTTAGAGTGTATTTGCTGCTCAATAAATGAAGATGTTATATTGGTAGGCATCTACAGACCCCCTTAAGGAAACATTCTTCATTTTCATAATTACATTGATTCGATTACACAATTTATTAATCAAAATCATAAAAGAGGAGTATTTATGGGCGATTTTAACATTAACTTTCTAAATACAAATGACAAAAACGTCATAGATCTTCTAACAACAATGAATTGTAACTCTTTCTTTCCACTTATTGATTCCCCAACCTGTCACTCTACCTCGCACTCATCTCACTCACTCACTTGATCAAATCTTCACTAATTTTCCGACTCAAAGTACAGTTATCTTTCACGCCTTTATTACTGACCACGATCCGGTATTCTTCACTACAAATCTTTCAAGTTTATTTAAAGGTTCCTCGTTTAAAAGAGCGACAAAAATCAAGAATCGCAAGTTCTCCCTAAACAACATAAATAAATTTAAAGAATATTTACATTCAATTGACTGGGCTGAAGAAATGGAAAACGTAACCTCTACGGAACACTCCGTTTCAATCTTCAACGAACTCTTCTTCTCAGGATTCAACAAATATTTTTCTCTTATCTCCCAAAATAATTCCATTATTAATAAGAAACCATGGATATCCTTTGAACTTTTGAAATATATCCATCACAAAAATAAACTTTATAAATCGTATAAGAAAAATCTACACCAGCAAAATTAGAACACCTTAAAGTCATGCGGAATGAATTAAAGTTACGAATTAGAGCTTCCAAGGAAACTTATTACGAAAAACTATTTAATGATAATCTTTACATAAAAGATAAGTGGAATAATATCAACAAATTAATATCTAATCAAAATGTCCATCTACTCTTATCGTAGAAAATAACTTAAAAACAACCGAGCAAAACCTAAGCAAATTTCTTAACATCCTTCTACCAAATACTCCCTTCAGCACATCCGATAAAAATATACATCCCATATTGAACAATCAAAGTCCTTCCTCCTTCTTTCTATCTCCTACTTCCCCTTCTGAAGTTAAAGAAGCTATCAAATCACTATCCAACAAAACTTCTTCTGGTCCTGATGAGATCTCCCCATACTTTCACAAACAGATCGTGGATGACATTGCACTCCCTCTTTCTCTTATTTTTAATATCTCAATATCTGAAGGTGTCTTTCCTTCTTCCTTCAAACAATCGAGAGTTGTTCCATTATGGAAAGCAGGAGATGTGAACACTCTGACCAACTATCGTCCTATCTCCGTGGTAAACTCTTTTTCAAAAATATTTTAAAAATTATATCATAGTAAACTCTCTACATATACATCAAAATATAAAATCATGGCTCAACAACAGCACGGTTTCATCACAGGGAAAAATACCGAAACTGCGCTAATTGATCTCACAGAGTTTATCACGGAGAATATGGCGGCTAATAAGATCGTCTTAGGTCTCTTCTTGGACTTGAAAAAGGCTTTTGACTCAATTAATATCAATATTTTACTTCAAAAATTAGAATATATGGGTATTAGAGGTCCACCTCTTACATGGATCTCTTCATATCTATCACAAAGACAATACCAGCTGAACATAAATGGATATTTCTCTTCAGTATATCACACGTCGACAGGTTTACCACAAGGGTCTATCCTTTCCCCTCTTCTCTTTAATTTATTTATAAACGATCTCATTCTCACATCACCTGCTTCCAAATGTATCTTCTATGCCGATGACGGAACCCTCCTATTTGCTCATCCTAATGTGGAAAAACTCAAGCACGAGGTCCAGTGCTCACTTTTCTATCTTGAATCTTGGCTATCTTCAAACGACCTTACTTTAAATACAACCAAAACGGTTTATATGTTTTTCTATCAAAGAAATAAAATACTCAACACTGACAATTTCTCTATCACTTATAACAACTCCTTATTACAAGAAGTTCAATGCTACAGATATTTAGGTGTTACTCTTTCGCACGATCTATCATGGAATCTCCATGCACAACAAATCGCTCATCAAGTCTCAAAAAATTTAGGCATTATTAGGAAACTTTTATTTTCTTCCTAGGCAAATACTTCTGAGTCTATATTGGTCGCTAATTCATACAAACTTGTGCTACGGTATAATCATCTGGGGTACCACTGCCAAATTTCAAGAAAAAATGATACTTAAAGTTCAAAAGCATTTCCTAAGATTCTTAGATAGAAAGCCCCGCCTGAACTCTACTCAATCCCTCTGGACAAAATATAAAATAATTCCTTTCGAACATATCTATAAGCTTCAGTTGGCTCTTTTCACTTACAAAACAATTAACAAAAAACTATGTCCTTCAATTACTTTCAATATTAAACCCAACTAGTCGGCTACCCGTCGCTTCGCTCCGGAAGCCTCGCGTATGTAACGGAAAACAATTGGTTATTTATTAAAAAAAAACACACACACACAAATTACATCAAGTAAAATAAAACTAAAATTTTTTTTAAATTTTTTTTTTTTTTATTTTAATTTTTGATGTCTATATTCTCTCCATCCACGACTATGACATATTTTTATTTTTTATAGAGATTAGAGTGTAATCCTTATGGTCTAATGCCTAAGACGGCTAACTTCGGAGTAGAAGGTTGCATGTTGGATTCCAGTAGATAACTTGTAGAAATTATTTCTATTTTTGTAAATTACAATAATTGTACCAGACAGACAGAGAAATAAAAGATTTTAGTAATATAGATACACTTTTCAGTGGCTTTTGAGTTAAGATTTTCATCTCAAAGATCAGGTCGAAATAGTGAGTTTTCAGTATTCTACTTAATAGAAATAGTGCTTCTTTCTTTCTTGAGTCTCTGTTTTTTATTTCCATTGATACTTTACAGGGGTTTTTGAGTTATAAATAGTGATTGTTTTTGAGTAACAAATAGTGATTTTTCAGTATTCTACCTAATAGAAATAGTGATTCTTTTTTTTTTTTTTCTTTTCTTTTTTATCCAATCTAATTGATACTTTTCAGTGGTTTTTGAGTTACAAATAATGAAAATTATCTACATCTATTAGCTAGGCCATCAGATTGTTCGATATAGATATTTGAAGAAGAGATGTTCAGATGAACGTTGGTTGATATAGATGATAAATGAAGATCATAGCTTGTATACGAAATTCTTCACGACAAATTGATTGTGACTATTCTTTAGAATGAAGATAACCAAATTCTGTTGAATTTGACTCAAAGACATAAAGTTCTACGTGAGTGAAGACAACGTTTTCCAAATACAGTAAAACCCCGTTATTACGCTCGTCAAGGGACCGTGACCTACAAGCGTAATAAGCGGGATAGCGCTATAAACGGGGAATGATTTATATGATGGGGAAACATTTAGACACCATTTTACAGGAAAGATACTTGATTCTGAAATAGATATAGTGCAAATGTGAGCTTATTTCCTATTAAAAAAATCTTTGATTGTGGTTTGCCGTGTGTGTATGCTACTGTTATAAATTGATATTTTCAATGGGTTCAAGAAACTATTAACATCAATTGATACTCCACTAGGAGCAATACAAATATATTTTCGGAGCAGTTTTAGTGCACTGCCCGCTATTTCACGCGCCTTTTCTTGAATGATTGGGCCACTTAAAGGCACTGATGCATCACGGGACTGATGAATCCATTCAATTAGAATTTCTTCGGCATCTTCATATTTTCCACACTACTTTTTTACGTTTGCAACCATCCTTCGCTGAATTGATAATTCCATTCTTATTTTTTATTATTGTTCTCAGACTGGATCAGGGAATTCTTAGATTCTGCGAAAACCTTCTGATTTAGTGTAGAATTCTCGTCGTACTTACGAAGAATTTGCAATTTTTCACTTATAGAAAGGGATTTCCGCTTCAACATTTTGCACTAACTTACTGTATCACAGACCCGCACTTCAAAGAGTTCGAAGATTCCCTCCTACCAGGGAAAGAAAAGAATCGTTACAGTGTTACATTTCTTTTCGATACAAAATTTCTGATATAAAAAAGCGCTACAAGCGGGATTTGAAGCGTTATAAGAGGGTAAAAGTATACAGAGTTATATAGAAAATTCCAGGGACCGCATGAAAGGAGCGTAAAGAACGGGATAGTGTTATAAGCGGGAGCGTAATAACGGGGTTTTACTGTATATGGCAACTTTATTTAGAGTTTGTCCTTAAGCTTTATTGATAAACATCGCATAAGAAGGTCTGATCGGAAATTGTTTTCTTGTGAAAGTGAATGGAAGCAGATTATCACATGGTTGCATAGACATCCTATGGATGAAAACAAAATCTCCTTTGTGAGTTCCTGTTATAATTTCGGTTTCTATGAGATCATTATCGAATGAACGGCATTTCAGTTGAGTTCCATTGCAGTATGCAAACTTGGGATTGATGTTTCGCAACAATATTATTGGAGATCCAATCTTCAATGACAAACGATGTTGAGGAATACCGCTGAGATTCAATGCATTCAGATACTCGGGCAGAAAGAAATGTTCGTGTGGTGGATTATCAGAAATATCAATTTTATTCGCACTTGTATGCTCTGTAGTCTCTCCTTGTATTCTTAGACTTATCATTCGATTGATGTTATCAACACTCTCGTTCATCTTGGTTGATGAGCCGCATATTTATCGTTAGTTTTTTGTCTTTGATGTGATTCTAGCTTTTTGAGTTACAAATAGTGATTTTTCAGTAATTTATCTAATAGAAATAGTGCTTCTTTCTTTCTTGACTCTCTTTTTTTTTTCCAATTTATACTTTTGAGTGGTTCTTGAGTTACAAATAATGATGGTTTTTGAGTTAAAAATATGAATTTTTAAGTATTCTACTTAATAGAAATACTGCTTCTTTCTTTCTTAACTCTTCTCTTCATTCCAATTGATACTTTTCAGTGGTTTTTATGTCACAAATAGTGATTTCTCAGTATTCTATCTAATGAAGTACTGCTTCTTTCTTTTTTGACTTTCTTTTTTATTACAATTGTTATTTTTCAGTCAAAGTCAGTTCAGTTTTGACAGATAAGTCAAAAAAGCAATATGAAGAGAGTTGTAGTTTCCATGGCCTAATGGATAAGATGTCTGACTTCAGATCAGAAGGTTGCAGGTTCGATTCCTGTAGCGGATGTTTCATTGTGAAAATTCTTTCTATTTTTCATTCTCACAGAAAACTGCGCCGGACAGACAGACAGACACACAGACAGAGAAATAAAATATTTTAGTAATGTAGATTCCAAGTTTTATAAAACTAGACTCAATCCTGTTCTTCTACTAACAAAAACAAGATCCAACTATCCAAGAAGAGCAGTCAGTTATTCAGCTCCACTAAATTGGAATAAAATTCCAAAGGAAATTCGTGATTGCTCTTCTCGGACACAATTTAGAAGAAAACACTTATCCACTCAACCCAATCCTAATAAATCCTCATAAATATGTAATTCCTTTCTTTAAATGAACCCAATAATTGATTGTAATCTCCCCTCTCCTTTCTTTCTTCTCACTCTCTCCTTTTTTATTTTCTCCTTCTTCTATCTAGGTAAACGCCATCAGTCTAATTTTATATTATATAATTTTCGCAGCATATAGTTTTCTCAAAATGTGATGAACTGAATTTTTTTCGCCCTCATAATGTACATTGTAAAATATTTGTAAAAAAAAAAAAAGGAAAATAATCCAGTTTCTTCATCTTTTATTTTTTCCCTGTAATGCTTTAATGTTTTATTTTCATATGTAATTGCCTCGATGCCGACACCCTTTTGTCTTCTCGACGGGATCACCCTTAAGACAACTGGGATGTCAAAACTGTAATCAATACATACTGTTGTAAATATTTTTTATTGGCAATAAAATTATTATTATTATTATTATCGAAAAAAAAGTTTAAAACCATGGGTTTCCCCAGCTAAGACAATATGGCGGGTCAGGACCAAAGCACATATTGCCAAGTGTAAAAAAAAAAAATTTTATGGAAGAATAGTTAGGGATGTGTGCTTGCGTCCATAAATTTCCTAACTATGCGTGTTGTGTTGAGTACCACAGCCTTCTGGAGTTGTGCGTAAGTGTTTTTATGAAGTCCTATTGTGCTGAGGCTGTGTGCAATGTGTGAGGCACCAGACCAGTGGCGGACAGGACGATGGGTACAACACGTACTCGATCCTGCCTCCACTGCTTCTGGAGCTCGTGTGCTAGGTCTGTGTATATACTTATCTTGTCTGCGTGAGTTTTCTGCATGTTCTTGCTGATAGGCACTGCAATATCAATGAGATAGGTCTGTTTGTTGACCTTATCAACAAGTGTGATGTCAGGTCTGTTGTGATGTATAGTTTTATTTGTGTGAATGGGGCGGTCCCAGTACAGCTTATGTGAGGATGATTCTAATATGCTCTGTGGTGTGTACTTGTAGTACGGGACCGTGTTCTGAATAAGTGAGTGTTTGTGTGCTAGCTGGGAAGAAGCATTATTATGATAATGAATAATATTAATAATAATAATATTATTATTATTATTATTATGTTTGTATGTTTCAAACCTTGGGTTTCCCAGCAAAAATAATATGGCGGGTCAAGGACCATAGCACATACTGCCAAGTGTAAAGATATGTGCAAGAATGATTAGGGATGTGTGCTTGTGTCCATAAATTTCCTAACTATGCGTGTAGTGTTGAGTACCACAGCCTTCTGCAGTTGTGCATAAGTGTTTTTGTGAAGTCCTAGTGACTTCACAATGGGACCGTGCTCTTAATAAGTGAATGTTTGTGTGGTAGTTGTTGATGAACGATCGACGCTACCTGATTGTGTCGGTGGAGGTAGTCTGTTTGAGAGAGAAGGGGACAGCCTGATATTACGTGGTCGATCGTCTCATGCATAGTGTGGCATTTCCTGCATTTGTCGTCATGTGTGTTTGCATCGTGTAGAATGTGTTTCTTGTAGTTGCGTGTGGAGATGACTTGGTCCTGTATTGCGATCATGAACCCTTCGGTCTCCCCAAACAGCTCACCACTCGTCAGCCATCTGTTCGACGCTTCCATGTCGACATGAGGCTGGCTGAGTTCGTGATGATGTCTGCCATGGAGTTCCTTACGAGCCCATGATTCACGCAGCTGCTGAGTGTGGGAGTCAGGGGTGGTGAGTGTTGGAGAAGAGTTTTCGAGGTTCAGGGGTGTGAGGTGTGTGTCAGCCTTGACAATGGCTGAGTGAAGTGAGGAATCTTCTGCTCTTTGGTGGAAATGTTCCCTAAGTGTATGTACTTGTTTTTCGTGTAGGGTGATGAGGTTGATGAGTCCTCGGCCTCCCTCCTTGCGGGGAAGAGTCATCCTTTCCGTAGCGGACTTGGGGTGGTGCATGTTGTGTTTCGTGAATGTTGTGCGTGTTGCGCGTTGTAGTGCTTCGAGTTCGGTGTTTGTCCATGGAATTATGCCGAACGAATATGTTAGTGTGGGAACGGCAAAAGTGTTGATAGCTTTAATTTTATTTCTGGCGTTGAGTTGTGTTTTGAGGATTTTGTGAACTCGAGCAAGGTATGTGTTCTTCAGTGCTTTTTTGATGTTTGTGTTGTCAATGACGCGCAGGTACTTGTAGGTCTCTCCCTGTTCCATGGATTGGATGGCCAAACCATGGTCCAGTTCAAAACACTCCAAATTCGAAGTCTTCCCACGTATTATGTGTAACTTGCGGCATTTGTCAATTCCAAATTCCATCCCAATGTCTTTGGTGAACTGTGTGGTTGCTTGTAGTAAATTAGTAAGTTGTGCATTGTTTGTGGCATAGAGTTTAATGTCATCCATGTAGAGTAAGTGTGTGATTTTATATGGTGTCACAGTGTCTGTGGTAAGCCTATAACCGTGTTTTGTGTTATTTAGTATATGGCTCAGTGGATTCAAGGCGAGACAGAACCAAAGAGGACTCAAGGAGTCTCCCTGGAAAATACCTCTCCTTATGGGAATGGGATCTGTAGTGATGGAGGTGTTAGAGGTGCGTAGGTGTAATGTTGTGTTCCAACTCTTCATCGTGGCAGCTAAGAATGCCGTGATCTTGGGGTGTATTTTGTAGATATGAAGAATGTGTAGGAGCCAGGAATGAGGGACAGAATCAAATGCCTTCTTGTAATCGATGTATGCGATATGTAAGCTCCTATTCTTCGCGCGTGCCTGGCGCAGGATTACAGAGTCAATAAGGAGTTGCTCCTTACAACCCTGGGAATTCCTGCGACAGCCCTTCTGCTGTTCGGAAAGAATGTTATATGTCTCGATGTGTGTGTAGATCTTGTCTGCGAGGCAGGAGGTGAGGAGTTTGTAAAGTGTGGGGAGGCAAGTGATTGGGCGGTAGTTTGCAGGTTGCGCTGTTTCAGTGTTCTTGCTCTGTAGGTATGTGACACCCTGTGTGAGGAAACGAGGCATATGTTCTGGGTGTTGGATTATGTCAGTGAGTGTAAGCGCTAGTTTTCCATGCAGGGACGTGAACCTCTTGATCCAGAAGTTCTGGACTCCGTCTGCACCAGGAGCCTTCCAGTTGTGTGCATGTTTTAGTGCTGTCTGTATGTCTGCGAGAGTAATCTCATGGAAGGACATGCAGGGTAAGTGTTCAGTGAGTTGCTGTTCCTCTGTTATCCATGGTGCTTTATTATTATTATTATTATTATTATTATTATTATTATTATTATTATT
>JAFIDM010010028.1:42712439-42745050 GCA_023159025.1 Thereuonema tuberculata | reverse complement strand
TTATTATTATTATTATTATTATTATTATTATTATTATTATTATTATTATTATAAATATTATATTATCTCGGCGGCCCATTCCCAGGATCGAGAAAGCTTAGCTTTCGCGCAACTGATCCAACTATCAAGGGTATATTCTGTTGATGATTCCTAATAAGGATGAAACAGCTGTTCAGAATTCCCGTTGATGTTGGCTCAATGTGCGAAGGTATATTTGTGGTCCGGTTGTGATTTTCTCTATTTAAAAATAGGGCATCTTCGTGATTTTATAGATGGGGAGGGGGACCTTCTGCCCATCCTTCTATTTACGCCTAAGCATTTTATGTACTTGTACAGCTAAGTTAATTTCATCTTGTAACTTTTTCTCTTTAAAAGAAGCGAATTCTAAATTTTACTGACTTTACTTTTTTCTGTGGTTTCTTTTTTTGCCTTAGTTTTCTTGGATTTTAAAATCAAGGATAAGTTATTTCTTTACCGCGTGGTTTTACGCCCTCGCTTGCTTAACAACGATGTGGTTTCTTAGCAAAAGTCTGAAGACTGTCAAGGAAACGTACTGTCCAGGTGAGTAGACTAGTTTTATCTGAAAAGTAAACTTAGCTTAAACAGCGCTCCAAAAATCAAATGGTTCATTTGCCTCGAGCGAGTGTCAGGTGACGAGTGAAGTTTCTGCCTCTGCTGTTGATCCTGGACTGTCCATTGATTTTCTTTTTTTAAATAAATTCTTTTAAAAACATTCAGTGACGATCATCAAGAATCAAACAACTTATTAAATGTTTTAAATGATATCTTCTGTCTGAAATTAGAATTTCAATTAAATACTTAAAGATATCAATTAAAAATTAATAATTATTTTGTAGGCTATTTGAGTCCAGTTTTAAGTTTTTTTTGCTTGTTTGTTTTTTGCCGCAAAGATTTGCCTCGACTTATTATTGTTAACCTATGAATTAATTCCATTCTATGATAACAGGTGGCCAAATTTTCTTTCAGCTAACCGATGCTATTGACAGAATAAAATTTTTTTGTGAAAAATGAAATAGATTTAAAGCTCGATTTCTGAAGACTTCAGTCTAATCAAGATTTTAATCTACGGAAATAAGCATTTCTGAGCCTATTCATATTAATTTGAGTGGGACCTTTGGACAGCTGTTTCGATATCTTTTTAATTGTAGTTACTTATTGACGATTAATTCAAACACAGGAACTAAAACAACAGAAAATACAAATGATAACTTACGTGGATTTGCATATTAACAAACTATTAAAAATCGTAGTTGGCATGCCTATTTCAGGATTCTGATTTGTTATGGAAAAATTGTTCTGAAAGTAGAAGGCGGATTAGTAAAGAAATCAATAGGGATCTTCTCATAACAATTTAAATCTACCTTCTATAATACAATGATTCCAAACGATACGGAGCGACAGAATGTGACAGAAAAATTTAAAGACAATCAAAGATTCAGATACATTTTCAAAAAATTCATTTGTATCTCATGAATATATTAAAATTAAGAGTTCAGTTTCTTATAATTTATATAAAGTCATGTACTAACTTAGGAGTTGTTTTTGAAGGCTTTTCTTATTAAATGTTAGCATTTCTGCTAACGAATGCTAGATGAAATCTATGATATCCTTTGGTACATACACTAATGAGGATATGAAACAAAAGCAAGTATAAAGCCCAGGCAGTTTTATATTTGATAAAATGACTTCACTTACATGGTTGTTCTCTTGATGCGTGAAAACGTTGAGGATAAGACAAGCTTGCAGCTGAAAAGAGATAATAAAATCGAAACAGCCGTCCGATGGTCCTATTCAGTTAATAAAGAGACTCAAAACGAAGAAGGACATAGTTTCTTCCATTCAAACCCACAACTCGTAACATATTAAAAAATACGTTACGAGTTGTAAAATAGAAGATTTTTTTCCAATCATTTTGATCGTACCATTGCAATTTTTTTTTAACAATTTTTGATGGAGGAAAATTTATAACCACTGTTCCGAAGAAAAAAAATACTTCTAATAATTTATGAACAGATGTGAACAGTTAACAGATCTTATGAAAGCTGTCATTCACAACCTTAGAAACGTTTTCTTCAAAAGTTACAATTAAAGGAATGGTAGCAAAATGAAATCGTGATGTTACCGTGTTTGTTGTTACTGAGGAGGAAATCGATAATACTTGTAGTAACGACGATCTTCCACGAGTGTAGTGACTTATACACTTCCCTCCTCAAGCGTATTCTGATAGAACTAATCTCATACTGTCGTGTTAAATTAATATTATTATTACTATTGTGTATAAGGTATATGTGGGCGCGGTTGGAGGAGGCCGCGGGTTCGATCCCCGGCGCCGGCGGAGGCCTGGAATTTTCCACACACCATTCTCCTTCAAATGAGTCCTAGGGTCTACCCAGCCCACTGTAGAATGGGTACCGGGTTTCTTTCCCGGGGGTGTCGGCGGGCGAGCGCCGGACTGACCACCTCATCTCAAGTCCCGTTGGTCAAGAAACGTTGGAGCCTTACCTTCAGCGTCCGTGTGGGCTGTGACCCTTGGGATAAACCTAACCTAACCTAATAAGGGGTATATATAATAAAACATGCCTTCGAGTTACCTAAAAATCGACTTACATGTAAGATTAAAGAACGATCCATTTACCCTAAGTCGGAAAATTTCTGTACAACTAAATATAAATATATCTGAAGTCAACACTAGTTGATATATTTATTGTTATTATCTTTCTTTTTTAGATCCCTGTTTAGAAAAGCAGCCTTGTCCTGAGAATTATTGCGCAGACGAGGTAAAATTTAAGGCCTTTTTTTCCCTTCTTTTAATTACAGTAAAACCTCGATATAACGCTCCCGCTTATAGCACTATCCCGTTCTTTACGCTCCTTTTATACGGTCCCTGGAATTTTCTATATATCTCTGAATACTTTTACCCTCTTATAACGCTTCAAATCCCGCTTGTAGCGCTTTTTTTTATAGGAAATTTTGTTTCGAAAAGAAATGTAACAATGTAAAGATTCTTTTTTTTTTCCCTATTAGGAGGGAATCTTTGAACTCTGTGAAGTGCGGGTCTGTGATACAGTAAGTTAGTGCAAAATGTCGAAGCGGAAATCCCTTTCTATAAGTGAAAAATTGCAAATTCTCCGTAAGTACGACGAGACTTCTACAGAAGTCAGAAGGATTTCGCGGAATCTTTAGGAATTCCCTCGTCCAGCCTGCGAACAATAATGAAAAACAGGGATGCAATTACCGATGCAGCGAAGGGTTGTTGCAAACGTAAAAAAGTAAAATATGCACTAAATCTGCTCCGAAAATATATTAGTATTGCTCCTAGTGGTGAATCAATTGATGTTAATAGTTATCTGAACCACATTGAAAATGTCATAATTCATAACAGTAGCACACACACACGGCAAACCACAATCAAAGATCTTTTTAATAGGAAATAAGCTCATATTTGTAGTATATCTATTGCAGAATCATGTATGTTTCCTGTAAAATGGTGTCCAAATCTTTCCCCATCTCATAAATCATTTCCCATATATAGCGCTATCCCGCTTATTACGCTTGTAGGTCATGGTCCCTTGACGAGCGTAATAACGGGGTTTTACTGTATTTCCATTTACGGTTCAACGGGAGGCTAAATAGTTTAACCACAGTTCCACAATTGACTCTGGATAAATGATGAGGGAGGGGGTTTTCACCAAAAGTTCTGTGATGTGGTGAAAAGTCTTATCAAATAATTGTTCAGAAGATTTACTGTAAGTGTGGAAACGATGGAATAGGTAGAATTCTTCATTTTATTAATATGAGCAAGAAATTCTAATCCTACATCAAGGTCGTAACCTTTATTTTCGATAAGAACTCTTAAATAAGATTACGCTGTTGTTATCCCTACTGTATTGTAAATAATCCAATCAAAAACCTTTTATTTTAATTAGTTTTAATTCATGCCCCGATAAAATTATTATTAAATTTCTTATTAATTCAACTTATGATATCAACAATAAAATTTGATAGGATCTTCTTGTGTTTGGTTATATTTTAGTCCAGGGATGCACAACCCGCGGCCCTGTAGTGTCAAACTTAAATATTAAATTTGAGCCTTTACATTGCTGCTAACAGATACATTGAAAAATGTCATAACTTGCAACAGCAACTGTCTCACACTTTACTATTGGAATGTTGGTATGAAACACAACTAGCGCATTATTTGATAATTGGAAGTTTGTCAATTAGTTATTATTAATTATTATTATAAAATGGTATTGTCAAATCATTAATTAGTAAGATATTTCTGCAATTCATGTATTATTATTATTATTATTATGAACAACATTATCAAATCATTAATTAGTAAGGGTTAATAAGGGTTGGTGGATGGGACGTTGCGGTCCACGATCAAAACTTTTATAAAAATATTGGCCCTCAGACGTCCTAAGGCTTTGCAGCCCTGTTTCAACCTCTTCACAAAAAAATAAAAATTCTATTTTTAAAATTTAAATAGCCATTATTACATCCAACCATTCATTCCAGTTCACAATTAAAAGCCTTAACAATTATTGTAACCAAGTAGCCAAGTGGTAATTCGCTTGAATGCTGCCTGGAGGAGCCGGGTTCGATCTGTCCACCCTGAATTCTCCTCCTAGGGTTTACCCAGCCCTCAGTTAAATGGGGTACCGAGTTTCTTTTCCGAGGTTTAGCGTAAGCGCGCACCTGACTGCGTTGCAACTCTGACCGCAGGAATGAGAGGGGAAATCTCCCTTTTACTGCCTGCCTCAAGCAGTGTAATGATCGCTTCTAGTGTGAGTGATCCCCTGTTCTCAACTCCTCTGGATGAATCCTGTTTCATTTTTCCGAGGTGCTTTCAGACCCTCTAGCAAAAAGATGGTTCTCTAGTGAAGTTCTCCCCACATTCCTGTTGCTTGAGCTGCTAGTGCATTTGTAGGCTTAAAGGCAAGAGGGCGTCGGGCTAACCACCCAGCCTCAACTTAGTCCCATTGGTCACGAAACGCTGGGAGCCTTACCTCCCGCGACCCCAAGGGCCAAATAGGCCTGTCGTGGGACACTTTCACTTAACTTAATACAAAATGAATCAATAAAAAAAATAATATTTTTTTTTTGTATTGTGTAACTAGCACTAAGAAATTGCTGATTGCAAGCATCTAATTATGTGCCAGCGCCCGGGTTCAAATCCCGGTAGCGAGCATGGATGTTTCAAAATTTCCTTTCCTGTGTTGTAGCCTCTTCTTCACTTTCTCTTCGGTCTGACGTCATTCCTTAATGGCGTCCTGGGGAAGGCCACGGGAAACCACCCCAGTATCTTTCCCTTGTAATTCTAGGGAGTCTGCTAGGGGTTCGCCGTCTTGGGAACACTAGCGCTCCCTGGAGCACGGATGCTTCGGCAACGAAGCTCGCACTTCGGTGCGAACCGACCACACACACAATTATTAATTGACTCTATGTAATATTAACAATTTTGAAGCTTATCTCTCAAAATATTACTATATTAGTTAAATATTACTCCGTACTATATTTAATTAAACTATTTTGTTAAGTAACCAAATATCGTTTATCGACTAATATTTCATTTCTAATGAAGGTTTCAGAATTAAAGTTCCTTAAGATTTTAGCATGTTAGGCCTATCTGAAAATAAAAGCATGAAATCCCCTTTCTAGGCGTCAAGAAATCAATTTTCTCTGTATTCAATTGGAATAGAATGTCTACTTTCATCATCATGTATTTCGTAAGCCATGGGTGAATCCATTTTAAAAAAAGTAGGGGTTAAAAAGTAGCGAGGAAGGCAATATAATTTGTGTTGTTTTTGTTGTATTTAGGAAGATCCGTGTGAGTGTAGGAAACGACCAAGAATGGTATGCGTTCATCAGTTCGACAATGATCCGAAAGAACCATTGCGGAAAACGCTCAGTGAAGAAGAGGCGGGAACGGAACAAGGGTGGACACTATTCGGCGTTCTCACCCTGCAAGTACTAGCCATCATCCCTCTGTTCGTCATAGGAGTGCTCGTTCTGTATTTCTTAGTCATAGGTCTATACAACGACATCCATAGACTAGTGGATAGGATATTCTGCGGCCATCATCACACCACAATGCCCTTAATCGATCCCTTATATCCCCTAAATCTAGATTTATTCTAGAACAGTCTCCTTGTTAAATTAAATCAGATCACGTCTCAGTCTTCTGCCAAATTAAATCTTCGTATCTCCTGCTGTTTTATTTTTTGAGTTATAGCTCCGACATTCGATGACCTTAGATCAGTAGAGCAAATGGGCCAAGAATCAAACTTCTTAAAATTTTATAGGATAATGTTTTATTGACAGTAACTGAATATTTTTCATAATTTATAATTGAGCAATTTTGTCCTAATTTGGCATTGTTTTATGTTATAATTGGAATGTGTTGGCAGATGAGACGAAATTAAATTTACGTAAATCTATCTGAAATATTATACAGTTTAAATTAAAGACAAAAAGGAAATATTGATTCCTGATCATCAACATAAATTTTACACTATTTATTGTCTTCAATTGAATAATATTATTTGTTAAAAAGTAATATATCTCAATAACAATAACATTATGAAATCAGAACTTTGTAATGAAAATCTGTAATTTGGTCCAAAACTTCCATTTTTAAATAAAAATAATTTTAGAAAAAAAATTACTGATATAATATTATTTCAATAAAATTAACTTATTACTTGTAGTTGTAAAGGAAAAAAAAGCGAAATTGCTTCGGATGTTGACTTGTGAACTATCAAGCTGCTAAAATTTCTTGAAGAACGTTTTCTTTCGCCTAATTGGTCCTTGCTAAAGCGGTATTTTGTAATGTAAATATGAACAAAATTTGAAATAGTCCTCATTGATGTAGATGACCTTCCATCTTGAAAACATTTGGCCGTTGCGTTGCGTTGATCTATCAGCAGTTTTTCGAAACTAACTCGAGATAATAAGCAATCGCATCTATAAACTTTAACCAGATGTACGTCTTTAAACTTTTAACTAGTGGTTAACCATTATTGCCTGGTTGTAGCAGCCGAGAGTATACCATAAAAATGTTGTGCTAAAGTATAAAATTAATGGCGACCCATTTAAACGCGCGCGGACATTCAACGTGTGCATAATCAATTTCAACTAACAAAAAAAAAAAAATTAATTCTTTAATGAAACAACCGCGACAGGAATCGAACCTGCAACCTTCTGATCCGAAGTCGGACGTCTTCTCCATTAGGCCACGGGGACTACATTCAAATTATTGTTAGATATTGCTTACACTCCCTCTGTGGGCGTGACCCAATGAGAGAAGAGTCAGAAAAATAAAAAGAAAAAAGATGAAGCTTGGGAATTTTTCCCTGGACAACTACTAACTCGATCGACTTGAATTTTTTTTAATTTGGTGTCTACTACATACAATGAATATTTTTTTTATTTCTGCCTATCCCGAAAAATGCGGAAACAGTCAATTGTGTCCGCAATAGCCAAATTTCAAGTTGATCGGGTCAGTAGTTGTCGAGCAAATAATTCCCAAACTTGCCGAAACAGTCGACTGTGTTCACATTTTTCCGGATATGCAGAATTAAATACCCCATTCCTACAGTGTTTGGGCCTCTGAACACGATGGTGAAGTTCGGGAGTTTTTAGGGGGGGAGACAGACTCGAACGGACGGATATACAGAACAAATGCAATATTTCCCAAATGTGTCACTAAAAATAATTGTTAAACGAAGTTAGGTTTTCCTATGCATTTCTCACACCATCCTGTCTCTCCGTCTGTCTTTCTTTACGTGGGATAGTATGAAAGATCTTTCAGGTCGACGTGCTCGGCAGTCATGCCACCCACTTTCAATTAATCTAATCTAAGTTTTCCTAAAGGCGATCGAATGATTATAGTGCTCCTTGCAGCAGATCGAGGAAGTTGCAAATTAGTAACTCTGCAAAAGACAACGTAAAATATATATCCTTATATATTATTTCTCAAAGGTGTTTTAGTGTTGGTACGCGATAGCTACCTTAATACTTCCTCAACATCAAAGATTGAGACATCATTTTGAATATAACGTTCCCCGCTAATGACGAAAAATAAACAAATTGTTTAAATTTAATGTTTTCGTTAAAAAACTTTTTTTTAAAAACCTTTTTAAAAAAATGTAGTGAAGCTTTAACAGAAGCGACTTATCTTTTGAAAGCGAAACAATATTTCAAATAATTCAATAGCGTCGTAAAGTTCAAATATATCATTTTTTGAATAAAAATGCACTTTAAAATGATATTTCATCGTCTATTTAATAAGAACAGATAAAAAAACAAATAAATATTTATATTTTAATAAAAATAAATGATTTACTACAATAAAAAACATAAAAATTTGTCAACTTCTCATATATTATTTCTCAAAGGAGTTTTTTTTTATTTCCCTGAATACTTCATCAAAATCAATGAATGAGATATAATTTTGCAGATGATTTTTCGTCGTTAGCGGTGAACGTAAACAAATTGTTAAAATTAATGTTTTCGTTAAAAACTTTTATTTTAAAAATCTTTTTATAAAAATGTCGAGGGCGCCATCTATTGACAATCTGTTCATTTATTTATTTCCACTACCAATCGGTGACTGATCAATATACCATGCGAATTATTCGCACGTGTCAACCTTTTTATAAAAATGGAGAAGGCGCCATCTATTGACACTGTGTTTAACTAACATGCACTACAGCTGTTGGATTTGTTTATTAAAATATTTATCAAAGGTGTTTTTTTTTGTTGCGAATTATTCGCACGGGTCAGCTAGTATATATATATATATAGCCGGAGAGCGATTTGGGATTTGAAAACGCTAATACCAAAAAACAAATCACTGTTTCTATGAAGATATAATCTAATTACCTCCACGTCTTCAGCGGCAAAATTTAGAAACAATTTAGAAAACAAAAACGCAATATATTAAGACTTTGCTCTTTTTTAAATTTAAAAACTACAATCAAACTATCTAAAATTTAAAAAAATTACCAATATAATAACTAAATTACCTAAATATAAACGAAGCAATAAAGAGATTAGGAGTTTTTATTACTTATTGAATTAACCAAATTTTATGTATTAAATTTAAAATTTAAACCAAATTACCAAAAATATAAATATAAACACTATCCGGCCACTTTATTAGGTACACCTCTGCTGTGCGCACAAATGCTGTGTCTCACAAAAACTCAAGCCGGTGGGGGCAGTGTCTTGGTGTGGGGGATGTTTTCCTGGCACACGTTGGGTTCATTGATATCTCTGGAGGCACGTCAAGCTGCTAGAGCATATCTAAACATCATAGCTGGCCAAAACCGTACATGTTAACAGTTTATCCTCATGCAGATGGCTACTTCCAGCAGGATAATGCGCCGGTGCACAAAGCCCGCATCACTATGGGATGGTTTGAGGAACATGACGATGACTCTTCCTTGCAGTGGCCCGCTCAGTCCCCGGATCTCAGCCCGATTGAAAATTTGTGGGATGAGCTGGAACGGATTGTTCGCTCCAGGCCTACACCCCCATCAAATCTTCAGAAACTGCGTGACACTCATGTCTGCATGGTACACAATACCTCAACAACGTTTTCAGCATCTTGTGGAATCCATTCCTCGACGAATTCAGGCTGTTTTAAGGGGTAAAGGAGGCCCAACACGATACTAGGTAGGTGTACCTAATAAAGTGGCCGGCAGTGTATATATACATATATAAGCTTATATTTGGAACTCTTACGCTCATCGCTTAGCAACAACAAAATATTGTGAAAACTGCAGTTGCAAAACAAACGCCTAGAATATAGGCCTAAATGACGCATCCATTTAATAACGGAGATTAATGGTTAAAAAATTACAATCCAAGTCACGAATGAAAACACTTTGCCAATCTCAACCTAGTTGCGCTGCCAGCCTATAAATAAATCCCATGATTTGTAAGGAGACCTTTTTAATAAAAAGAAAACATTTAAAAGTCGTGCTATTAAGGTGTTTTGTTTTGTATAGCTACTGATTATTCGTCGTCATGATTTGCGTACATTTTTATGGTGACCAAGCATCGAGCCGCTGGTTTTTAATGAAAAGCATTCACAGTCTTATTTGTATCGTAATCTTTCCTATTGACTATGTTCTACAATTGTATAATTTACCTTATTGTTATTACTACCGAAAAAACTGATAGGTTTATGTATAGAAACGTGACCATATCTTTGACCCATCGACAATCCTTCGTTCAGTATTTCCTTTATTTTTAGAGGCCCCAAGGTTACAGCTTGCCTGTAAAACCGCTAAGGGACCGCTCTTGGTTTTATCCTGTCTGTCTGTCACACTCTGTAGCGGCCAAACGGTTAGATATTCGAATGAAACCTTCACCATTGTGTTCAGCATCAAAAAGTAGGTGACCACGTGTAAAAAATCAGATCTCTAGGACCATTCCCTGACCCCCCCAAGGCGTTTTCTGTCTTGAAAAGGCGTTTTTAAAAGACAACGCCTTGGGATGGTCAGGGAGTGGTCATAGAGGTCTGATTTTTTACACGTGGTCACCTACTTTTTGATGCTGAACACAATGGTGAAGGTTTCATTCGAATATATCTAACCGTTTGGCCGCTATATAAGTGTTCCATCCAGACAGCATAAAAGCAAGAGCTGTCCTCTAGCGGTTTTACAGGCAAGCTGTAATAAGTGTTTAGCTAATAATGGGTTGCTAAAAACCAAGAAACCTAATATTGTTTTAATTTCCTTTTTATGAATGTGAATGTTGCTAATGCAAAAGGCGCAATTGTTGCGTGTAGTGTCATTGTTGTGATGGTTGTAGAGCTGCATTATAAATGTGATTATGGCGACGTGCGGAAAAACGAAATGCTGATGCAAAGCGAGAAGCTTGACGCTTGCGAAAAGAACGGTCTCGGTCAAAATTGTGTTTATAAAATTGTGCATATTACGGGGCCGCTTTGCTTTTGACACTGTCTAAAAGCATTGTTAAATTAAAGCAAGATGAAGAAGGTGTAGGTATGTTTAGTATCTTTCCTCTTGATGATATCCTTCCTTTTTTTATGTTAAAGTGCAAAGCTTTTGTAGACTAATACTATTTATAAAAATTATATATCTTAAAAGTTTTAATTTTTCGTGAAATGAAATTTCACAATTACTATTTTAAAAGAGTAAAAACGCCTTCAAAAAATCCAACCAAATAATGCATGAAAATTGAGATTAGTCAATATCTCGCTTATCTACCAAATTTCATCAAAATCGGTGAAATGGAAATCGATATGGTTTTCTCCGGTATCGGCAACATACTGAAATCGAAATATCGCAAGCTCAGTCACAGACAGAGTCTTCAAAAAGTGAGCACCCGTTGCTACCGCTCCCCGGATATCCACATCGGAGCACAAGTGAACCATCGATCGAAGCGCCGTCATAGCGAAAAAGTTTAACATAGCTAGCAAAATGGCGGACACAGATAAGAAATAAACTGATATTCAAGCTACAGCATAAAAGGATAGAAGGGGGGGGGGGGGCACGGCATGAAAACTATCAGCTGAAACAAAATGATCCTTCCAGCTATTTTTCTGAAATATGGAAGTTTATTTGCTTTTTATATATATCATTGAAGTTAAATCAGTTGACAAATGGTGAATCGCAGTAATTTGTGCCGCCATGTTGCCAATTCTCAGTGTCGATCATGCGCACATGTCTCTTCAGCAATCGGAGCAAGGTTCGCTCACTTTTTGAAGACACCCCCGAGTGACACTCGTAATGTTGTGAATATGGAATGTAATGCTGGTCTTCAGGTCCCTAAGTTGGCTAGGTGTTCACGATAAACAAGATCTTTTGAGATCCCCCCCCCCATGTCAAAATCGCATGGGTTGAGATCCGGCGAACGTGCTGGCCAAGCTGTACGAAAATGGCAGCTCATGATTCTGTCGTCGGTAAAAGTAGCCCGAAGCAACCGCTTGACGGGGGTGGCGATATGAGGTGGGGGCACTATCCTTCATGAAAACCTAAACTTTCAAAATGCTGTTATTTTGATAAAACAGCTTCACAAGAAGTTCGGGATTGTTTGATAACATTGTCATTATGCAGTGATACCAAAAAAGTGACGCATTTCTCACCTGTCTTTCAGTTTTCAATCACGTGTCGTAGTATGTGGATTTGTCATATGCATCATCCACTGCAGTATTGCAGCGGCATGTATCGTTCTATGGCCAACTTCGGAAGTACTTTTTTTTTTTTGCGACAAACACAATTTCATCGCTACGGTCGTCCTGATGTGAAATCGTTCCTCTGATTGGTTCTCCATTCGAAATGTTAACTTTTAATTATGAACACCTCTTTCCCTATATTGTATATATATCTGTTTTAATTTATGAATATTTTGAAATACAACTATCGCATCATACTGTGCCAACAAACCACCATACATTGAATAATGAAAACTACGTTTTTCGCGAAAACTAATTCATTTCCAGACCATGTTTTATTTGAGCTTTTTTGTTTGTCTTAATGAGTAGAACCTACCTTTAAAGTCTGTACATGGTATTTTGAATCACTCTGTTTTATATATTCTTAATAATCATTCTTAAAAAGTGTTTATATAATAAACTGTGAAGATAGTATATAAAATTAAGAAAAACTAGCTAGAACCCATGTTAGCTGGCAAAGGTTTTATTAAAATAAGCTTCATCAACTTTTATTTTTCAGATATAATTTAAAAGAAAAATATCCAATAATTTTTTTGTTTTCCATTTTACATGTATTTTTCACCAAAGGGATTATTAATATCTGTACGTGATACCATATAGAGCAGCGTTACTCTATATTCCTCAATGGATTGTTTCGGAATATTGTAATACAAAATGAATTAATACCTTCCAGTCATTTGTCAGTGATTATTTCTATTTTTCAATCACTGAGACCGTAGGCCATTTTTAATCTTAAAAATCATTAAGCCTTGATTGGTTCAAAAATTAAATTACAATTCTTGTCGTCGCATGATATAGTTACAATCTGTTTGGTTCTGTTGTGTGTATTTTAGGTCATCCTTTGCAGTTTTTAGTTTAAAATCTCAGAGACAGGCAATGCTTAAACACAACAATCCACGATTTTTCTTACTATTTCTAGAGCCATGGAATTTTCTATTTAAATGTGTTAAATTTTGACGAGGGGAACAACGGCCCTCAGAAGAGGTTGACTCTCGTGTCACAGGAGTACTTCGGTGATGTTAACTGGGATGTCTGCGATTGGGGGTGGTCTGGATCCAAAAATCCTTTGCAGGAGCTGCACAATGTCCATGAACAAACCCATCACGATGAAATAGATAATCACAGCACCAACAGCAACCACAGGTAGAGCAGCCAGGATCTGCAAGGCTACAATCAGATAGTCGATAGGAGTAGGTCGCCGAGGCATTAGACTTACTGCTTGTACGCCGATATCCGCTGTTGTAGGTAAAGGCGGACTGATTATTTTTGGTGCAGAAGGGATTTTCGTCGAAGGAAGAGATCTCTAAAGGAAATAAAAGAAAAAAAAGGTTAAGATTACAAACTGCTAATCCCTATTGGGCAAACCGCAAGAAAATTTTAGTTGTTTATCGATTTTCTTATGCTTGCGTAAACTGCCTTCTTATGTAGTATAATCAGAAATTTTCACATCCATGCCACATTCGGGATTGAAACCTTGAAGCATCATGGCAACACAGGATTCAGTAATTATCGAACGGTTAGAACTAACACTCCTAAAATTTAGTTTTTCTTTATCTGTTACTAACAAATTAAATTGGATTTCTTTGAAGTGACCTATTGTAAAACCTTAGCGTAGATGTACAAAAATTTCAGGATATGGTCAAAAGTAAATTTAAAATTTCACAAGCAATGCCTTCCCTTATTCAATTTATTATTCCTGAGCCTCAATTAAAAAAGACTTAGAAACAAAACAAAAACAAAATGAGTCACAGGATAGCTAGTTTGAAATCACTGAATGAAATTCACTACAAAGATATTTAAGGTAAAGTATCTAACAGAACCATGATTATCAGAGTTCTGATTAAGTTTTTGTTTTTAATTGCAATGACCGTAGAAGAGTGCTTCACAACATTTTTAGTATCAAGACTCAATTAAATATGTGATAAAGGTTTGCGGCACACAAAACGTTGTTCTTTTAATACCCCTTGGCATATCAAACCTTTCCGTTGCTTTATTACATATAATCGAATCCTTTATGTCAATATGATTTGCACATGAAAGACTATTTTAAACAATTAAAAATACCATGAAATGACTAGAAAATGCCTCTTTTAAGCTGATTTTCAATATTAACCTTCATTCTTAGAATGACGCAAAAGGTAGAATAACTTTCTGTTTTGTTTTGAAAGTAGATGAATCTATTCTAGTTTCTTGAAGCTAATACTTATTCTATTATTGGCCGCGCGGTTGGCGTTGTCTCTATGACATCGGCCTCTCACCTCTGAGTACCGGGGTTCGGTTCTCATGTGGGTTTCGTGATGGTGGACAATCCGCGCTGGGCAGGTTTTCTCGGGGTTCTCCCGTTTCCCCTGCACTTCTCCTACCATACTTTCTCTGTCTTTCTCTCCATCTGTCCTTATTTCCGTGGTATAGTACAATAGTCTGCCACCCACATTCACTACATAACATATTCTATTATAACCTATATAATACTTAGATACTCTCTCAGAATTTTCCTGTGTTACACAAGGGCATCCTTCTAGCACATTGGTTGAGAAACTGAGTGAAGAGGCGTTACTACAAAATGGAGTCGAAACTGTCCAAGCTTTGTTACCAGTGGAATCCCAGAAGGAAAAGTACAACAGTCCATTCACTGCTACATGAGTAACAGGTGGACAGCAGTGACACCAACAGCATATTTTTTTAAGTAAATCTGATTTACTGTTATTAATGCTATTAATTATTACTGCTGTTAGTAAAAAATACCTGACTGAGCGAGATGTATTAAATGTAATAAAAATCACAACCCGGATTTTTTTTTTCAAATGAATAAAAATTACGCATTCATTAAACTTTGTAATTATATCTTAAATATTTATAGATAATGTCCATAACGTTCCACCAATATTATAAAAAAAGTGATAAAAGTAATATTTTATTGGCGTAATAAAGGTTAGGGTTAGTGGTTAGTTTAGATTTTTGAGAAAAAAGAAACAGTTTTACCCCTCTTATTTCTGATCTAGATTTGTCTTTAGAGATTGGCGGTAAATCTTCTGTTGTGACACATTTGTCTACCTTGGAATCTGAAAGAAATCGTATATAAGTTTCAATCAGTTTCATTTTCAGAATAATCTTAAGTCATCTATTAGCATGCATTTAAATGGATCGAAAATTCTTATAGCTAACAGATCTTTTTACTTAACCTTGGACAGAAGCCACAGTGAAACTGTCCAAAACAGAATGGTGCTAAGTCAGTCTGACGTTTCTAAAATCCTAGGATCACAAAGAGTAAATTCATCCCATTTAATGATATTGCAATAACACGATGTTAGACAAATAGGCTATAACTAAAGCGGTTCTGTGACACTGTTTTCTTCAATCTGCCTAAAGCATTTCTGAAAATACTACAGATGTGAAAATGTTATAAAAAAAAAATGGTTTATGGATGTCAGTAGCGTACCAAGGGGGGGCCGGGGGGGGCGGTCCGCCCCGGGCCCCCACCAAGATTTTCTTTTTTTTTTTTTTTTTGCTTGTAAAAAGCAAGACTAGGGGGCCCCCTCCACACAAGATTTCCTTTTTTTTTTTTTTTGCTTGTAAAAAGCAAGACCCACCTACAACTCCCGCCCCGGGCCCCCAAAGGCGTTGGTACGCCACTGATGGATGTTAAGTATGTGTGTGTGTTTTGTCTGTGGATTACCAAGTGAATACATTCAAACTAATAATCAGAATTTGGCCGCCATGACACTAAATTACGCCTGGAAGCCCACGTGACAACAGTTATTCAAAATGTCAATATAAAAGAAAAAACAACAATAAGTGAAATTCATACTTAAAAAATGTTTGAATTTAGGATAATAATTATGTTATAAGAAATTGCAATTAATAAACAATATTGCAATTCCTTATTTTCGCATTATTTTAATTATATTCATATAGTGCTGCTTCTTTAAAATATTTGCTTTATTATTTTTACATTATATCGCATTATATTTGAAGACAGTTTTTACGTGTGCGTAACGTATGAAGATAATATAAAATTGAAAAGAGCACACAGGCATATACTAAGAACAAATACATTTAATTAAATAGGACTCCAATCTTTTTCAAGCTAACACATGCGTGGCAAATACAAGTCTATTTAAATGTTCATCAAAATAAGAAATTTCAAATGGTGACGTAACGGACTGAACGCCCTCTGGTGTTGGATCCACGCAACAAATTTTAATCTGTGCTGCCATCTGGTGGAAAACGGATTATATTTAGTTTACAACATTTTGTTTTTGAACAACAGACGTCGCTGAATACCATTTTTAATTGCCAAGCCCCTTTAACTGATTTGTTAATTGTCGGTAACAAATATTACGTCAATTGTAGTTACAGTGACTTTTCCCTCTCTTTATTGTACAGAGGGACAAAATTTTATATAAATAGGACATAATTTAGAAAACACTGAAATCACTTCTGTAACCGTCCTAGATTCGATACTTAATATCTTCCTAATAATATCTTCATTAGGAATACTATTTTTTAAACAACTTTTTGTTATTAGTGCATGTGAACATCTAATTCTTAATTTTCAATTGTGATTATGCATTATTTAACTATGGACCCATTGCGTAACCTTGGCTGACGAAGAATAAAAGGTGTTCCAATTGAAAATTATTCATTTCTTCGTCGAAGTTAGAAACTAGAATAGCTATTTCACTAAATGATTCTTATTACATTTACTGATTTGTTAATTTTCTTGCATCATAGTTTACTCATTGTGGTATATATTTTAAGATTAGTAGACAATTTTATACACAAAATAAAATTCATTTTCGATAATGCAAAATCGCATTATTTTAAAAGCCAGGATATAATCCGCATCCGTAACTACATGTAAAAAATTTTACACTTAAAAAAAAAGATCGTTCTAAAATTAAACATAAAACTTAAACGTAGAATTACATGCAAAAGAAAAAGTGGTATTTCGAAATGATATTAACAGATGGCGCCGAATGCTAAATGAAACTTTAATTACGTCATACATTATACAATTTCAGTTACGTAAGTTTCCACAATAATAACAATAATTGTAAATATTAAAACAGGTTGTCTTAAAAAATACGCCAAATTTCTCATTATAGGAATGAAACACGATGAAGCAAGGGAGATTGTTTTGAAGGGCTAGAGACATAGGCCTAACTGCAAAGTTAAACAACGACGATATATTTCACTGAAAATGCTATTTTTGTGGAGTCAAGCTTTACTGAAATACCTACCATTATTCCTCAATCTTAAATTATTAGCATGTAATGCAAAAGAAATAAAAATGACGTAAAAAAGAATAGCATCCTCAGAATCAGAAAAAGAAGGATGTTGGAACGAAGGATAAAAAGTTTTAGTTTGTTTTCTATTCTATTTTTTTTTATTTATTTATTTTTGTTATAATTATAAATAGACTTTTACACTAAGAACATTTGTATTTTAGCTTTCCGATGATAGATAACTAAGTAAACACGATAATATACTATACGTACATACAACAAATATAATAACTTATAAGACAGGCAGTAAGGGAAACGAGACACAACGAGCTTTTAAAATATATATACATAAATAAAATATATTAAAAATGGTGTAATAACATGTTGGACAGTTTCATTAGGCGGTTTTATGCCATGACATGGTCAGCATTGATAATGTTCACAAAAGTTCTTATATAAGAAAATAAAGTAAATTTGAATTTCAGGGTTGAGTAGACTTCTTATATAAGAACATTATCAATGCTGACGATGTCATGGTATAAAACTGCCTGACGAAAATATATAACATGTAATTATATCTTTTTTTAATATATTTGATATATATTAAAAACTTTATATATTTTGTGTTGTTTTCCTTATTGCCTGTCTTATTCGATGGCTCACATACCTTAAATATCAGATTACTTATAACTTACATAAAACCTTTCCAAATATATTTAAACAAGGCAATACACGTTCCAAATTGCCTTGTTTAAATCTAATTCATTTCAAAACGTCCAAAGCTACTACCTTAAAACATTTAGAAAGTTTTATAGTAGGCAGCAGCTTCATTTCGAATGAATTTTTTGATACCGGGAATAAAAAAATAAAAAAACCCAGCTTCCCTTTATACCATTTTAAAAAGAAATGTTGCTCTGCTTCGCTTCAGCATAGAAGCTAAGTCTGGACGACTGGAAAGCATCCGTAAATCAACAGGAATAAAAACGACAAATTTTGAATTCTAACCAATATACGATATAATAATAATATCACTGCAACGAACTACAGTAAAAAATAACAATCTCTGAAAATAAAGAAAATAAGAAAATAAAGAAAATAAAGTAAATTTGATTTTCAGGGTTGAGTTGACTTCTTATATAAGAACTTTCAAATTTGATTTCAATAACTTATTATTTGCATCGATATTTATCCAGAAGGAAGGTAGGCTTATAAGATCACCATGTCTGAATGTTGCGTCTCCAGTTAATATTTCCCCTTCCAGTAAATTTAGAACTAGTGAACGTATCTTGTTGTCATTTAATTATTTTTGGAAAGATTTTCTTATTGAAAAAATTCAATATGGCGGCGAAATAAATCGTTAGGCTTTGCTGTGAATGATTCATCAGACAGTTTATATTATATTTTCACAGTGGATTATGATTGGTCAGTAAAGAAACATTGTGATTGGTTTAATGAGAGAACAGCTGATTGGGTTCAGTAATAACTCAGAATTTTTTGGTCAACCTAATTTAAAGAGAGGGTTCTATGAATAATTTCCTTAGCTTTTTTTTCTTGTGCATAGTAGTAAAAAAATACATTAAATAACACTGATGTATTTGAATAAGGTAAACAGGCTGCAAGTTCTTTTAGGATTAATTGGTATATTAAGAGTTGTCATAGAGTACTAAAAAAAAAAAATCATATATAGAAAAAGACTTTTGTTACCTTGACACAGACAAGAGTCCATGAGTTCAGGCATTGGGTCAGGTGAAGTAAAATACCTATTCAGAGCCCAAACGGCAACAACTGATGTAAAAGCACAAACCATAGAAGAGAATAAACAACACAGGGCTGTTTGAACCACCCACGTTACCTAAAATGGATAAATAATAATTAAAATAGCTAAGATTAGATAATTTCTGAGAAATTTAGAACATTTTCGAAATATGCTGAATGTTCTTTAACTATTTTTGAATAGAATACCATATAAGTAATGTCGTCGCTGTTATATCAAAATGTCGTATGTAAAAAAAACACAATTTTCAGTAGCTAAGAAAAGCTTCTGTTTTCATTTTCTATTAACCCTAAATACTTGATACCATAATTGTAAACTTTCGTTGGCACATCATGCAATGTGTAGGTATTTGTTTTAACAAATTTCTTTTTGTACTGCACTGTTACTTACACACGATGTTTTGCAATTAGTTTTGTTTTTTTTTTTCTTTTAAGTTAACATGCGCTTTGTTTTTAATCTGTAACTTGAGTTCTATCACCTGAATCCCATACAACAATTTGAGAGCAGATGTAGCTAACAAATTCAAGTGTTTTTCCTCAATAAAACTTTTTGGTAATTTTGACATACGACATTGTGATATAACAGTGACGATGTTTAAATTTAAAAAAGAAAATCACTGAAAATATTTCTCTGTTATATAAACATATAATTCAGTGTGTTTAATAATAGATTTATGTGATCTGGTACAGTGATGTTCAATGTGTGGAGAAGACATTTATCTAAGGGGGGAGATACGTTAAAAATTCTAATTAGAAACATATTAATTACTAGTTGATAAAATATTTGATAGATTAATTCTCATTTGCTAAAACAACTTTTATTTATCCGGGCGCTACAATTCAGATATACCGTTGTTTATTTAATAGTCTTTATATGATAGGAAATTACAGTCGTCGCGGCGAATGTTGAAACCGGGAACACATTATCATTGACTAATTTCTCCAGTATCAATGCCATAAGCTCCGCAGGAATTATCAATCTCAATTATGAAAAATAGGAAATATCAAAAATCTCACATACATCTTCTTGAAATCGACGAGCAACGTTAAGAATAATTTCCCTAGCTTGACACTCCTCGTCGAAATGTTGAATGTGAAGCAGCGACCGCCATTTTTTCTTCTATTTGAATGTGACCGACCGGCCAGGAAAGGAAAATCTATAATCTGCGTTGCATTCTGGGAGTTTCAACTCTGGCCGCGAAGACTTTAGTAAAATGTATTTGTAAAATGTATTTGTAAAATTAAAACTTACTGTTTAATTACTAAGCTTTCTTATTAAGCTGCCCTGGAATTTTATTTATGCAGAGGTAAATGAAATACTTGAATTATTCACCAATAACCTTTAGTTCAGTTGTATTAGATGGTACACGAACAAAATAAGTTAAATACCACTGATATATTAAATTCATTAACACTTTTTGAAAACAAATTTGAACCATAGTTTGTTCAAAATGGTGAATATGTGAAAGTTATTTGTAAGTAAAAGTATGTCAGTTTAAAAGAAAAAAAATATGGGGAACGACACCTTCCCCTCTACTCAGCACTTAGCATTTTTTGAAAAATAAAGGTCTTTAAAAAATAACAGCATAATCAATGACTTACAGAATTTCACAGCAAAGGACTTACGACTCCAATTTTGTACATCAGAATATTAATGCGATGTAGAAAACACGAACACGGCAAATGATACAAAGTATTTCTCCTTCTACTCCAAATTGTCTGCTTCAACAATGTGGTTTCGTGGTTGTATCGCATGCGGCCCATGAAGCGTTTTGGAGCGGCCCGCGGGGCGTGTTGGAATTTTTTTTTTTTTTGGTTGTTAAAGTAAGATTTTCGTTTTTTTTTTTGGATGTTAAAATTTTTGGCCCAAGTGCGGCCCGCAGTAATCCCCACATAACAAATTTGGCCCTTTTACAAAAAAGGTTGCCGACCACTGAATTAAAGGATTTGAGGTTAATCCTGCATTTTAAGTTGATAAAATGGCAGACCCACTTGAAATAGCTGAGTCTATAAACAACTTCATGTTTTTTTACATATAATTTCTGTAATCGATTGTAGATAAATCTCATGTTTTGTACTAAAAATGATGAACCTCATTACTTTACTAGATGAAGTGATTTATTTTTTTTTAATTTAATAACTCACGGAAGGATATTATTAAATTATTGATATACATTTTAGGTTTTACTTTTTTTTTTTTTATTTCATAAAGACTGAAGTTTATATAAAAATGTAAATGCGAAGGGAAAGGGCCTGTTATTTGGAACAATGATTTCTTAAAGCGGCCATTTTATTTATTTACATTCATTCAAAGCTTTTGATTTGTAGAAATAATGATAATTTCTTTATTAATAGCTCAGTGAATTTATGTTTTGTTTAGTTATGTGCGTTCTTTGTTTTATTTTACTGTAAAATGTTTCTAACGCACGTTGAATTTCTTGTCTAATTCTTTATTAATGTTTTACCGGTATAGTTGCCCGATGAGACCAATTCGGTTCCCTCGCTGCGTTCCTCTCCCGTGATTCACTGTGAGTTTGAGGCTGGACGGGAGGAGTTCGACAGTCACCGACCGCCGAGATCTCCGTGTCCGAGACGATGGTCGAAAGGGCCGAAGAAGTCTCGTCATGATGTCGCCCAGCAGTCGGCATCGATATCGAGGACCGTTCCAGTCTTCTCTCACTAGGAGGCTCCGTCACCAGTGGCTCCCTGTCCTCCTCCATGGGCTGTAGGTGCTGCTGCGTCCGGCCGAATGGCGCCCAGTTCACTGCCCTCTGGCGGGCGAAATTACTCCATCGCGATGGGCCTTGAGTGAAGAACTGAAACGGGAAAAAAAGGATTGAAATATGAATGAGAAAGAAACAGAAGAAAACAAAAAATTCGTATAACGATTGAACTGCGTGTAGTCAGAAGCAAACGGTAGCATTAGCACGTTAGAATTTCGTTATTCTGAAAACAGCCATTAGCAGAAACACATTTTGCATGGTGGTTGTAACATTGCAGAACTTAACACATTCTACATGGTCATAATCTGCAAAATGTTATAAAAAAATACATATATTTATCTACTGTTAAAGTTCCATTCAGTCTAGGGAGTTTTGGTTCCTAGGGCTATGTCTGCGACCAATTAGATGTATCTTTGTCTACTAGTAGATTATCTCTTCTCATTTTCACCCTATTTTATGTAGTGGACAGAAGTTAATTTTGTTCTTGACTAAAAGTTTAAACTTAGTTAATCATCCCTGGGGATAAAGTAATTGTGGACTTATAAAGATGGTTCATTTGGGAAGTTAAAAGCTCACATCAGATCATATCTGTAGAAAGTTATTTACATAATTTATAAAAGCCAATCAAGTAGGCAGTGAGATATTCGAATATGTTAATAACGAAATGACAGACTTTAATTCAGTGCTTTGGGACTGGATGAATTTTTAAGGGCAAAAAGCATTAAGTCTGTTACCTTCCATTATATTGTATGAAACTAAGCGTATATAAATTTGTAAATTACAATAATTTATAAAGATAAATTACAGTATTTCCAATTAAAACAGCAATTACGTAATGCATTTTATTTTGAATGACATTTCGAATGACATCAAAATCATATAATACCATACAGTTTCAGCACATTGCGTTATGTTTCTTAACGTGATTTTTTTATTAATAAAGTTTCAGCATGTTTTGTCAATTAGAATACCTGCAATCCTCCAATTAATGGATGATTTACAGTCTGTAATTCTAATCCTTTAGTTGATATAATCCACCATTTTGAAAAGCTTCACACCATGACAGTTAGCCTTCATTTAACGATGATTTCTAAAATCAATTAATTTTTCTTTGATGAAAAACACATTTTATAAAAACAAGGGGAGATATCAGGATAAATAAATGGCTTTTGCCAGTCATCCTAGGCTATTTCCTAGGTCTGTGTGGTTGCTCTGTTAATGTTAATAAATTAAGTGACTCTTAGATGTTAAGATATATCCATTCATATTCCAAAACTGTATACTGAACTTTTTTTTTTATAAGTAAAAAAAAAATTAAGAAGTTAAGACAAGTTAATCGTTGCATGTCATTAAAATCTAATTTATGCCGGATGAGCGATTTCTTTCCGGTGTATTGGTGGTTTACTTTAAAATCTCTTAATAAATGCCTGTAATTCACTAGAGAATATTTACTATGCAACAAAAGGAAAAAAAAATATAAGATAGGCATAGGAAGTTTGTGTGGCATTTATCCAGGAAATTTAAATTTGAAAATCACTAATTAGCATAATTTAAATTTTATGGATAAACGCCACAGAAACTTACTATGCCTATGCTATTTTTTTTTTTTTTATTAGATTGAAAATCACATATCTAATCTTATTTTTACGCACTCATGTTTGTCTAGACAACGTGGACCTATTTATTTTTTATTTCGAGAGGGGGGGAGGGCGCCAATTTAGAGCATTGATCATGAACGACAAAAAAAAAAGTCGTTTTGAAAATTTTGGGGGAAGATTCCTTCAACTTGCCATCAAAAGAAAACAAACCAAAAAAAACTGAAGGTCAATAGGGTTAATTCTGTACATTTCAGATTCGTAGCGGAGTGTTTGTTACACTCAAGTAAAGCGTTCAACTAAACATATTTCTAAGTTCATTAGAAGTTTTTGAGTGTTTCAAAAATTTCTAGATCCATTTATAACAAGTTACAGTGAAATTAATATATAATAGTTAGCGTATTCATGCAGCACTTACAAAAAAAAAAGTTTTATGCATTGAATCTGCTTAGGTAAAAGGAGATAACAATTTTGGAAGTTTTATATACTTTAGCGCAACGTTATTAAATCAAATGCCCCGTTAAACCTTGAAATTTTAAATAAATAATTTACAAAATCATCAATGGCATTTGGTCAATAATGTATAATACCTCTAAATTGTTTTTACATTTTATATTTACATAACTATATAACGACTAAAACTTTTCAGGAATTTAATACATATAATAAAAAAATTGAAAGAAATAATAATAATAATAATAAAGCAGTAAACGAAAGTTAAAATAACAATTTAGGCCAAAGAGTGACTTTAAAAGATATAAAATGTATCATTTAAATAATTAATTCAAGTTTGTAAATCCATTTTATTTCTAAGAAAAACTATAATAAGTCTTAATGGTTTGTATTTTTAAGGTTACTTAATGCCCCACCGAATATGTTGTTGTTTAGGCCTATGACATATTGACTGACGATATTCCACTGATATTTACCCTATAACGCGACGATCTGTCAGAACTCCTGCTACTGCTATCTTCAGTATTCACTTCTTCATCTTCCGCGGCCATTGGTAACTAATCCTTTCGAATTTTTATTTATTTCGTCAAATTTTGGTTTATGATTTTGAGTCTATATCATGCGGCATCTCGATTGTGACTGCCAAGTAATGGCCGGCAGATTTCCGCCATTGTTGGCCGAGGCGCAGAGCTCGCTTACGTGCGCGTTATTGCGCAACAATGGCTGACTCCTGCGTTACGTGAGAGAGGTTTTCTGTTAAGAGCTTTTAAAACATTTTAATTGCAATTTTACGATATATTGTTCTTTTTTATTTTATTTTATTTCTTCACAGCTTAGGCTCAGTTTACAATACAATGTGTCATCTTTGCAGAAGAAGCCTGATTTTGTAAATTATGTTGCTATTCTACATAACTAAACAGGGTACCTTTAATAAGACAATGATTCTGGGTAATCTGTAGTGATAACGACTATTATTGCTAGATATACACTCAGCTCTCCCGTAGAATACGTAAAGACTAAACATGAAGCGTCAGTAACATTAATATTCAAAACTTATTTATTTATCTTGGAGGAGAAGGGGTTCACTCATGACAGAATTAAGCGCATTTTAATGCATGTTTTGAGATTCCTACAAAACAAATAGCAAGAAAATTGGTCTTGCCGTCTTAGCATGATAATCGGGACAACATTCGGGATTTTTTTTATTTAAAAAATTAATATCCTCATACACAACCAAAAGACTGTTTTAATGACTTACGTAACACATTCCAATACAGGGTAATACGTAACCTGGCGTTGTCCGGTCCATCAAAAAAATATTTCATTAAAATAAGGTCTCAAACTTCATTTCATTTTTCCGGGTGATTTTTAGATTGTTGCGAAGTTAAACAGTGATAACGTTGCGAGTGCTATCCAGGGAAGTTTGCGACATTCTTTACACAACGAACATTACATTTTATGGCAAGGTCCTCAAAGAACGGATAAGCTAAACTACGAAATTGTTTTTAATTTTAGGAAATTTATCACATTTCTAAGTTTGTAATATTTCGCAGAATGACAAATAGACAAAAATCCACACATACAGAAATATAAATCTGTAAAAAGAAAAAGAAAATCATTGAGGCCGGCGAAATGCCTGCACATAAATTTTGTCACCTATAATTTTTTAGTGAGGTTTTTTATTGTTTGTTTCAGCTTTAGAGGTTCCACTGTGATTTCCACGATAAATCTGTAATTTATGTTTTTCTGTCTGTCCCGAAAATCAAATGAAAAAAGCCAAATCTAGGGAGCTATGCCTATGATTAATAATTAGTTTAGAAATAAAACCTTATTTGTTGCTATCTCTTTTAGAAATCCCTAAAAGAAAATGAAATCTGTGATTTGTTTATTTTCCATAAAAGAAAAATATTTACTATTTATAATCGACCATAGATTGTATAGAATCCGCATAATACAAACCACATCTGATGTCATTTTTGTCCGGTGTCAAAGAAATCATTTTTTTTCTCAATCCACATAAAGCAATTCTATTATATAAAAGCGTTATTTTGTCTTTCATTGTATAAGACTTTACGTTATTCCAATTTTGTGACCAAACTATAAGATATAGATTGGTCATGCAAATGGATAAAATGTAGATCTTTTTAAGACAAACAAAATGCTACGAAAATCTTTCGAAAAAAATTTTTGGTTTCCAAGATGTCGCCTTTTAAAGGGTGAAATTTTGACTTTTTCTCAATTTAAACGAAAAGTATAAAAGTTGGAAGAGAACATTATATTGAGAAAATATTGGTATTTGAAAGTTCTATCGAACGGTATATCAGTCATTAACAAACGTTTCTGCGTTTGGAAGATACATGCAAAAATGAAGTGTTTTTGCGGCAACCCCCCCCCCCCGTGTGAGTGCCAACGCGCAATACACCTGAGTTAAGCGGAGAAGCCCACAACGAGCTGGGAAGTCGTGTATTCTCCGATCTCCATATTAATTTGCTAAATAAATAAAGGTTTTTTTTTTTTAATGCTATACATGCAAGGGTTCCGGAGCAAAACGACTGTACCCGTCTAATATACACTGAAGCTCGGTTATAACGCGATCTTTCGGATCCAAGATCTCGAAGATCGCGATATAACCGAACTTTTTTTACTTCGCGATATCAAATGTCGTATATCGCACCCTATTATCGCCCACACGATTCCAAATCGATTTAAAATGGTCATTTCGCGATTACCTACATCATTCAAAGCTATGTGAGAATATTATATTTATAAATACATAAATCATTATCTTTTCAACACTTTGATAGGTCGTATTAGCCAAAATCCTCATATTTCTGTTTTCTTTCGGTTTGGCACCGCCATCTTGGCATCTTTTACAAACGACGAGTCACGTGGATCGAAACATATGCCTAGTAGATTACATGGACCTCTTTACTGGTTGTTGCGTGAGCCGGCAACATAGCGGTCTATGTCAAAGGAATATGTATGAACGCAAGTTTAAAATTGTAATGAGTCGGCAATCGCTTCCTCCAATTGTAAAATATAAAAGGATTAGCAGTAATACTCAGTAAGTAGCAAATCGCGAGCAGTTCTTGAGAGAACTAGAATCAATCGATTTTTTTCGTACTTTTTGGGCGAAAATACGGTAAATTTTGCAATTTTACAATTACCTTTTCCAAAATAGAAGGGGTCCAAGACCAAATCGCGTTATATCCGAATTTGCGATATAAACAACCGCGTTATAACTGAGCTTCAGTGTATTATAAAAACGTCTGTCATGCTGTCGTAAGACTAAGTTTTTCCAATTTTGTGACCAAACTATAAGAGATAGATTGGTCATGCAAATGGATAAAATGTAGATCTTTTTAAGATAAAGAAAATGCTACAAAAATCTTTCGAAAACATTTTTTGGTTTCCAAGATGTCGCCTTTTAAAGGGTAAAATTTTGACTTTTTCTCAATTTAAACGAAAAGTATAAAAGTTGGAAGAGAACATTACATTGAGAAAATATTGGTATTTGAAAGTTGTGTCGAACGATATATCAGTCATTCACAAACGTTTCAGCGTTAGCAAGATACATGCAAAAATGTAATTTTTCGCTTTAAATTTTTGGTGTTTGGCGCCAACCCGCAATACATCTGAGTTAACCGGAGAAGCCACAACGGGCTGGTAAGTCGTATATTCTCCGACGATCTCAACATTAATTTGCTAAATAAATAAAGTTTGTTTTTTTAATGCTATAAATGCAAGGGTTTCGGAGCGAAGCGACGGCACCCGGCTAGTATAAAAAATGTAATACCAACAAAAACTAGTATAAAAAATGGCTAGTATAAAAAATGTAGGAAGAGCAGTGGAACCTCCAAAACTAAAAACTAAAAACATAAAAACACATTAAAAATAAAGAAAAAGAAAATCCATGTGCTGGGCTCTGCCAGCCTCAAATGAATTTCTTACGGCATCAAACTAAAGAAAAAGTGCCTAAAAAATATGTAAACACATTAAAATTTGAGACCAATGTATAAAAAATGTAATACCAACAAAAACTAAGATCTTTATTTACTATGCATTATTTGATTCCTTGGTAAATTACGGGGTAATATTTGAGCCAGTACAAACAATGTAGACCTTGAACACTTCAAAAACTTACAAATTAAATAGCTTGAATTATTTTTTTTTTTCAAAAAAAAGTTTAGAAATAATTTACACAGAAGAAATTATAATTTAATAAAGTATGAAATTTTATTCCAAAACAAAAATTTATTTATAACATAATTATAGAAACTATTTTATTAAATATTACAAATAAAAACTAATAGTAATCGAAATTATCATCTTAGAACAAATAATTAAATAAAAATATCACCCTTCAATTTTTAATAGTTACGGGCAAAGAAATATAAATTTAAATATAGAAAGCATTAGACTATAAATGATATGAGTATAAATATATTTTTAGAAAATCAAAAAATATCTGTGGTTAAACAGAACCTTAAAAAATGGCTTATTGAAAATACTTTAAAAAAAAAGAAAAAAGACAATTGATATAATTGTCAGAACTCGTTGATAGGGACACTTCCCTAACGGGACTGACTGTACTGAGCATATCTATATATGTAAATAAATAAATAAAAAAATAAAAAATTCAAAATTCAAAGCAAAAGTAATTTAAAATAACCTGACATAAACAATACGTAGTTATGGAGAACGTAATCCAAACTTCTTTTTGAAAAAGACCTTCAATAAAATTGGGCTCATAAATAATGAAAAAAAAAATATCGGATGTTTAAAAAAATAATTACAAACTGGCTGATTAATGATTGGGAATAAATCAAATGAAGCTAAATCAGAATAAAGAAAATTTCATAATTATATCATTTCTTAGAATATCGTTTTTCTTATATTTTGGCTAATATTTTTCTACTGGTGTTTCGTATTTGTACGGTAATTATAAAAATGCTATGATATGTTGTAGCTATTGTGCTATTATTGATAGATAGTTATTTTTAATATTTATTGATATGTTTTACTATTGATACTGATTCTTAAATACTTCATTAACTTGTAATTTATTATAATAAATATTTTATTCTTTAATATACGCAATATACCATTATATTAGATTAGTGTTTGTATATTATATACTTTCTAGAATATATGTTTTTAAGCTTATATTATTTATCCTGAGCCCTTCCCGTTGATGGAAGCCTACAGCTCCTAACGGGACTTGGCTGTAAAATAAAGTTATTAAAAAATATTATTATTATCATTATTATTATTATTATTATTATTATTCGAAGTCACTATAATAACAGGCCTTTGAAAACAATGGCTGCCGACGCGCGATCTTATTCTAATTTTATTTTAAAATAATTATTATAATGTATAAACTTCCTTTCAGTTGATAAAAATGCAGTTAATTTAAATAAACTTATTTATTTTTTTATTAAGAACGCTATAAGTTATTACTTTTGTATTAATGAACTGATTAGACGCAAAAAGTAATTGGGTTAATGAAATGTAATTGTTTACAGCATTTAGTAGTTGGTTTTCTTTAGCCTTCATCTATCGTTGATGTTTTTGTATTTTTTCTTCATAATATTAGAAAAAAAACATGAACAAAAACAGAATCATAATAACGATGTTTTGTGCATTAATATGTTAATGAAAACAGAAACACAATTTGTTATCTAACAATTATTTTACGAAAGAAAGAAATATATAAAAAGTAATGCATTAAAAACAGTGAATATAAAAATATTTTATTTAACATAGACTATATATATATATAATTCTTCTTATATTCTGTGTATCGTTACATATTTATTTAGACATTAATTTATATAAAGCTTACTGCGAGTAGTCTCCATGTCTATACAAAAATATATGTCTAGACATAACTAAAATAAATACGTATTTTTATTATAAAGAATTATTTAATTATTATAAAGAATGAAACAAGGAATTATGAAGTTTTAGTTTTATATTGAGATTGCTTAAAAGATTTAGTAGTATCTAACTAACAAAATTTGCTTTATTTTTTATATTTTTATTATCTCTTCTGATTTGTTTCCATATGTATTTGTAAATTTAATTTTTACGAAATAATTTTTTTATTGCTATTTTATTTTTGGTTTCTTTTCATTTTGTCGTATTTTTCTTAATTTTATTTTTATTTATTATTTATATGTCAATAGGTAAAAGAATTGTTACCGTGCTTTATTGAATTATTAGATAGTATAATTAGATCTGAGTTATTAATATCGATTTATATTTGTAATATTTAGAAATGAAACCCCCCCATTCGCCCCGAAATGTACAGAATAGATCCTATTGTGTTTCTTTTTTGGTTGGATGACCAGCTGAAAGAGAGTCTTCAGCCTCGAAATTTTGATGACACCTTTTTTTTTTACAAGGCTGTTGGAGGTCAGCTCCCCAACTCCGCAATAAAATCGTATTTACGCCCCTGATTGGAGGATTGATAATGGTAGATTCCAATCTAGATCCTTCGAGAATGCAGCGTTCTTTTGTTTCTTTAGTTAAGATTCTGCTGACACTCAACTTGTTCCTCAAATCGTGTGGCAGTTCTTCGCATCTGCCATTTCATTCGCTGTCTGCGGGCGAGTCCATTGGAGAAAGGTGAACCTGTACGGAGATCCCTTCATACAAACCAATCGCCGGTTCCCAGGGGCTGAACGCTGTTGCGGGAGTCGAGCGCTTCTTGGTTCCCGCGACCCGAAGCCACGCTGTCTCCTCCCTTTCGGTGTGGGCGTTGCCAAATGCAAAGCCGGCCAATCGCCGTACGAGGGCGCCGCCGCACGGCCGCCGTTCGAACTAGAGCAGGAACGCCGCGCATGGTGGTCGTGACACGAGTCGCACCGACAACAATTCCGCGATTCCCCCAAAAGCGGAATCGTCGCCCGCTGCCGTGCTCCGAAAGGATTACGCACCACTGATCTCCGGATCGACGGAGCTCGGATCGCGGCAAAGGAGCCAAGGGGCCGGGCACAGGCAGAAAAAGCGGCGCCCTGGTTCCCGCCATGGATCTGTCGACCAAACCCCGGACGCTGAGTCCCACAACCAATTTCTCCGTCCAGACGCCCCCGACCAAAATCGGAAAACCGATCTTCAGCATCACAAAGCTAGTCGAAGATGTCACTTCTGCTGGCAGCCAAGGTAAACAAACGCTTCTTTTGATAACTTATGTTAAAACTTGAAACCTAATTACGTAATGGTTTGTGTTTTGTTTTGAACGACAGTCGGGAATCATATTTTCAATTTCCCATTTCTCATATTTCACTCATAATGATCTCAAAAAAACCTTTTCAATAAAATGTTTGGCGGTAAAGATTGCCTTGAATAATAAGTTCTTCAGATCGAAGTTGAAAAATTTTATTAAGAATTACGAGCAACGTAAAAATTATTTACAAACAGCTCATTGCAGTAGTAAGAGTACTCTGAAATGTGCATAATTTTCATTTCGTATTCAATAATTCTTTGTACGTATTACAATGCTTTTTTTCTGACAGAGTAGGTCATACATTTAATAGATTTTTAATGTCTGGAGAAAGCATTTGAAGTGGTGAAAAAAATCACATGAGTATCGTAAGATGATAAAATAATTTGAGTTATACATTCATAATTATATAAGCAATCTCATCATTGCCAATGAACCGATTACAATAATACGTTCTTCTCTTTCCACACGACATAGATTAGGATATTTTTAGCTAATGTTGAGGAATATGAATATTTAAACTTCTCCTGCACTGTGAAATGATTCAGCTGAGAAGACTTAGGCCAAAAATTGCGTTACGACATAAACAATTGCCCGTACGAGCTAAGCTGCAATATCTGAATCTGCTTTTAAATGAATTTATAATCGTTTTTAATCTATTCAATTCACTGAAAAAACAAGCTATTTTTATTAAGTCAATTCCAATTTGTCTTCCAAAATAAATAAAGTTTCAATGAAACTTCAGTGAAATAAACAAATGTTCATTGAATAAACATTCAAGTCGCTGTCATTTTGAAACTTGTCATACAAGACTTCTTACAATTCACAGAAAAATGACGATGCAACCTTTATTAACTCAATTCCTCCTCCTTTTGAAAATGTTAACCAATTTCATTGAAATTTCATACATTGAAATACAATAATCATTCAAGATTCAAAAATTACCAAAATTCAAAACCTTTACATTTCATTCCAATTACAATCCTATTAACTGAAATTTCCCGCCGAAATTTAATTCAATCTTGAAAATTGAGGAAACGGTTTTAATTCGCAATAATTGTTTTATTAACGGTCATCGTTAATTGCTTGATTCTAATTGATTTTCAATAGATTGTTACATTAGGGTAATTGATCTAACATGAGTTATGAATGTGAATTCCTTTTTTGATGAAAAACTAGCAAGATTTTTTGGATCTGAATGTACAATTTTGTAATAATTTAAAAAGAAAAAATCATTAATTATATTTCTGTTTGAGCTTTTCTTTTTAGTTTTGTACTTATTTCTAAAGGAATATAAATTACTTTAATAATTGAGTCATTTGACGCTATGGAAATTATCATAAGTTTAGCCATATGACACAATTTGAAAAAAT
>JAFIDM010010028.1:42617561-42707439 GCA_023159025.1 Thereuonema tuberculata | reverse complement strand
TAATTTGAAGTTTGTTTATAATTTAAAATTTCTAATAATTCTATTAAGAATAAATAATGCTTTGGAAACACCTAACTTTTATTTCGATTTCATTATTTTTATATACATAATATAAAGTAAGTTATTCACAAAAGCTATTAGGTTAGCATAATAAAAAATAGAATAGTTTTAGGTCTTATTTCTGTTATATCTCTTGTTATAATAGAAACTACATTCTATTTAAAAGAATTTTTCATTTTCTAGGTAACTGTTAGTGTCAGTCATTGGTCCTATAATTGACTGCGGAATTATAGCTAATGTAGAATTACCTCGAGAGATGTAAATCATCAACATCAGTGGCGTATTTAGGGTTTTTTGTTTTAGGATAATGAAGGTTCGGGCGGCGTTAATTTCTTCCTGATCCAACCCCCACAGTCAAGTTACTTATCTTAGTTCTAAAAATTTTGTAGAGAATCCTAAGCATTCTCTGCCCCCTTAAATACGCCACTGATCGTTTTATAATGGGAATTAATTGCGTTAATTTCAAATTATATTAGTTTGAATGGAAATGGATGAACGCTTCGTATCCCGAGATTGCTAATTTTTAAGTCAGCCATGTAAAATTGGCAGAATTTTGTGTATCATTTTCGCAGCCTAAAATTTAGCCATAAAATATTGAAGGAAATATATTTATAAACTGCAATTGATATAAGTTGAAAATATAGCCTTATATTAAAACACTGTAAATGCACGTTTAACTATACTTAGTTAAAAAATTAAATTTTAATAACGGAGGTAGAATTGAAAAATAAAATGCCAAAAACTATTGCTGTTTTTTTTAAAGTTAATTAATAATTATTGAGTAAAATTAACTACCCAACTCATAATTGATTGGAACTGTATTGCACTGTGGGAATATTCAGTGATCCTGTAAAATACTTCTTCCGACTTCAAAAACTTCTTAAATGATTTTTTAAAAAAATAAATAAGTTATGAATTATTATAAAAAACTAATTTCCAGTCAATCACTTTCAGTACACTTTTATTTATCTTTCATTCATTTTGTTTGAGTTATTTGGATTATAAAAGGAGAAATTGTTGTTTTCATGAATTTTTGATTTATTGAAATCACTTGTGGCCGCTTGTTTCAGTGAAATGTTGGAATTACTTGGAATGCTTCCATTTTATCCAATTTAATTCATTGAAAATTCATAATATTGTAATTTTCAAGCTTTTTGAATACCGTAGCGAATGAAGATAGTAAAACAAAATTTCAATAGTAGGAACCTCTATCGTTCTTGAATGAATGCTGTAGTTGATAAATTGAAGGAATAGCAGGCTACCTGCCTTTTAGTGAACTTTTGTATTGTTAATACTTTAATACAGTATTTCTCACCTTTTTGTAATTAATTGCTTTGATAAATTGGATGAAACACACTAAGTAAACCTTCGTGTATATTCTAGAACAAGTAGGATCACACAAATTAGACCTTACCTTAAAATAATAATAAAAATGTTTTTATGTTTAAAAGTACAATAAATTGATATTAAATTTGACATATTCTAGTATTGTATTCATTTCAATACAAAGTTTAGTTTTGAAATTTGTCGTATTTAAATTACTTAGAAGCAAATGTTAAACATAAATATATTCTACGAAAAGAAATAAATTAATATGGAAGAACAAATTGAAGGAGGAAAAGCTATATTTGCGAAATGTTTGTCAGTTGGAAATGTCGAAAGGGAAAAGGAGTAAAGGAAGACCATGTATTAAATGGAAGGACAGTTTAATATCTACATCGATTTCAACAAGTTAGGTGATGATAATTTTCTTCAGGTAAGCAGAATATCATGCTTTACAGTTCAGTTAGTTTTGGCGCGAAGTACTTTTTCTTGAATCCTTAGCCACCTGATTTTCTGATCAGGTTTTTAAAGCAATGAAATTAAACTATTTAAACTTTGAACTTCGATTAAAATATTTTGAATGAAAATACATATAAACGAAATATTTGAATATATGAGAAACAAATTGACAAATCAAAGTTACTAAAAATGGTTTTCTTCTAATATCAACATCAATGGGTTAGTTATATTGTTAATGTAGCTAATTTTGTAATTTCATTAATATTATGTAAAAAATTAGAAGAATAAAAGTCGTATATCTATACTTGTAGAACTATATCTTACGCAAAATGTTTAAAAAAACTGAAAATTGATAAGTAGCAATTGTATTTGACGTTTCGGCCTCAAAACATCTTCAGGGACAAATAATAAATGTTTAATTACTGATTTATATTTTTTTTTTAATTTCTGTAATTTAATCCTTAATTAAAAATCAGGTGTTTATAATAAGTCTGTTTTAGTTTAAGTTTATTATTATTATTATTATTTTTTAAACGCTTATGAAGACATTCCCATCTAACAGACTCTGATTATGGCACTGAATAGAATTACATAAACTGTATTAGGCCTAAAAATTTTACAATAATCAAACAGTATTTCGAGATATATAGGATATAACTTTTAAAAAATATTAATATATTTGATGAAAATGCAAATAAGTAGGATTTAATAAGTAAGTAAGAAAATAAATAAATAAAAATAGTAGTAAAAGTTGCAAATATTATTGTACTGTCCGTTTTTGTTTACGAGAGCCTTCAACGCTTTTGCGCATGGGTCAGGTCTCCTTCGATTTCTTCAAAATAGGGGTGATAAGAAATAAAAAGGGGATGTTTACTTTTTATCAGTGTTAGTTTACTAGTAGCTGCGTTCTATTGCGCTTTTCGGGAAAAAATTATGGAAAGAATAAAATACTATTGCAAAAATAACAGGTACTAAAAAAAAACCCACAGGTCTTAGGAAAGTGCCCATCTCAGCGTATCACCCCTTTGCGGGGTAGAATCGTTCGCCAGTGCTAGTTCTCGCTTTTGAAACCGAACAATATTAATAATTCGCATAATGTATGTAGAGTATATTTAAGAAGCTATGTAAGGTTTTTTTTTGTACAATGTAAATGTCAACTTTTTATGTTAACATTTCATATTAGAAACATATTAGAAACTCTTCATTTATATAAATAAAAACGGGAACAAAATAGCTGATAAAAATAACAATATCTACATTATTAAAATTTTAAAAAAAATTGTCTTATTATGTCTTGAAGTTTTAATTTTATTTTAGCAGATTTTCTAATAATTTCAATTACATTGTTCATTATTAATTAAAAAAGAAATGTATCGTTTGTGGGGGTGTTGGTACGAAGGGGTACTCGGTGGGTGGGTGGGGTGAGGGAGAATAGAAGAGGTGTGAAGAAAAATACACGAGTATGGCGAGGAGCGATAACTGGATAAATCTCTTACAGTTGGTCGGTTCCAAATGGCAGCTGGAGGGGGGTGGGCAGAAGAGAGGCGTTCTAAAGCCGCTCTTGCAACTAAAGCGATTTCGTAACGTGGGACAGTGAAGCGTTATGAAGTCATAGCGACTCACAACAGACGGATTAATTTAACCGTCACTGATATTCATCCTTGTCAAAATGATCCCGCAAAGAATAGGGGTTGTTATTGGAAGGGGAGTCATTCCACCCTCTCTTGACAGTCCAATTGGACAAGCGAATAATGGAGTGTAGTACAATCATCTTTAATTCAAAAGCGCCTGCAATTTGTATACGACTTTTTTATCCATTTATTAAAAATTAATTGGTCTAATAACATTTATTATTTTTTATGTAAAATAAATACTAAATTAAGTATTTGTAATTGGATTGCTTGATTTGAATTGCATTAATGAAAATACGGTCATTTTCAAAGTATATATATATTTTTTCGGAAGTAGGAATAAATATGTTACCTCCACAAGACTAAACTAAAAATAAAATAAAGGAAATTCATGTGCTGCCCTCCGACAGCATCAATGAATTTCCTATGCGCATTTTAAGAAAGAAAAAGTGCCTAAAAATCTATAAACACATTAAAAGGGTGAGGCCTGTGTTTGCAAGTGATATCCCAAAACAGCTGTTTTACGCTCAATTGGCGATCATCAGTTGAGAGAAGTCACTGTAAACTTGTGACTTGGTATTGAGACTTAGTGTTTTACTCTCAACTGATGATCGCCAATTGAGCTTGAAACAGCTGTTTTGAGATGTCACAGTAGAATATTGGTCTCACCCTTTTAATATGTTTATATACATTTCTCTTTTGCTGATTATAATTCTAACATGTAGGCGTATACCTGTAAAGAATGACATGATAATAATACGATTCCCAGTGTCGACGCTCCCGAAAGGAATATTCTCACGAATCACAAGACTTAATTTGATGTAAAATAATTAAAAACCACTAACATGTTTAACTGATCAATTATTTTCCCATCCTCGCCAAACTGTCTGCTTCAGCAGTGTGGGTTTTTTTTTTTCTTATCCAGATTTATGAATTAAGACGATCGTCACCAGGCTGTTTGGTTCAGCATTCTGAATTCCTAAACAAATCATTCTGAGTGAGTGAGGGCAAGTTATAGTAGTACGTTGCTGTTCGCTGTAATTACTCTATTTACTTAACGACTGTATTCCATTTTACGAAGGAAATTGATATCTTCTCAATACAGATAGTCGTGCTTAACAGTGAGTTCCCTTATAAATTTTGCGACACATAAAATACGTTTATATCAACAAAAGTGACGTAGCGATTTATACTGTATTCATATCGGCCAAAGTATTCAATCTATAGGCCGACAGATGGTTCTTGATGATCACGTTTGCACGAGAATTACGAAAAAAGCGAGATCTGGTCATTAGCCTCTTCAGCAGGTCTCTAGCAATGTAGTATTTTGAATGTCTGTCACTAGGAAAATGCTAGAGAAAAAATGTTAAAGTTGGATTTTTACCTTCAGCGTAGAGACGATGGATGCAGCGGCGAATAAGGCATCGGTCAAAATTGTCTACATCAGTAACGGGGCTTGCTCGTGATCGCTTCTTTCCTGGAGTCGATAAGCCTTCTTTCTCGCCATTTTGTGAGAAGACATGGATAGAGGCTATTCTCGCGTCAATCACGTGAAATCGCGAAAATTCGGGATCATCAAGAACCGTCTGTCGGCCTATATATCTTAGTAAATCTCCTATTAAAATACAACTACTGCAGAAAGGAATCCGAAGACAACTGTAACAAATTTGATCTGCCTTGAATTTATAATTGCTTTTAGAAAATATAGACTCAACAGGGAAATAAGGGGAAGAATTTCTGATTTGTGAAGAAAATATGTTTGATAACATTTGTTAGCCTATTTCGAAGTTAATAGGAAAATGAGATTTGTGAAATTAGTCAGTTTCTGTATATAAGGTAACTGCGCCAAATAAGGCCCACCTAACGTTTAAATATTTTTTTTATATTTCTACTGCAAGAGTGAAAATTCTGAAAACTGTCTTGAAAGGTAGTTTAAGGTGTGCTGTTATGAAAAAGTGAATTTAGAATTAGTGGCATTTGAAATACTTTCTGTAATAACAGTTTTGAAAATATAACTGAAGGGCCTTATTTGGAGACCCTGTTCAAATAATAAATTATTCTACATAATTCTACTCATGACATACTTTAAAATGACATAAAATATGTCCATGTATGTGATGTTACCAAAAAAATGGGTACGATTTTTCAAATTAAGTTGAAATAGTAACGAGAAAAGCTTTGGACGACTTTTATTGTTCAACTGAAACAAACATGGCGAAATAGTTCACTTCAACGGACCTAATTTTTGGTGTAGCCGCTAGAAGCCAGGACATGTCTGAAACATAACTAATCGTGGTAAATTGTCAACGTTCTATTAATAAAACGAAGGATGGGCCTTATTTGGGCAACCTACCTTATAGGTTCTCTAAGAGCTGAATGGATCTTCTTGGAAATTGGTGTGCACATTTGACTGCAGCCTAGACGAGGCAGGTTCAATTCCCCGCGGAGATAGGGATTTTTTTCACTGTTTTTCTCCAGAAGTATCCTAGGGTCCACCCAGCCCTGTGCAGAATGGGGTTAATGATCTTAACTTAGTCCCGTTGGTCACGAAACACCAGGAACCTGAATCTCCCTGATCCCAAGGACTATATAGGCTTATACTTTAATATAACTTTTGTTTTTGACATCGTATCCAAATGGATCCTTGTCAAAAAATTAGCAGGAGAAAGTGACAAAAAATCCCATAGGTTTTTCTATGGAATCTAAACAATGGATTTCTATCCTATTCTATTAATCTCTCATTGTCTTAAACACTGAATACTGAATCTTAGCTAATCTATTACGCCTAGTTTCATCCGATTTATACAATTCAAATAAATAATGCAGATTTAATTCATTTCTTTTTTTTTTTTTTATACAGAAAATTTATACTGTTTGTTTGTATGAAGTAGGCCCAAATATTACAATTGGAATTGAAATTAAGTTTTTTTTGTTTTTGCCATTTTCATGATTTTAAAAAAAGAAGAAATTTGTAAAAATTACACTGTAAGGAAAGTAGGGTTTGAGTTCTTTGAGCTTGTTCTATTTGTGGTTTGTTTCTACTTCCTACAAAATCTACCTTCTAAAACGTTTCGAGACCAATTTTGTAAAGATGTTTGCCAGTTCTTGCAAATTAAAAATTTCACCTTTAAATAATATAACTTCATAAACCCACTAACAATTTTCTATTATCTTTTTTTTATGAATTATTAGAATTGAAGTCTCACTTCGATGCATTATAATACGTTTTCATCTTTAGTTGCTTACTTTTTCCATCTGCTTGAATCCCCTCGTGCATTTTAGATTCTTGTTCCCAAGCCAAGGATAACTTACTTTTCCTTCAGCTTTTGAAATAATAATAAACATGATTTCATCTTTTAATAATGTAAACCTAAAATTCTTAAATGAACTTGAATTCTGCACACGCAACGTCCCAGATCTGACGTTCGAGGTACGTAAAAGTCGTATTTTAAATAAAAATACTTTTTAAATAAAAATTTCTTTTTTTTGAAAATGACATTAATATAATTCCTTTACTTTCGTTTTGTTCTTTTGATTTCTTAGATAGGGGTCAATTTTATAAAAATTTTATAATTTTTATAATAATATAAAAAAAAATCAATGCTTTGTAAGATGATATTCTTGAATTTCTTATTTAGAAATTAATTAATGTTATTCATAGAGATTAATACTCATATAAAAATCTTATAACTTATTTATGAAAAACACTTACATCTGAATCAATTATAGATTAACTATCTGTTAAATAATTTACGGAGAAAAACTTTTAAAAAATAACTTGATCTTAAAGAGACCTAACTTAGTTTGAATGTCTTAAAGCATCCTTTTATTTGTTTATTTATTTATTTTACTTTATTTACTAAAGATTAATATCTATAATCTTTATATTTTACTGCTGTAAGATTATATTACAAACATTTTTTTCGATAAGTTCTTATTTATGTATCTTCGTTTTTAACGAGTTCCCAATGAGTCGTTAAGCAAATCGTCCTTTAGGGAACACGCATTTTCTTTAGGATCAGTGGTTCTCAAACATCTCACTACCAGTATTCTATCCTTTCTTTTAATATCATTAAACAGATGATGTCAGTTTCTCAAAATTATTATGTTCCCTTAAGACCTAAAAAGGGAAAGAGGTAGAAATATATAAGATAGTACAATAATATATTTTGATGAATTAAATACATTGGGTAGGCCAAAAAGTTCGGTTTTTTTTTTTTTACGTCCAAAAAACGTAACTTTTACGTTGGCTCTAGTAATGCTTACGTGTCTTTAACGTCATTCCACACATTTTTTTTTTAATTGTATTGTGACGTCATATCAGCGTGGCGTTGAAAACAAAAACTGATCAAAATTGGTGAGTTTTGTGTAGCCAATTTAATATTGAATATGGAAGACTTTGAGCACAAGACAAGACCACATGTTTCTTTGATGACCAGGCAAAAACTGTTACAGCTTGGCTTGGGAAGTTTTCCTTTAATCCGTCGTATTCACCAGACATTGCACCGTCGGATTTCCATTGATTTCGGTCTTTATAAAATTCTCTTAATGGAAAAAAAATAAATTCCCTGGAAGATACCAAAGGCACCTGGAATAGTTCTTTGCTCAAAAAGATAAAAAGGGTGTGGAAAGATGGAATTACGAAGTTGCCTGAAAGATGGCAGAAGGTATTGGAACAAACCTTGAAGACGTTCAATAAAATGATTGGTGAAAATGAAAAATATGTCTTTTATTTTTACTTAAAAACCAAACGAACTTTTTGGCATTTTACTGTATGGTTACATTATATATATGTTCATATAGCTATAAAGCTCAATCTAAAAAGAATTAATAAGGAAAAAAAAAGTTACTGTATAACAAACTTATTTTACAAATGGAATAATATAATAAATAACATAATAGGGGACAAAAACGACAACACATGGACAGAACAACACTTGAATTGTTGTTTTGTCCAATGTTGTCGTCGTGAATTAGATCTAATTCATCTAATCTCAGTCTTACTAATCTTTAAATTAACTAGAGTAAATAGTTTTTGAATTATCTCGATGGCTGTGTTGGAACCCGAAACGGCGCCGTCTCCGTTTCCTAGCAAAATATCCAAAATAAGCTCAATGATTTTGGTTGTTGTTTAGTTATTGTGCGATTTTGTATTGTTTTTCTTTGAAGTTTTAACTTGGTCCGCACGTTAATTTTCATTTGAAGGCTGTGTTTAGACTTGAAATTGGATTGATCAATTTTGGTTACTGTTTCAGGATATTGAGACTCATCAGATCACCCTGATCTATGTGTTTGTTATTCTTGAAACTTATTTTACCTATTTAAGGACAGTCTTATTTGAAATTCTTTATCTGTGGGTCCTTACCGAGACATTAGCACGTGAAAGTGACAGAAATGTCCTTAGAACCAAAACGAGGATATCTAACAAGTGATCCTTAATCCAATAATTCAGTGTATTTTAGATATGATTGAAATTAGTCGGATTTAAGCAGTTTAAGTAAATAATAGCGGAGTGACTTCATTTTTTATCAGAAATGGAAAAATTCTTCTGTTTTTATTCAACTGATATTGTAATTTAAAAGCTAACATACGGTTTTCTTACTTTCATGATTTCAAATAGGTACCGGTACCGGTAGTAAATTTAAGCATTTTAAGAAGGGACTTTAATTTTTTCGCGAACTTCTTGCTTCTTTTAAATAGTTTTTTATTTTCCTTTTCATTTACAAATGAGTGTTAAAGCGTTCAATCTACAGTAACATTCTTTCGTAATCACGTTTACCATAGATATGATCTCAGAACAATTCCTCAGATTTATAGAATGGAAATCTAATGTAGGTACGGTATTTATTAGCCTGTTTCGTCATTTCCATTAGGGAAAGAATTTAAGGTACTAAAAAAAAGTTAGTCAATTAAAAAAAGTTGCTAATTTATTTATTTATTGATAGAATTTTGTAAGACTATTACCAAATTTTATCAAGATATTTTTAATAACGATTTTCGCCACTGCTTAAGACAAGAACGGTGTAGGCTTGGTGTGGGGGCATCCATTAATTACGTGAGGTCTTTTTTAAAAAATTTGGACCTCCCCCTCACGTGAGATTTTTCCGGGCGTAGACAATATTACAAGATGTTTTAATCTTGTTATAATATGTATATTCTCTGAATTAAAAAGTTGACGTCAGAGTTTTATTGACCACTGCCCTCCCCCCTTTAAATGAGATTTGGTGAGATTTTGCCGGACCCCTCCCCCCATTTTGAGCTCACGTAATTAATGGACGCCCCTTCTAATGAACAGTTAACCAGAAAACTTATTTTCCCTCTTAATATCACTTGTACCTTGATTAGTAAAAAAGAATGATTATTGCTAATACGAAAAATACACGTATAGTTAAGTCAAGATTTATGTATGCCAAGCTTCCGAAATTTTGAATTCCCACAAAAAAATATTCTCATCTCATTTGTTGATTTACCAACTTGTTTGTGTTTTCAATCTCGAGAATTTCGCGTTTTGCCTTTTCGGGAAAAAAAAAACAACAAAACACGGCGATCCCATTGAAGTTAGACATATCTGTACATCTTCACCACTCATTTTTATAAAGTTTATGACTGTAGAGTTGTTACTTTGTTTAAGATTGTCACTTTTGGGTTTAAAATTATTACTATTTTGTTTATAACTATAAAATGAGAATTTCCAAAAAGGAGGATTATTATTAAAATTATTATGTAAAAGATTCAAACCGCAGCAAAGAAAACAACATGGCGGGTCAAGGATCAAAGCACATATTGCCAATTATTTTATTATTATTTCGGAAGTTTAACATAAATTTATCCGCTTAAAATTAATGGAGATATGTTTTTTTCTTATTTCAACGCCCTCATTTCGAAGAACTGTTGACGAACAAATTACGTTAAAACAAAATGGTACTAAATAAGAAGAAGTACTTGGAGCAAATAAAAATGTGTGACAGATCGTTTAAACCGAGATGGACTGAGTTGTAAATGATATTATTGATTGACGAATGGATACGAATTTGCTTTCTAGTCAAAGAAAGGTTTATAACGTCCATAAATGTCTGCAAATTACCGCTTTCCTCTATATATCAATGTTCTTCCCGCCTTTCAAATTTCAACACATTGTCCATTTCTCATTTTGAATTCGAAATACTTGTTGCTACCACTTCCTTCTTGTTATAAGCACATCAGGAACAATGGAGAAGTTTATTATTCTATTGTTAAATAGAATTGTAAAAAAAGAAACGTGTTTACTGATATATTCAATACAGTTTTAACGTGTTTTGTCACAAATCTTTTTTTGTTCAGTTTCCTTATGAGAGAAAACTGTATGAAATGATGGGACGTTTATAGACATTTATACTATGAATGGAAGACCTACAATAAAAGTGTTATTTCTTCAATTCACTAGAGTTTATAGATTTCTTACGTTCATAAGAAATAGTTAAAGAATATCTGAATAAAAGTTTTGTTGCCTATTTCTGTCTATAAAAAGATTTTTATTATCACTGATATTATAGCTCAGGCTGTTAAATTTTTTTAATTAGCATTGAGTTTTCTATTCAGTTAAGCCCATTTATATCGTTTATTAATCTGATCCAGGTAAAATTAGTTTAATTTTTTTGAAGAATTCAAATTTAATTTCGTATAGATTGTAGTCAGAATATTTAATGGCCTACCAAACTAACTTAAGTAGGTCTAAAAAATTTTTCTGTCAAAACGTTTATTAGAAATAATAAATAAATGAGGAAAAAAATTGTTATGAATTGTTAGCGAAGCTGGGCGTTTAATGTGTACTGTACGACAGTTTTACCTTTTATTATTAACTTATGGAAATTGGATTTTAGTCGTCGAACCTTTAACTGATGGAGTTTTCTTTCCTCTCTTCTGAATTTTGCTAATATGTGAAGAATAATGATCGGCATTTTCAAAACGGTGTGAATTTGCTATCATGTAGTTTCAACTCAAATTCCTGCCCTTTGATGTTCTAAGATACGCTTGTTTTGAGTTCGAATCCAGCTACGGAACAAACATCACTTCATTGGCAGCATGGGCATTGTTTCTTGTCCATAGTTCCTAGAGTCCAATATGTGTCAAAATCAATAGGACTTTAATTAACCCTTTTTAAGCCCAAGCCTCTTTCTTTTTTTTTAATCTAAGAAACTATGGGTTCCTAAAATCAGTATATCTTTACGTGCATTGACGAATCCTTCTAAATAAATCCATTCGGAATGCATATGTATGGATAAAAAAAGACGTACCTTCAGTATTTAAAAATGTTAAATGTCTTAATCTTTCCAAAGAGTAAAGGTGACAAGAATTCACAAGAAAAACACGATTAAATTTTCCTAACGGCAAACGTTAACAGATAACTTACACAATTTTTTTTAACCAATTTCTACCGGCATTGTAGTGATACCCCATTCGCAATCCATTTTATTTATGCAGTGATTTATAAATAAAATGCTAAATAAAACTAATGCTATTCACGCGTCTTAACGTAAGAATTAATCAATTTTTATCAATTTCCTGCAAATACAAAATTTGAAATTAGATTTTATTTTTTTCGGCAGATATTATAATTTATAAATGCTTATAAACTTTTCCTTTGTAACAGCTTCACGACTTTGAAAAAACAAAAAAAAAAGCAACATTTTAACGAAAGTAGGATTCAAGCTCTTTCAGAAACAACTATTTTCTTTTAAGTTATAAAATATGTTAGAATAAAGCTATAGTATCCTTCGCTTAAAGTACTTGTTTTTCTATTTATTTCCTGTCACAGATCTTTAATGTTTACGATTAATTTTATTTAATATAATTACAAACAGAGGAAGGACTTATCAACTCTATTTACCACTTTATTTTGAATTAATGCTATGTAAATTAATGTACTATTTACTAAATGCGAATAATGGTTATCACTTAAAAAAAAAATGTTGGACATGATATAGTTCCCGTCGAACATGCTTTTGACACCTCATGGTTTATAAATAAATTTATAGATTTCCGTTTTACATTGAGGTAATAAATTGCATTGAGGTGCTATTATCCTGTCTGCAAGCATAACTGCAATGTACATGTGGTGGGTTCTTTTTCAGGCGACACCAAACAGATGTTCTTGCCGCTGGAATGGAAGCAGGGACACGGGTTCGGCTCCCCGTGGACACCCACTTGAGTTAGGATCTAGTGGGGTTTATTTTTAATTGAGTATAGCCATCAACGCTGTCTTTACGTATTGCAAGTTGTGTTGTGCACCAATCAACACTTTCTTTTCTTTTTTAATTTTAGGGATAAAGTAAGGGCTCAGCTTCCGTCCTCATTAAATGATTATTAACTTACAGTTCGATTCCTTTATAGGCATTACTTTATTGATGAATATATTCTGAAAAATGCAATTGTCAAAAAAAAAAAAAAAAATCATTTATTAACTAAGTTTACGTTTTCTTCCCGTTGATTTTAATTGTGTGAAAGTAAAGTGAAATGAATTGCAATAAAGCTGTAAAGGGTTACTAATGGGAATAAACGACAATTCTAACTGGCAACAAACATATGTTAGTTAAATATTAGCAGTGAACATTTTGTGCAAATCTTGAATAGTGCGAATAGAACACGGATAATCCAAGCGTCAATGATTTTGGAGAAACATAACGCAAAAACTTACGCCACTTTAAAAAGAAATCAAAATTATTTTGATATATATTTTTTTTTAATGTAAGACAGGAGGCTGTTAAAATTACAATATGGCCACAGAGTGCAAATGACATGAGTTAGAATTGTATCAGAATTTAAAAGTTAAATTAAGTCTAACTTTACTTAAATAATCCTACTTAGGAGCAGATAAAGTGAATTTCAAATTGGTTACGATGTAGTGGTCTACTGATAGACAACAATTTTTGTATCAATAAGTTATATATAGTTTGTAATGCCTTTTTCTTATACGTTTCGTAACTGAAACTGTATAAAATTATAAATTAAAATCACTCTAATTAGATCCATTCCAATCATTAAAAAAAAAACAACAAATTGACTTTGTCTGTATTTTGTATGTTTTTTTTTATCATTTGTTCTGTTTTATCTCATTACGTGTTCCTTTCGTTTTCAGAAGAATGTTACAAGTCAACCTTTTCGGTATTTACTGTCAGTGACTCTTTAACATGTAATGGCTTACTTATAAATTAATATCATCAATATCACTATACGCTTTCACTAGCATTAGCAAATTTAACATTCCCATTTCTGAAGCCTAACCTGTATCAAATCAAGGATCAGGTTAAGAGCTGATGGTTGCTTAAGTCTTTGCTTTTAACAGCGATTGCCCAATTTCTAAAGGCAATCCATTTCATTTTTTTTGTGAAAACCAAATAATTGCGTTTGTAATAACCTATCTTCTGAATAGCAATTGTTTTTCAATGGGTCTGTGCCGGCTGGAGTTACTGTTTTTCTGTATTTACCAAAGAAGTTGATGTCCTCGCTATCATTTCAGATCCCATGGTTCAATTCCTATCACACTTAACTGCTACCATTAAGAAGCAATTAACAGTAAAAAAAACTCAAGCATTTAGGCTGAAAACCTTAAAAATGGAAGTAAATATGAACTATTTTCTGGTGACATAAAAAATAGAAATCGCCACACCTCCAAAATCAATGATTTAAGTTTGCAAAGTAACACCCTATTGCGTTGAATAACATATCCGTATGAAATTACCAATTATTGTGTAAGGTGATCAGATATTTCGAGGTGGCCTAGTTTTACTTTTAGTTTATATATATATTTTTCTCTTTAGTAATCTTGCGGATTTGTTTTTTCCTTGAAAGGGAAGTTTTTGATAAATGTCTGACTGAGACAGAAATGTTATATCTTCTGTAGGAACATACCTAATACTTCCATTGGTGTAATCCTATAGTTTATCTCCAAAGCTTCTCTGCTGAGTTTGAAATATAATGAAAACCCCAAAAAAGCAGTAGAGAAGCCTTAAAGACAAAAGAAATTAAGTGCCTTTAGGAAGATTCTAACGCTCAGTGATTCGAAAACTTAAAAACCTACACCTAGACACTTCTTTGTGTTTCCCTAACCGTCTCAGAATTTGTAGAGTATTGTTAGATGGATAACAATGACTGAAGCTTGCTTTCAAGGATAGATCACCGTAACAAAAGATTTTACTGATCCGTTGTTACTGTATCTTAATAGGAAAAAACAAAAACATAACCTACATCTTCTTCACTATTAGTCCACAGAAACCTGAGACAGACTAATTATTTTACTCTACTTACAGTCGTTCTCAGTTTCCAATAACGTTAAAGGATAGAGCAGCGTAAAAATCTATCCTTTCTTTTGTATTAAAAGTTAAAATCGACCATACAGACAAATAGTTTTCGCTCTTTAGTTAAGAGTTTAATCAGGTAAGATTTTTAATCTGGCCTGTGAGTATCAGCTGTTTTCATCTAAATTTTATTCAGCAATTTTATTTTCGACTATAAATAGTAATTTATTTTAGCTGTTTTAAAATAGATGCTTTAGTATTACATATTGTGATATAACAATCATCATCCATCTCAAAGCTCAACTGAATCCCTAAATGACTTATGTGAAACTAAATAATTATTATTTAGTTGTTATATGCTTAATTGTTGTGTTATTTAATGATGGGAATTTAGATTGAGTGTATTTATTTTGTCGTAAATTGAGATATCCGTATATGTGCCTACACAAAAAAATACCAAATACACAATTTCAAAATCAGAGAATTAATTATAGTAATAGGTAAAGAAAAGTGAGTGTAGAAATAGATAAATAAGAATTACGGTGATCAGTTAAATAACGGCATCAAACAAAGCTTCTTTGTTATTATTCAGATGAGGAAATTGTTATTGAAATTCGAAGCACAAGCGTACTGTCACCTGCTCTGTCACAGAAATGTTTTAACAGTCATTCAATTTTATCATTACAGAGTGCGTCAAAAAGTCCCAATTGCTCTTTAATCCTAGTTTAAATTATAAACATTTAATGTATGACGGTCGCACGTAAATACAAATTTTGTCATTGTTATATATTAGTTTCACATTGTGGAGGATGGTGTAATTTTTTTTTCAATTGTTACAAATACAAATTTTACAAATCATTATTTCAGAAATGACTAGGGAAAAAAAAAAACAATTACAGTAAACTCCCGATTATCCGCGGACCTCTCCTGTTTCCATTTGTTTTACTATACAATAAATTACGGAATTAAAAAAAAAATTAAATCTAGAATTAAAACAATAAAACAGGCTAACAAAGTAAGTGAAGACAATTATAGACAAACAATTTAAAGAACGACCTAGGGGGGGGGGGGGGGGAGAAAATAAAGTAAAATAAAATAAAATAATTGCTTATGATGTACAGTATGTACTGGAACTGTGTATATTATCATTTTAATGTAAATAAAGCATGTTAAAAGCATTTTTGTGTTGATTTTCGTCCTATTTCGGATTATCCGCGGAATTCGCTTATCCGCGATTGCCGTGCCACCCAATTCCGCGGTAATTGGGAGTTTACTTGTATTTTCAGATTAGTTTCTTTCTTTCTTTCTTTCTTTTTTTTATTTTTGAAATATTAAATTTTTGAACCATACTACCCCAAATTTCTGCTTTAGGGCCTTGTTGTACCAGTTTACGGGTTATCGAATATCAAATTGGCTTTCCTTGTTAAAGATCTCTACACATTTGTACTAGAAATTAGTGTAAATTAGACTACTTCTCATCTAAGATGCTGCAGTGCGTTGAAATTGTTTTATTTGATTTGATTTTATTTTTATAGTCAGGACGGCTATATTATCGTCCGAGAAACTTATTACACCTGTAACTAAGAAACGTGTGTGTGTGAGGGACACATCTGCAACAACTGACACAAAAATAAGAAGAAAACAAAATAGGTCTGCATACAAATCAATAAATGGCGAAATATACGGAAGATAATAAAGACAGCTGGAAATGGAACAAATAAATATCAGACCTATTTCTGCATCCAAAAAATGAAAGAAAAAAAAAATAGACTAGTAAAATATTCTCTGTATTATGAGAAAGTGACTCACGCATATATTAATTTAATGTAGTGCTTCCAAAACTACTCTCAGCCGTTAACATTTTTAGGAGGGATTTATTTCGAAACAGAACTCTTGGACTTTCTTAGAGATTCAGACTTCTCTGAAACGCACTGTTCTTTTTGTATATGAAATAATCATTATTCTGTCGTGCAGTTTAATTTCAATTGTCGTGCAAAAACGGCGACCCAAATCATCCAAATCTTCTGCCTCAAATTCATATTTGTAGGCTACTTGAAGTTCCTAAGAAACTACATGACATTTTTTTTTTAAAGATTTATAGTTTCAAGATGCAACTTATATTTTGAGAGCAAACTTCAAGAAAAATATCCAGGCAAATTAAAAATGTGTGTGTGTTTGTGTTTTTTTGTTTGTCGAGAAAATACTTAAAATTCAGTAAATATATTTGAAGTTTTATTACATTTATCTTGCCTTACATTTTGAAATATGTATTATAATCGAAATAGCAATAAAATTTACTCCCGAAATCCAATAAAATTATTTAAAAATTGTAATCATTAAGAATACATTACATCTCCGGAGCTTTCGAAGTCTTTGACAGATTTCATAGTCAACTCATTGGAGTTGACAATGAAGTCTGTCAAAGACTTCGAAAGCTCCGGAGATGTAATGCATTTTTAGTACAATTTTTAAATAATTTTATTGTGTGTCTCTTATTTTAATTAATGAAGAAAAATTTTAACACACGCTAAATAAACCTACTTAACATAATCAAAATTACAAAGTATAGAAATATCACACTTTCGTTGTTCGATTGGAGTGTAGATTTTATTTCAGGAGTACGGTTAAAAATTAAAAGCAGTAATTAGAATTCTCAATTCCATAATATCGTTTTGTTTTGTTTTTTTCTTTTTTCCTTCTTAACCAATCGCAGTTAGGCGCTGTAGTCTGTTGCCATTTGATAGATGACTTATGGTAACGCCGTTGTTCTATGAAATTGATGAAAGAAACTCGTTTCATTAGAGCTCCTTTGTTTGTATCCGAAGTTACAGATGATAAATTAGCCAACTACAAAAGCAGGTCTTGTTATACCTACGTCTAAAACGGAAAATTCGTGGAGCCTTTTCCTCGTAACACAACTTGTCAGCTGCGTTACAAGAACAAATACCGATATATTTCATAATATATGACAAATACAACAAAAGCCTAGAAAAATTAATCGAATTCATTAAAATATCTTAGTTGTATATAAATCGAGGTGTCATGGCTACAATGATATCTACGCACCTTTCATCTCCGTGTATCTACGATACAATACAGCAATCTCTGATTAATACCAGTCAGTTACAATAAATTTAGACCGAAATAAGTTCACGACTTTTCTTAATGAATGTCCAAACATAAATTGCTTTGTTCGTGTCAGTACGACAAACACACCGTTATCAATTACTTACTTAATGCCAATATCTGTCAGGTTTCAGTCATTAATGCCCAGATAGTTAATGCTAGGCAATATCTCTTTTGTTAGCGGATGACAGATAGGCCTATGTGGCCTTTGTTTTTGAATATCGAGATTATTTTTCCACCGTACTTGAATTGAAACCGTAAACAACTATTAAAACTAAATAATAATATGATGACAGAAATGTATAAAAGGAAAAACGAATGAAAATGTTAGTTCTTAACTAACAATCTAATTGATTATTATAACAGAATTAACGATGTATAGTAAAAATATAAAATCGAGCTCGCGATTTTTTTTTCCACTGTAAATAAAAAAGAAAAAAAGTTATTGAATGAACTTAAAACCTACTTTCCTTTTAACATTTAAAGGAAAAATATTACTACTTTTTTTTTAAGCAGTGAATATTTACTCACACACACAAAAGAAAAAGGCAAAAATTATAATAAATGCTAAATACAAATAATAAAAATTTTCCCATTTTCTGATTTTTTTTTAATTAAATCTGCATTATTTCTTAATTTGCTTAAAAATGCTTATATTCTGAATCATAGCAAAGCAGGCGGAATTAGTGGATTGGTTAAAAGGATTAATCCATTTAAAACATCATTGTTTGGGTTCAGATACTTTTCTTTGAAAATATTTACCACCTTCCCATGTACTTGATAAAGCACACACAGTTGACAACAACAGCTACATCGTCTTTTTATCGTTAAATATACACACCAAGTTTCAAGAAGATCGATTTCGTAGCTCAAAAGTTATTAGAGAACACACAAGATTGACTGATTTAATGAGTTTCAATATACTAGGAAAGTAAAGTAAATACACTCATGATTAAGCTGCAGTGCGAGTTATTTAGAAATTACGCAGTGATATGTTACTATTATTTTATAGTAGTGATGTAAACATTTTATCAGTTTGTCAGTGGGTGAGTGTTTTATTGAAGGCGTTGATTTTAAAATAAACAGAATATTCTTCTAAATAATACATCCCGAAATAAGAACATATGTTATGAAATAAGTAAATGATAGTAGGGGGCAAAAATATGCGCACACAATAAGAAAGGACGAAGAGAATAATAATAATATAAACTGTTAAGTGAAAGAAAAAGAGAAATATCAAAATGAAGCGTAAAATTTGAAAGTCGGGCCGCTAATCGTGAGAGATACGAGAGATCGTAAAAAAAGAATGTAGGTTTGAATTTGCAAATTTTAGGATATTCCTTAATGCCTTTAAACAGTAAGAAGCTATCTCAGTTGGTTTACTATACCCGCAAAGAAAATCAGATAAAAACAATTTAAAACATTTATTCATTTATGTGGTTGCACAGTGTTACTGTATAAGTAATAATTATTTTTTAATTAATTATTTCGCCTTCTCAGTTTGATCTGTTTTCTCGGCTACTTTTACAAATTATTCTTGTTTTCATTAGAAATTTAATGGTTGTCTGTTGATAAACTATCCTGACAAATTCATTTGTATTTACAGATAACGGATTACAAATAGATCTTATTCTATTGAATGTAACCGCTGATTAGAATTTAAAGAACGCATCTTGTTATTTTTCATTGATTCTGTTTGAATGTGTAATTCACTCGCATTGGTTCGATTTCGATTAATATGAATTGGATTTACTGAACATCACTCTATTTAAATTCTATTTAGCTAAACTTAAATCAGTGATTTCATTTAACGTTTCGAAGTGCTGTTCTTCAAGATTTTTATTCTCTTCTCCTTTGAAATTGTTAAAATTTATTGTAATATACTTTTCTTTTCCATTTGGTTTCTCATATTTTTATCTCTCTTCAGCTGGAATTAGCTAAAAGATTTCAAATTCTAAAAATCATTTTTACTCTTCCGTTTGGATCTTAAGCACCTTTAGCAAACATAACTACTGCAGTTTTTTACCACCAGATGCACCTTACCTATTAAAGTCCAGAAGTCTTCGAAAAGAGGTTTCATTATGTGTCACGGAAGAGAACGTAAAATAAGCTTACATGATGAAATGACAAAAATAACAAACACTTCAGATTAGATTCTTAATGTCAGATATCCGGACTAAGGTTCTCCATCTGATGTCGAATAGCGTAGAGTCGAAAATTGTGACTTAATTTATAGGTATCATATACATTATATTTATTTTTTATTTTTTTTTTCTAATATGTCTAAGTTCAGAAGCATATGTTCACATGTTAAAAAAAAACTTTTCGTAGCTTCATGATAATATATGATTTCGAGTTAAATATTGTGTTCGAGTCAATATTGTGCCAATAGTTACCATACACAATTCACACAGTATTACTATACACGATATACAGTAGTTAATATCAAATTACAATTAAGAAATATCAGAAATTTCCAGTTTTCTATTTTAAAATAAAGTGGCTGACCAGTTAATTGATAAACCGAATATGTTGGTGATAGGAAAAATTAAAAATATTAAGCAAAGATTCAAATGAAAAATAAAAGAAGCTTTGTTAATTAAAAAATTCTAGAGCAGCCTTTTAAATAGAAAACAGAAATTCGTAAATCTAGTTAATTTTTGGATACTTCAGTTTTTTGAAATTAACAATTTATTTGTGATACATAGTGATATTGTGTGAATACTGTATATCAAATTTACCACTGACACAACATTAACTTTAATTTCAAATCATAAGAAGTAAGTTTTTTTGATTGTCTGGGCCTATTTTTCAATTACGAAATCTGAAAAAAAAAATTAGGGTAGTATTATTTTAATATCTTATTTTATGAAACATTATTTTTAGAAAAAGAAATTTATACAGAAAGATTATGTATGATTTTTTTAATTTTGAAATTCAAGGATCCTAGCCATCTCTTCCATATGTGGGCGACAGATGGCCATATACAGTACCGTACAGGGATAGTTAGCCAGCTTAAAATGACCGTAACTTTTTTGTAATTATGTTTCTGTAACTGGTACACATCAGTACAGGAGGTACAGCTCTCGTGCAGCCAATGAAGACATTAACAGAAGATGGTTTGTGAAGCAGCTAATTTTCCAACGATGTTGAAAAATACTCTTTACCTTGATCTCGGTTCAAGCTCCCATGAACTCTTGCAAGAGAAAAAAACACACTGAGTCTTGCTCATAGAAAGATCTGGATGTCAAGACAGGTTTCTTTGTTGAATTTGTGTTTTAGTTCCAGTTCCTTAGCAAAATTATAGGCCAAACTCCTAACATTATCTCATAGTTAGGGGAAAGGAAGCTTTTGCATTTTTTTTGATGTGACGAACAAATCTATCTTCGTTAGTTATACCTAACGAAGAACTCGGACTCACTAGGGCCTTCGGAATCACTCCCTAATTTAATTTTTCTCGCAAGTTTTTTCTAGATATTTTAAACTTTGCCGAAGATGTACCATTTGCGTTTTTTAGGTATTCTTTAGGTATCTACCCTCTTCAGGTATATATTTATTAGGCATTTGAAAAGAAGAGGATTTTTGTAGTAAAATAAAAATATATATATATATTTGGACGATGGCCAACTAGCCTGGAAAAAATTTGGCCATCTCACGTATTAAAACGAGATGAGATGGCCATAACATGTATTAAAACATGGCGAGCACAAATAGCAGAGTTATAAATAAGCCTAAAGTCTTGGTTTCTGTTACTATATTCCGGATATTTGTGATACTTATGCGTAAATAGTAACATTCGAAAAACATTTAAGCAGGCAATAAAGTTTAAAATGGCAATATACTCACAATTACGATGGTTTCTACAGAACTTTAAACCACAATTTAGTAACACAACAACAGCTGACCACAGACAGCGCCGTTGTTCATGCGACAACATAACTAGAATGATTGGTCATCGCTGCCGTATGAACATTTATCCCCGACTTATCTCATTACTATTATGGTTAAAAAATTATTTTATTCTATGAATATGTACATTTTCTGTACGAAACATATGTATTTATAGTCTATACATTGAAACTTTTTTTCATTTCTGAACATTTGTGGAACTTAATTTTAAATAATCAATTCAAATATTGCTTTAGAGATTGCCTTGCTATCATTATTCATATCTATATTCCTATAGTTTTGTTGTCTAATTATCTCGTCATTGTTGATGGGCATATACTTACTAAGATCGCCTTTCAAAATCGTATCTTCATTACTGACATCAGTGAGGAATCTACTTTTGTCAATTACGATTACCGTATTTTTGCGTGTGTAAGACTCATTCTGCAGACAAAGCTAATCTTCTACAATGTCCAGTGCAATTTTACGTAAGGTTTTTGAGATTTCGTTTATCCCAATGCTGTAGAACTATCATGACAAAATATACATGATATAGACACTTCCTTTGTAATGTTTCGACCAAAATATCTGACTTTAATTTTTAAAAGCGCAGAACGCACTGAATTTAAAAATCGTTTTAAATAAAAAGAATAGCACTAAAAACAAAAATTCATGTAAAACTTGGTAAATATTATTAAGATCCCATACATCTTCGTCTTCAAACTTTCGTTTTATTTTTTAAAATTTTCACTTTACAGGAACCTTAAGGTCCTGTTTCAAACAATTCAGGCGACTGCAAACCTTTTATTTCTTTTATATATTTCTTTTACCAATGCACCTAAAATTCTGAAAATTTAAATATGAGCATATGAGATTTCTATTTTCTTGTTTTTAATTTTCAAGATATTCTGTAATTAATTAAATTAAAATTCAAAAATGCTCAATTTTTGGGCGTTTTTTGAGATATTACTCGGTATTTTTTGACTAAAAAAAACTTGATGAAAACCTGAAATGATAAAAAATTCGTAAAATAATGATTTGTATTTAAATATTTATTATTAGTAAAATAGTTAATGTCTTAAATTTTTTTTTTTTTTTTTTTTTTTTTTTCATGCTATCAAATAATCATAACAAAAAAAGAAGATTTCATTGAAGATTTTCTAAATATCATGCAAATTCATTTCATGCTGTTATTTTTCAAAACTAAATTTGTTTTGAATCATTTTTTTATAAATAGATTTTTCTTAATTCTATTAAAATCTTCTCCTATAAAAAAAAAAGTCTTCAAAACAAATTTAGTTTTGGAAAGGAACAGCATCTAATGATTTTGCATGATGTTTAGAAAGCCTTTAATGAAACATTTTTATTATAATTATTTGATAACACGTAAAAAACAACAGTTTTTATTTTTTTTTAAATTAACTATTGCACTAATAATAAATCTTAGTAAATCAAAATTAACGTGCGGACCAAGTTAAAACTTCAAAGAAAATAATACAAAACCGCACAATAACTAAACAACAACAACAACAAAAAATCACTGAGCTTATTTTGGATATTTTGCTTGGAATCGGAGACGGCGCCGTTTCGGGTTTCCACACCCTCTTCAGCCCGATCCTGTCCAGCATAACCCAGCTCAGTGAAAAGGGACACTACAGTGAACGGACAAATAATTAAAACAATGACCCCTCAGTTCAAATACATCAAAAAATCAAATTAACAATAATAGAGGGTAAAAAGAAATTCACGCTAGCAACTCGCTTAGCTTGGTAAGAATTTGTTGTAATAAAATGTTAGCAATTAAATCAAAATTAACGTGCGGACCAAGTTTATTTTACAATTTATTTTTTTTTTTATCGTTTCAGGTTTTCATCAAGATATTTTAAGTTGAAAATATCGAGTAATATTTGGAAAACGCCCAAAAAATCGAGTGTTTTTAAATTTTAAATTTAATTAATTGCAGAATATTTTGAATTTTATTTAAATTTAAGTTCATATTTTAAATTTTCAGAATTTTTGGTGCATTAGAAAAAGAAATACTGTATATAAAAGAAATAAAAGGTTTGCAGTCGCCTGCAGTTGCTTGAGGCAGGACCTTATTAAAACGTTACAATTTGGGAATTTTGCGCTGGAAAAATTATAAATTTCAAATTTTATTTTTGACTTAAATGCAATGTAAAGCTTCAACATAAATGTTCTTTTTTTTGTTTTTCTTTTTTTTCTTTCTTATAACTATTATCCAAATAATTAAAACAAAATGTTTTAATGTGTTTCAAGTTTCACTCCAATCAAGTTTCACTCTTCTTTAAAAAACACTTTTTTTATGATTCTTCTATAGCTAATCTAGGGATTTCATTAAGAATGTCAACCTTTTTATTTCAATTAAAGGTTTTTGACGTTCTGATAATAGCTTCAATGATTTTCCTAAAGATATCCTTCTGTTCTGAATGCATTTGCGAATTTTTGTGATTATTTTGCTGTGCGGTGGTAACTTATACCTGATCTGATGCATCTCCATTATTGAAATTTATTACGTATAGAATTTATTAAGCATTTGGATACAGAAAAGTCTAGTGTGGTAGGTACACGAAAAATTTATTTACTTATGTTTGTTTTTCAAGTCTTTGACTCATAATTTAAATAGGGTTCTTATAAACGTCTAAACAGTCATTTCAAGTTCTGCTGGGAAAAAAAAAAAAAAAAAAAAAATCGTTAAATGTGCGCACCATTTCGGGAAGGGGGTGATATCAGAGCAAACAGTTTTTTTATTTATATAGGAACGTGTAAGCAGATAGGTTTACTTTTATTTTCCACTTTTATTGTTTTTATTTGTATTTTTTTTTGAATAATTTATTTGCACTTTGGGGTCTGAATAAACATGAACCGAGACTATCCGTATGAACGATTTGCTGAATCTTGTACGGTTTTAAGTTACTAGAAAACACAAATGATTTTTTTTTTTAATTGTCAGTACGCAATACTCTTTAGGATCCGCCCTTTCCAAATTTGCGGAAGTTTGAATAAGAAAACGTGCGCATGCGCGACTTTTTCCTTAACTGGAGATACTTGCGTGACCTCATCGTCATGCAAAGACAAGTAACTAATATAAATAATATCATATTCTGATGGAAAAGTAAATGTTTGGGGAAAAAAATCGACAATTTTTTTTTTTGTCCCTAGTTTGCAAGGTTTATCATAGAAGTTTTTGTTTCTATGCCAAATACTGTCCAACTGTTTGCTCTTAGCGAGAAAAAGTTTCATTGGAACTAATCGTTATCATTGGTTGTTTTTAGAGAACTGGTATCCATCTGCCATTAAGTTATAGTGCAGAAGTAGTTTCTTAAAAAGACTGAAAAAAAAAATATTAGATGGTTTCAGCGCCCTATAGTTTGTTGCTTATCTAGGAGGGCTGTTTCTCATCCTATTTTTATTCTAGACGGACCCTAGGGTGCACCAAACCTTTTATGACATACTTGCAGCGTTTTTATAAGTAGAGATTTGCTTTTGGACGCATTTCATGAAACAGATTCCATTATTTATTAACTTATATTTTTAGTCTTCTGATCAAGATCAGAAAACTTATGGATGAGACCAAATTATTCACAAGTTACATCCTTTGAGGCACTACTGCGCTTCCGATGTATCAGAAGACTTATATTCCCGTTTTGTCTGGGGACAAGTATCATTTAAATATCATTAGCGACAATGACAACAATCGCAACAATTATTATTAGCGACAATGACAACAATCGCAACAATTACTATTAGCAACAATGGCAACAATCGCAACAATTATTATTAGCAACAATGGCAACAATCGCAACAATTATTATTAGCGACAATGACAACAATCGCAACAATTATTATTAGCAACAATCGCAACAATTGCGTCTTTCTCAACAATCACTTTTCTAATAATAAGTAAATTAAGGAAATATCAATTATATTTTCATAGACGTATCAGAAGCCGTTGCGAAGCATTGTGATTGGTTTACTAATCGCTATCCCTACCTTGTTTTCTCTTAATTCAAATACTGTAAATGCTCGATTTAACGGACAATTTCGAGAAGAAGGGATGTCCGTTGTTGCACAAAGTCCGTTAAATCGAATGTGTTTTAAAAATTATGAATATTAAATGAAATCACAAGATAGTAATGCTTAGTTTATTTATCAAATTGGTAAAAAACATAAAAAAATAATTAAATAAAAAAGTTAAAAAAATTACATAAATCATATTTTATTATATAAATATTAATGATAAACATACTAATCTGCAGAGACTAGGATTGACGTGAATAGTTGATGAGAAAAATGCTGATTCATTAATTCGCGCTGGGAATTTTATTTTGAAGTTTATTTATTTCTGCTATGAATGTATGAAAACATTAAGTTTCTAAGATAAAAATAGCCGAACACATCTAAACTAAAACTAAAAATTACAGGAATATAATAACGCAAACATAATTCAAAATGTCAATAACACATTTATTTTGCTAAAATATTTTGAAACATGTGCGTTATTAAATTCCTGTAATTTTTAGTTTTACTTTAAATGTGTTAGGCTATTTTTATCTTCAATACATTGCACACGTTAATTGTTCCTAATTAAGTTTCTAAATTTAAGCTTATTTTATAATTTATTTTTGGTTACCGGTTCCTTGAAATCGTTACTTAAGCTACTTAATTGGGTGACTATAAATAACTATTCATTTTAGTCATCTAACAAAATAACCATTTTAAAATAGCACTTGCCAGTATTGCAAAATTTTTAATATTTTTTTTTTTTCGTTTTTCCTTGTTATTCAATATGAATTATGGGATTTCCCCTGTATTGACAAATTCGACTGTGCGTTACATCGAGGGTCTACTGTACATTTAAAAAAGTTTTTAGTTTTATTTAAGTCTATTTCTTCTTCAAAGCCCAATCTATGGTTGAGCAGTTCTTCATCTTCCCTCTCAGGGGATTTAAGTTTAAATTTTAAGAAAAGTTTGCAATCTTCTTTTCAAAACTAGATATTTTAGAATGAAATGATTTAGTGATTTTCCCTTTATTTTTATCGCAATTTAAACACATTGTTCTTTTGAAGGCTTTTTCTGTTCTTTTATTAAGAGCCGTTAATCCTGGGAAAAGTACAGAACTTCCAAGGAATTTATATACCGGTATATTTGTAAAGTAGGGATGTTCTTCTCTTTAAAATCTTAGTAATAAAGTTTTGTATATATTTATACAACCAACGAATGTTTCGGCCCCTGCCTTTTTTTACACGTTTATTGATTAAAGTGATATCAATTTTTTGCCCCCCGATTGAACTTTTTAAGTTCTTCTTAATGTACTTCTCGTACATCATAATTCTCTGCAAGCTATTCTAAATCATCCGCCCATTTGTTATTTTCAGTTAAATTTCTTCTTTTCCCCCACTTATTTTTAACCTAAAAAATTTAATCTCCGTAGATATTTGGGTTTGCTGAAAGCTCTTTGCTGACCAGCCCATTTCACATTCATAGGTGTCAAATTGGAACACGATTGAGCTGGTGAGCAAACGCTAATTCCTGACTTTAGTCAAAACTATACGTCATAAAGCGAAGGATGAATGTACAGTAATACCTTGAGATATGATCGCCCCAACATACGATTTTCTTGATATACGACAAAATTTCCATATAATTTACGCCTCGAAATACGAAGATATTTTTGAGATACAAATAGCTAGTACAGGGACGCCATCGGATGTTTGGCGCAGCGATCGCCCGGCTACCCGCGTCCACCCGATTCGTGATATCCTTACTAAGTAGCAAGACGTGTCTGATTTTGTAGAAAAGAGACACCCGGAGAAATTGTCTACAGGGAGAGCCAGTGCATTGTTCAATGACACGTGCCTTGCGCATTTTAGAAACATTCTAGAAAAGAGACAGAAACAGATCTCTCTTGATCGTTTCCTTTTGAAAAGACCACGTCTTAGTGGCGATACACCTACTGCAAGTGCGACCAAAAGGGCCAGACGTGAGAGTGGCAGTGATAGTGATTAGTCTTAGTGTAAGTAAAAAAATAGTACATTTAGTAAAAAAATATAGTACATTTATATCATGCATACAATAAACATTGTATTTATCTTATATTAAATCTATATTTGGTTGGTATTTAAAGCATGTTAATTATTTTTTGGGGTAAATTCGTATCACTGGAACAAATTAATTCTATTTCCATTAATTTCTATGGGAAAAATTGATTTTATATACGATTTTTTTGATATTGAACGATCGTCACGGAACGAATTAAATTCGTATGTCGAGGTACCACTGTATTTTGTTTCTGATTTCTTTCTTTCAGTGATTCGTTCTGTTTTGGAATGAATTTCGAAAAGCTAGAGTGTAATTGAAAAGGGTCAGATATCGCAGTCAGATACAAATTGGTCTTTTTGATTTAAGTAATTCCAAAATGATTTTGCCTATCGTACATAATCCATTCATTTTCGGAATGTTTCAAAATTACTGAAGTTTTCTGAATTGTCTTCGCAAAGTTGGATTATTGTATCATTACTTATCCAATTTGTGGCCATTTTATTACGTTACTGGTTTTAGAGTCGTTACCCTGCTAAAGATTTCTGTTGCAAAAATAAGAATCGTTTCATGAATTATCATTTCTAACTAATATCTTAATTTGAATTTTCCTACATTTCACGTGTCACTTCCGGTAATCGTGAAGAAAGTTCTCAGCGTCCATGAAAGGCTACGTGTTCTGAACAATATGAATATTGTTTTGAAATTGCACCTGTCATGGCAACACTACTGTAAATTTATTGAAATCATTCTGAGAGCTCCATAGAGACCTATAAATGAGCTTTCTTGGTGTGCTCTTCAAAGAACTGTTTTCAGAAAACGTCATAAACTGTTAAGTCATCAGCATCAGACTTATCTAAGAATAATGATGATGACCAACTTCATACCAATATTTATTTATCGTCCTAAAGAATTTCTCAATTCCAATTATCGAAGACTTTGCCAGTGAAATTCGTTCTCTGCAGATACAGCGTTTTATGTTATAGGTTGTTTCACGTTCTCTTTGCAGACATGTTAAATAAATGACATTAGTCTACATAATAATATTCTGCCTCTAACTACTGAAATTTCCTGCTCTGGGATTGGCCGAAAACCAATACCAGATTTCATTATGTTATTAACAACAAAAAACATTCACTGATTTATTAAAAAGGCAAACAAAACATTCGAATCCTCTAAATTCACGTACAATAGCTCAATTATAAACTTCGAATGAAGACTGTTTTATGTATAGAATTACACAAGGTAGTGAACTATATTTCTGCAAGTTCTTCGCGAAAAGAATATAAATCACCTGTTCAGACAGACGTGTTTCGGGATTGTTTTCACTCGTTACTGGAAGTAAAAGGTTTGACATTCTCATCTAGAAGCCTTTATTTTCCTTTTTAATACTACTACACATCAAACAAATAAAATGGTTAAGTATTGAAGGTTGCTTAATGAGGAATATTAGGCGTTCCCGCTTTTCATCCATTTTCAATTACAACCATAACCCATACATTCGACGCGAGGACTGGTCTTTCGACTTTTTTCGTTATGTTTCCACGATCTTCCGCGAACTATTGCGACCACGCGCATCATTCAACTATGTATTCATCGTCCACGTATGCAAAAATCAAAATATTCAAAAAATAGACTTTTGTCATTTTACTGTACTTTGGTAAATGTATAAACTTATATAGTGTGTTATTTTGTTTTGCCACTCATTCGCAAGTGATATGTAGTGCGTTATTTACATTTTTTTTTTGGAGGCCTAAAATGCATTTGTGAGCAAAAAAAAAAAAAAAAAAGAAAGAAAGAAAGAAAGACTGGGTTCCGCTTTTCGACTATTTCCGGTTTTCGAAAAGCTCTGGCTCCTAACCTATCGAATAAGATGGAGGAGGAGGAACGCCTGTATTTTAATTGACTATCGAGATCTAATCGCAAAAGTGTACGTTCTACTCTGCGTGATGGTCTTCTTCAAAGATTAACAGCTAGACCTTATTTGTGCTGTAAATAATGTAGGGATTTTTTTTTTTGAGCATTTGTTTATATAACTATATAAATCTAATCAAAAAGTTTATATTTCTTAATTATAAAATGACAATTTCCTTATAAAATACTGGCTTATCATTAAATTAATTACAACAAAAAACCACTACAAGACGACTGTTTCTCGGTAGTCTTTGGGAAAATTAAAGATTAAATCCATTAAGAAAAGAAAAGAGTTTAATGACGCTTTTTGGATTACATTTAACAAAATTACTTGTTGTCTTTGTTTATTTCTTCATATTATATATTTTTATGAAAGATTATTTTAATTGAAGGAAGAAAAAAAAAACACTAACTAATAATAACTTGTTGTAAAATCCGCTGAAGAGAATGCCCCCTCACCGGTCACAAGAGAAAGTTAGTAATAAAGTAGTAAGTGTAATAAGTATTCTGGTGGTTTCGTATACTTCAGTGGAGTGATTATAGGAGAGTACTTCAGGTTTCTTCTTCTTTTTTTTTTTAATTTTCTTATTAATCTCAGACATTTCTTGGAATTGCTTTTCTTTCTCTGCATCTCTCCCAGATTGAAGTAATACAATATCCAGGGATTAAGGATATCTACAATTAAGTCTCATCAGCTCAACACCTTTGGAGCAGCCCTCTGCCATTATATCGCTATTATCTTAATCTTTATTGCTGGGCAAGAAAAACAGAAGGAGAAATATAGGAGAAAACGGAAGCGAGCTGCTCGGTAGAGGTTAATTTCTTTATATTAGGTGCACGCCATGTAAACTCACCAATAAGGATAATAAGTAAGTGCAGCAGTGATATTTTAAGCAATAAGGCATTAATTGCAATTTGAGAATTTAACTTGAACCGTCCAACGATCCTTTTGAACAGAAAGTCGTTCCAGGCTTTCGAGTTACCGAGTTGGTTAATTGTCGAAAAAGGCGATTGATACACACGTTTTGAACGCCCAAATATGTTATTATCATCGGTGTTTGACCGTCGCTAGTAGCGCTAAATGTATTTTGGCTTTGAGATCTATTTATAGACTGTGTCATGTTTGTCTGCACAAGGACAGCCACAGGGTTAGGACATTGACAGGTTACTAGACAGGTTACACTGTCTTAAATCTACACTTGAATATCATTGAACAGAAAATGCAATAGAATTAATTTAGAGGTCCGACTTTGATAAAAATACTCATTTTGTGTAGAAGGCTTACTACAAAAAAATTAATAAAATAAAAAAATAAATTTAGATTAAAAACTGAAGGTCACCATTTTCCGACTTCTAGAAATCCTATTAAATAACACTCCTTTAATTCCCACGATATTTCATCCTTCTTTGCGAACGACTTCATCAGGTGGTATCAGAGGACAAGAAACTATTCTCTTTACATTTCATAGGGGTTCATAGTTTCTTGTCCTCTGGTACCATCTGATGAAGGCCTTCGCAAAGAAGGACGAAATATTGTAGGAATTAAAGGAGTGTTTAAAAGGATTTCTAGGAGTAAATTATTTACAAGATATATGAAAGATATTTATATAAAGAATTTCCGACTTTGTTCAAATAAAACCTTTTCGCGCCTTTTACTTAACCGATACTTTACAAGTTACATTGAGAAGCATTTCAGATTACTGTGGGTTAGGTAATAAAAGTTATACTGTATTTACAAACATATATTTTTCCTCGCAATTTGTTAACATATAGTTGATATAGCGTAAATGGTTACATACGTAATCCCTTTACAATTGTATTTAGTTCCTAAATTTCAGTAATTTATGATTTTTATCAAGTAGTCTGGAAGCAAATAAAAAATTTTATCGGTTGATCTTTGCTTAAAATTCCTTGCCATTTTACTGTGTAAGTACACTTCCGAAGAATTATTATTGTCCAAAAATTTATAATAATGACTTAAACTTCATTACAATAATAGACAAAAAGTTCCGGGTTGAGAGACATTACAAAAAAAAAAAGAAAGTCTAGACAAGAGCATTCTTTTTTAAAGTTGAAATGCATGTTGTAAACTTATAAAAATAAGATTTGCATATTTATAATAAGTAAGTAAATAAATATATCCAAGCCCTAATATTAAGAAGAGAAACTGTACTATATAAAACAGTGTTTGGTTACAAATTTCTTAGTCAGGTAAAAGAACTAATGTTTTTGAAAAGGTTTAATTTATTACACAATAATACAAATAAAGAAAATATTATTTTAAAATATAGAAATTGAATTTGAGCCTGCTATCAGAACCAAATTACTTCATCCCCCCCCCCCCCCCTTTTTTTTTAAATATTTATTAATATAGAAAAAATCGGTGAAGAGGAATGCAATTGCTCCTTCTCCACTGTCTTGTAATAGGTCGTTTGTTGATCAAGTTTTTTTTATTATTTTACAAATTTTTTAAATGTAATATTTTACTCGAGAAGTATTTAAGATATTTTTGTTGTTGATGTAATTCATGTAAAATTGAATTTAAATGATTTTTTTTTTATAAAGAGAATGATTTTTTTTTTAGTTCACTCTATTGTTTCTCTTAGTTGTAAAATTATAAATATCTTCTTAAATTTTTGTTTTGTTTTGTTTTTAATACTGGAGAATTTAATTAGTAGAATTTGTTTGTCAGGGTATTAAGTTTAAAATGATATTGTGGGGGAAAAAAAAAAAAATGTCCTAAGGTAACAGCTATTTTTGGGACAAGTCGTCAGACCTATGAGGTGGGTTATAATTTTTTATTATTATTTATATTTCGTGGTATTAATTGTAATGGGTGTATTAGTAATAAACAGTGTGCTCTGATTTTGTTTTGTATTGAATGCTGTAATTTTCTTATCCTTATATTTGTTCATTTTTTTTTTGAGAATAATAAATTTCTTTTATTAATGTTTTATTTCTAAAAGTGTCTTTGATTTATTATTTAACTATCATGATCCCGCTTTATTACTTGAGCTGCGTATGATTGGTACTTTGCGGGTACCTTTAATTTAATTTAATTTATTTTATGCCCAGTCTGATGACGTTACTATGTCTTCTAATGTAATAAGGTTGATTGAATGGAGAAATTTTATTTTGGAAAAATAGTACATTATTGTATTGTCCCATATTCATGGCGTCCATTTTATAATTAAAATTTACTGTAATTTACGATAATAAATAGATTTTATATTACAGTAACTTATGTTACATGTACTTCATATAAAGTAACTATAATAAGACATCGGAAGCGCAGTGGTGCCTCGCCTTGTTATTTACAGTGTCTTCTCTTGGATGATGATCGCCAACGAGCGTGAAACAGCTGTTCCAGGATGTCATTTGTGAATAACTTGGTCTCATCCATTGTTGTTTTTTAACTATAATAACTCTGAAATATACTTTTAAAAAAATATATACTTTAAACTGAATAAACTTTTTAACGAAAAATAAATTTGACTTGGCATAGCTTAAGGAAGAAGAACCGTATTTGACCTTAACTAAACGATGAAGGTATAGTCTACGGGAATTTCTGCTGATAATGAAGTATCCCAGTGTGTTTTAAGTGTGTGTTAATGATATTTCCTGAGCTTAGACCCTCTGGACGAAAGACGAAGGGTCGTGATTATTAGTAGAGCAGCCAATATGGTCGTGGTCTGACAGCGTCTGTTTTGGTGGTTTTAGTTTACGAGTGCCTTCTTCCACCCACCCACCATGCGCGGCATCAGAGCGCTTTGTGGACATCGCCGCTAATGAATATTAACCGCTGTTTTGGTGTGGGTGTTGTAAGGCCTCATATTAAATAAGACAGAAAAAAAGGCGCAGCACCAAAATGCATTCTTTCCCTTTTTTCATTTTTTTTTCCTTCTCCCCACCGAAGAAAATGGGAAATAACTAATTAAGGAGATGAGCCTTATTGGTGAAATGTTTATGTGGTGTAAGTCTCATATCCTATCTTCGTATTTTAATACGTAGTACAATTTAGCAGTTCGTTTTTGATTACGTAAAAAAAAAAAAAATGTTGAAGATTTTTACAAAAATTGTGTAGCGGTGTCTTTCATTTTCTAATTTTTTTCTTTTTTAATGTTCGATTATTCGTATATTGTCTCGTTTTCATTTTTTGTAATATCAAAATTAAAGCTATTCAGGCTAAACCGGAGAATACGGTACTGCCAATCACAGTCTTCGTAAGAATACATCCGTGCAGGGATACATAATGGTACATACTGTTATCTCAAGATCGCAGTTAGTCAGATGAAGGTTAGTTTTTCTAGTAAAAGATCGTGCAAAACCATTTTTAAATAAGCGTACCTGCAAACCTCATTCTACTTTTCACCAATTAATTGAAAATCTAAAATTCATATATTAAAATAGTGCCAAGGCGGCCATCTTGTCAAAACTCGACCTTAGACCAAAACACCAGGTACTGTAATCTTCGGTTTCACCGTTATTCGGTTTTTATTGTTATTTTAAAAAAGGGGCTTTTATATCGACGAACTTTGGGCTTGCAAGAAGAAAAAAAAATGTCAAGTAATATTATGTACAGTGGAACCCCGCCATTCGTCCGCCTCGCTATTCGTACAACTCGCTATTCGTCCAACTTTTTCAAGTAAAATTGAACTCGCCATTCGTACGCTTGCTCGCGATTCGGATAGCGTGACCTTGTTACTGGCCGCCCCACGCGGTCGCTTCAGTTCAGTCTCGTGCTAGCTTCCGTACGCTACGCATCATTCACGCAAGCTTCATGAAACTTTGTGCTATTTTATGTTATTTTTTGTTATTTTTATTAAAAATAGTGCAGCCACGGGTCCAAAAAAGATTACTGATTCAACTAAGCCTAAAAGGAAAGCAGTGAGAACGATAATTGAATTGAAAAAAGAACTCGTTGCGAAGTTTGAAAGTGGAACTCGTGCCTCTGACCTGGCAACTCAGTATGGCATGGCGAAATCAACCATATCGTCTATACTGAAAAAGAAAGACATAATAAGGGTCCTAGAAGACCCGGGCCTAGGGGCCCAGCCAGCCGAGGGGTCCCGCCGTATTGGATTTTTTTTGGTTGTTGAATTGGAGAGTTCGTTTCTTTTTTTTTTTTGGTTGTTGAAAGGGAGATTCCGTATTTTTTTTTTTTTGGTTGTAGATTTTCGGGATGGGGGGTGGGGGCAAATATCAAGTGTCTAGGGGCCCTGGGTGTTTCAGTCCGAGGCTAGGGGGGGGGGGGGGGGTCCCAATGTAAGTGGGGTCCTGGGTCTTTAAATCCGGGCTTGTAAGAGAGGCCTATATATTTATTGTTTTCATAGTTTTTATGTATTTTACGCTTAAAATATTATTACAAAAGTTTATATAAGCAATCATCTCTGGGTTCTGGAACGGATTAATCCAATTTACATTATATCTTATGTGAAAAAATGATTCGCCATTCGTACAAATCGCCATTCGAACTGCCTCCTGGAACGGATTGTGTACGAATAGCGGGGTTCCACTGTATTTAATAAATAAAATAATATAAGAAGTGTAGGGAAACTCAATGTTGCCTTATTAATTAATCACGTCAGTGTTGATTTTTAAATAGTATTCCTCAATGTTTTTAAACGGCATGGCACGCTTATTATAAGCGAATATTTTTGCGCACCTTAGTTTCCGACAATTCAAAAACTAAATAAAATATGTTTTGGAGTAGTATCAATTTATCATTATAACCTTGAAAGAGTTGCGTACTTCGCTTTACTGTTGCGCATCGAAAAATAGTCCTTTAGTTCATCTTAATTTGTGTAAACCATTGTTACGTGACTCACAATGACATAAAGATATCTTTGATTTTTTTTTTTTTTTTTGGTAACATCATCTTAGCATCTTTGAATTTTAATTAGCAGTACATATTATCGTGACGACCTAAGAGAAAGAATGTATATCTCAGTATCCACCTGACAAAGGTCTATAGAAGTACGAACGAATTATAAACAATAAATGTTTATAATAAATGTTTTCAATCAATGTTATCATATTAAGAATAAATTCAGATAAATAACATTTATATTCGAATTAACATCTGATATCTATTTGAAACTATCAAAAAAAGCTCAATGCATTTTTAATTGCAGAAAGATTACTTTCTGAAGCGCAGTTGTAAACCGACATTATCGTAACTCTTTCAATGCTATGATGATAAATTGACGCAAACTATAGGTGACTACTAAAGAGAACGTGATAATTTGTAACATCACATCGGAAATCGTGAAAGTCAACCGAGCAGACATTAGATTTTTTTTTTTTTTAATTTTGCTTATCGCGGCACACGTATATCTCTGCTCCATTATAGAACATTACTGAGATTATTGAGTCAGACTTACGTTTTTATTGTTATGCCCAATAAGTAACTTTATGTGAGTTTTGTTGTCGTCTTTTAAGATTTAAACTTAATGAAAGTCTCTGTTCGAAATTTAGCGTGAAATTACTTCGATTTGGAATAGCGCTTACACAGACTTCTTTTATTTGCACTGGGGTTAAATTAACTTTTAAAATAATAAAACAATACACTTTTGTTTTAGGTACCGTAGTAATTTGGTCATATTTAACCGAACCTCATAGTAAATTATTATTTTGTGCTTGTATTATCATGATGTCTTTTAAACACTTATATTTGTTTATAAGAAAAAAAAGTGTTCTACGGTGTTGATTATTGATTATATTTGACAATTCTCTTGCTCCCAGTTAATAACTGGTTGTAATCTGGAAATGATTAAAAGCTTTTTTTTTTCATTGTAATTTTAATATGGAAGTATAATGTAGAAGTCCTGGTGCGCCATAGAAGCAGCGGCATCTGAGAACAATCAGCTAATTCTATTATAGAATAACTCATTTAAATGATGGCACAGGTGAAGGGCAGCTAACATAAATCGCCCTTTTAAAATTATTTAATGATTCTTTCTTCATTAATAATAAATGAAATGGGAACAACCCCGTGTTGTGACTTTCTGCAGTGTTGAACCGTGACATATTTCGCCGGTCTCATTCATAAATTGCGCTCTTAATAGGACGTGGAATGCGCTTTTCTTCCCTGCCTAACCCACCCCCTTCGAAAGAAAAAAAAAGGAATAAGCGAGAAGGGTTGGGAGTGGGCGGTCGCCTTTTGCCAGGACCGCCTCGTTGGCATTGGAAATGAACGGCTTGTTGGTTTTTATTATTGGACAATAATTCACCACGTGAAAGCGCCGGCACTTCCCCCTCCCGCGGTAATTCGAGCCCGGATCCACGCACCCGTAAATTACGTCGAAGACTTATTAATATGCCGTGGCGGCAGTGGGGGTGCTACTGCTTAGGTGGCCGCCATCTTTTTTCAACACCGCCCTCTCTCCACAGAAACCAAGCGCTTCTGATTTAGATTGGGATACGGAAAAAAAATGAGATAATTACTGATAATACAAGAAGTCCATGCAAGAATTTAAACTTTCTGTTTGTTTGTTGTTTTTTTTTTTTTTTTTTTAGTCGTCAACACAATGTAAACGAAAAGTTTCCGAAAGCTTATATTTATAAATTACACTGTATTGTTCCGTAATTATTGGAAGCACTGAAGATACTATCTTCCATTGCTCCTGAGACTTTCACTGATATCAAGACGATAGCACGAAGTTCAAGGTTTTACAACTGCTCCGACGCTCGCCCGACTTTGCCAGTTGGAGAATAAAAGTCTCGGTCCCTGGTTTACAAAGGCTGAGAAAGCCCTAGGGCCTGCCTGGGGAAGTAATGGTGATCATTACCTCTGTGATCAAGCCCCGACTTATCCTGAATGCGACAACTGGACAACACCGAGTGAGCAATGGTCAACTGGGCGACGGCTAATACTGGGCGATGCGATGGTCATCTGGGCGATAGAAACTTTAAAATTTTTGCACGCTTAGCAGACATACGATGTTGCGAATTTTTTTGTAAATATTAATGATAAATATTAAATGTAATTATGAATATTAAATATGAATTAATATATATAAAATAAAAAATTTGTTTTGAATTTCATACTTTTTTTTTATTTTAATGTAACTTATACATGTAATGTGTGTAAATATTTGTTAATTACAAAATAATATTAAATATGAATATGAGAAACCTTCGTTTCTATTGATCTACTACCTGATAAACTGAAATAATATTTTTTTATTAGGTCTATTATCAAAATAATAATAGTTAAAAAGAACGGTCTAAACTTAAATTTGAAAAATCTCGCTTATAATCTAATTTATTTTTATTGTGTAGAATTACAAAATTTTATAGCAGTTATATTGAAATTTACCATGCAAAAAATGAGTCAATTAGTTAATAAATATTTTTGTTTATATCATATATCAAATATCGATATCATGTATCGTTTAAGAAAGAGATGCTTAAAAAAATGGTCTGAAATGATTTCAAAACGAAAAGATATAATTACACAATACTAATAAAAAAAATACAGTTTTTAATTTATTTATTAGTAATTAAGAAACATATTAACACATGTTACATGTATTTACTCGTACATTAAAACAAAACAGTATATGAAATTTAAAATAAAATTTATATTTTAAATTTATTAATTCATATTTAATATTCGTAATTATATTTACTATTCATAATTAATATTTATAAAAAATCCGCAACATCGTATGCCTGCTAAGCGTGCAAAAATTTTTTTAAGTTTCTGTCGCCCAGTTGACAAGTGTCCGGACTGCTCCAACTGTAGGCAAACGTCTAAATCACTTGAGCTTACAAGATAAATACACAGAAGCTCGGTTATAACGCGATCTTTTCGATCCAAGATCTCGAAGTTCGCGTTATAATCGCGTATAACCGATTTTATTACTTCGCCACGTCAAATGTCGTATATCGCACCCCATTATCGCCCACACGATTCCAAATCGATTTAAAATGGTCATTTCGCGATTACCTACATCATTCAGAGCTATGTGAGAGAATTTTATATTTATAAATATATAAATCATTACCATTTCAACACTTTGATGGGTTATATTAGCCAAAATCGATTTGGCGCCGCCATCTTGGCATCTTATACAAACGACGAGTCACGTGGATCGAAACTAGGTATTAATACGCCTATTAGATTACCTGGGCCGCTTTACTGGTTGTCCTTGGCAGAAAAATAAGATCTCGATATTCATTTTGGTTAAACGAAAAAGTCCGCGATGCTGATATTTTTTAAAAAATATATTGTATTTGACGCATTTTCGTGATATTAGGGTTGGTGTAGAGTCTCAATTACTGTAAATAATAAGGAAACAAGCATATTAATTTATACCTTTGATTTGATTTTAGGCTAAAAAACGGTAAATTTTTCAAATTTTACAATTATACACCTTTTCGAAAATAGACGGGGTCCAAGACCAAATCGCGTTATATCCGAATTCGCGATATAAACAACCGCGTTATAACCGAGCTTCTGTGTACAATCTTATTTATTGTCAAGTAAGTGTTAATAGAAGATATGCAAGAAAATTATTAGACAGAAAGTTCCCTTTTATTCTTTACTTCGGGAATATTGCTAATATAACATAATTTATTTGTAATATAATATATTTATAATAATATAATACATCTCCGCCATCTTTAAAAATTGGAATCGTGTGTTTTTTATATATGTATATATATATTCAACTACAGCAAAAGTTATAAGCACCAAAGAAAACCAAAATTTTTTTTTAAGAACCTATTTTTCTGATGTTTTTGATTCATATTTATTGAAATTTTGTTATCTTCTCCTTATTAGGGAATACGATGAATTTTTTCTTGAATATATATTTTTTAGAAACTCATCAATATTTTTTAATATAAGCTCAGTTCTTGGAAGAGATACCTTGTTGTTCTGTTCTGTTGAATTTTAGGAGGTGGATCAGGTGTTTGTGGTATTTTGGTGTGGGTGTGCGTTACAGGGGATTGCGTTCTCCATATTCATTGACTGGGAATAAGCCATCACCTTGTTCCTTTCAACATCAAAAGGTCTTTGAAGTGTGACGGGTTGTTTATTATCACTTACAAAAGAACCAATATTGAACGGCGCAGGGCTCTTTTAGTACGAAGACATCATCTGCGTTCACTTGTTCTGTTTCTGCAGAAGTGTTTATGGCCATCCGTAGCCCAAATAACAATGGCCACGGGCAATTCCTGTTCGGTCCAAAATTAATAAATTCTATTCCTTCTTCGGCGTATTTTGGTTGAGTCAACTTAGCGTCACGGAGGAATCTGTTTTCACTTTTAGATGAGAGCGGTCGGCTAATTAAAAGAATACACCTAATAAGACAGCAGAGGGGTGGGGGTGGACTAGCACCAGAGGATAGGAACTCTTCGTCAAGCGTTCCTCGGTTCGAAAATTTTCTAAAAAATACAAAATTATTGTTAAAGTTAGTTTCAATTTTTCTAAACTCATTATTATTTGGTGACAATTATATAAAAATTATTAATGCAAGATATTATAGCAAGAAATCCCTTGAAAAAATTAATAATTTTTTTTTGATAATTTAGTGATTTGTATCATAAAGTTTTGCACAATTGTTATCGATAATATAATATAATAAAATAACAAATTTTATAACAAAATAGTAACTACGGAAGGCACAAAGGAACCAAAAAGATTTACGCCTTCTGCAGTTACCATTTTTGTTCAATTAGTAGGCACGTAAAATTTGTTAATACTTACTCAATGCATAAAGGTCAAAATTTAATAGTAACAGCAATATTTGTTTTTGTAAATTTACAGGTATATAAAAATGCAAAAAGAAAGAAAAAAAATTAGAATCACTGCTTTAGAGCCTAAGTATTTAGGGGGGCTTCCCCCCAATTATTATTTTTTTTTATTTTAATTTTAATTTCAATATGGCTTTTTGTTTTTAATGTGAAAAATAAACAACACATAACAACACTTCAATAATTGAAATAATGCATTTATATTTAATGCATTTAATATTTATTCAGAATGTAAATAAATTCCTATTGTTCCATTCTTTTTACTTAATTTTTTTTTTTTTAAAAAATGAGGTACAAGTTATTATTTTATATCAGTCAGGATATATAATTTCACAGAAAGACCATCCAAATTTTTAATAGAATATATAACAATACAGGCCTACATATAAGACAGTTGCCTAAATCTATTTTAAGGTAGATTAAAAATCATATTTATTGTAGCTACTCACAGTTTCACACATGCATATTTTTCCGTGGAATAATGTGGAAGGATTTGTTGATATTTGGTTTTGAAAATTACATCTACTTCGGTAATTAATAGAGCTAATTGAATGAGCTAAGGGAGTGTCGTAAACTTTTAGCAGGATAGTGTAGAAATCACAAAATAACTACGAAATTAAAATAACAAAAACATTAAATTGAAGATGAATTATAAGATTAAGTTGTAATTTTTCTTTGTTCCAATGTTCCTAATTAATGAAAACCATTATAACATTTTCTGGTCTGTTGAATCCTTTGTCTTAATTTGTGTGAATGACTTGATACAACCTTGTTATTATGTTTACGATCTTATCATCTCTTGTTTTTTGTACTTGGTTACAGTGTTGTTTTTTCGAAAGTTTTATCTTAGTACAGTGCAACTTGGATAATTCGAAGCTGAAGGGACCACTACAAAACTTCGAATTATCCAAGACTTCGAATTAAAGAAGTTACATCTTTTAACTTTAATTTCAGGTCCACTGAATGCTTGAAAAGATTATTCTGTCAATAAGTAAATATTTATTCAGAAAGATCATGGTATGAAAGATTTAAGCACTATATGTATGTAAACAAAATAAGATTAATATTACGTAAGCTACAGTACATATTACATTCAATACAGAAAATTATAGTTTTTCAAAAAATTGTGCAATGTCTGATTGTTTTGTAGAATTCAGTCGCTTAAGGTTAGCAAAATCATCAAGCATGTTTAATGAACGGAAAAACAGCTTCACTTATGTTGGTTTGTCTTTCAATGTACCGATGAAATTCGGCGCTATCCCGTACTCGTTGGCGATTTGGCATTTCTTCTTCACACCCTTTTCCACCTCGCGAATGACGGCGACCTTTTCAGCCAACGTTAAATTTTTGCGTGGTTTACTGAAAGACGTTGTGATACTGACAGCAGGAAGCTCGAATGGCGTCTGAAGCGTCACGTGTCGAATGCTGCCGGGAAGGGGATTTCAATTGTCACGTGTCGAATTTTTTAACGATGTAACGCCGAAAAGTCGTTATGGTTCGAAATTTTTATAAAATTCTTCGAATTATCCACGATTTTTTAACATTGATTTAATAAGAAATTTCAAGGTACTAAGAGAAATCTTCGAATTAACCACGATTTCGAATTAAAGACGTTCGAATTATCCAAGTTGCACTGTACTAGACTTTAATGTAATCTTGTGACAGTTACTGAAGATGTCGATACAAAATATCGTCAATTGATACATCGCTAAATGAAGTACCATGAGAAAAATTCAATAAAAGTCCTTGCTAAGCATCTCAGTTAATATTGTTTCAATCAAAGACTGAATATTCCAATGGACAGTTCTTGGTAAATCCAAACAAACTCCTGCCTTTTTACTTAATTGCAACAGATTATTATCTGCGTGTAGATTTTTAGCCTAGTTGACTAGGAAAAGAGGCTTATATGATAACTCAGTCTGTATGTGGGACGTGTGTTCTCTACTAACTACTGAATTGCTGGATGGATCTTCATGAAACTTGTTATTAACATTCGAGAACTAGGAACAGTCTTAACTTTTATATTGGAAATCTTTTTTTTCTGATGAGTTCTTCTCGAGTAATTAACGCAAGACGACAAGAATTCCCAAAAAAAGTATTGTCAATATCTCACTATCTTAAAACAATGAAAAATTCTGTTGTTACTCTACTACGGATTCTGATACTATTAAAATTAATTCTTTTTAACAATTTAAGTAAATGATGCGAATTTTATTTATCGAAATTTTGTACTATTTGTATTCAGTAGATCAATGTAGGATTTTATTTTTGACATCTTCACGATTTTTTTTCAAAGGAGTTTTAAGAAAATAAATTTAAGGAAGTAGACTTTTAAGTTCTTCGTTTTGTTTATTAGGTAATACTATGCTTTTGTGAAGTGGAACAAAACAAAATTACATTACAAAGGAATTATATTTGGAAATAGTTACGTAATTATAGTAGCTTTTATAGTTATATAATTTAAAAGAGCTGAAACCAAAAACTGTATTTTGGTCTTAAGGAATATTATATGTTGGAGATTGATATATATGTATATATATATCTTGGATATTAGCTTCTTAAAACAATATAAAAAGTTTGAATGACATTGTTATATTAACAAGAATATACCATAGGAACTTAAAATCTATTTTCCTTAAGTTTTTTTTTTTTTTTTTTTTATATAAATCATATTTTCTTCATTTGTAAATTGTAATATCAGAATCTTCAATTTTTTAATGAAACTCCACAAATGCTTACTGAATTTGCTAATAAATCTAATTCAGTCCAAAATGCTTTAATTTTACAATGCATTTTAGATGTTTTAATTATTGTTATTATCACAATTGCTTGATTTACATTCAATCTTAACATTTGTACTCACGTTAAACCTTATTTCTCAAGAAATGCATAAATTATTTGCTTGAAAATAAATAAGGAAAAATAAATAAGAGAACGGGAAATAGAGTCAACAACAACTTGGACTCTTATACGCTGTAAATTGCAAAAACGTTTTGTACATCCGTTCCGTTTTTAACGATCGCCCGCATCTCCACCTTTTAGATGTTGTTCTTCCCTTAACGTCGGCGAGTTTTCAAAAGCCTGGCACGAACATCATCCCGAAAAATAACGTGTAAATCTGTAGTGATCCAGGGTTTTGTAAACATGACGGCTTGTTTAAGTGCAATGGAAGTGCGTGCCGTGTGAATGTTTGCCAATGTCATTGGCATGCAAATTTATGCTTGTTGGATCTTGTGCGTGCAGCGTGGGTGTGTATAAAGGACACTTCCACTCCAGCACAGCGCCCCAGCGCAGCGTGACAACTAAATGAACGCTTAAATCACGGTTATCATTACAACTCTCATCACATTAAAAGTGTCACATGATGTAGTTTTTTTTCTTCCCTTCTTTTTTCGTTATTAAATTCTCTCTGTCATTATTGTGATGTTAATTATATCGAAATAATTGTGTAAAAAAAAAAAAAGGAAATTGGTTTCTTGTTTTATAAAAAGGCAGATTCGAAAATTACCCCAAACAATTTACTATTAAAATTCGCGTGACTTTGGTGCTGTCGTTTTTATTGGTGTTAATCTCACTTGTAAATTCAAATAATAGCATGTCAGAAAATCTTTTAAATTATCTTCTTCTCTCGCTCTCTCTCTTTTTCTTTTTTTCTTTTAAAAGACAATAGGTTTAGGTCTTTGAGAGTGTTTATATTCATTTCTCTTAAATAACTCAGGGGAAAAAAATGTAAATGGCGTGTCAACTTTTGAATAGCATTATGAAAATAATTCGTGTATATCAGGGGCGTATAAGGATTTTGTTTCAGGGAGGGCCGAGTTAGAGAGCCGATCTCAAACAACCAACGGATTAAAAAAAAAAAAAATCGTTGGGGGGGGGGGGGGGGGGGGGAAAAAAAGGGCCTCCCCAATAATCTATCCAAAAAAAAAAGAAAATAGGACCTATTCTATACATTTAGAGACTTCGGGCATCCTCCATTAAATACATTTATTTTATACATTTTCTCTAATGAGCTAATTATACAATCTATGACAAAAAAAAAAAAAAAATTAGAGCACAATGAAGGAGAAGTCTCACTTGATTAAAAGGCGTTAGTACCATTTCGATGAATAGAGTTGGAATTGATTTAAATTTCTGTGTAAAAAAAAAAAAAAAAAATATTGAACGGTAGCAGCATCGTTGTTACATTATTAGTATTGTGTCTCATGTACGGCGTCTCATGGAGTGAAATAAAATCCTAATATTGTCTTGTGAACGATTACGCCAAGCTTACTTCGGCTACTGCTTCATATCATGGGGATGCAGTTGACATCCTAACATGTTCCAGACGATACTCGGTGGGGACAAGTCTAGGGACCTGACTGGTAAGGAACGATTTGAATTATTTGGGGACCCTGCTTGGAAACGTGTGCAGTTTGTGCACGTGCATTATCCGGGTTGGAAAACCTGAAAAACAACGGATTGCAGGATCTCCTGCACACATCGCTGTGCATTTAAAGTTCCTCAAATAACTATGAGAGGTGATCTGCTGTTAGAAAAAGTGCCTCTCGACAATACTGCTAGATTTGAGCGCTACCCAATTCTCCATATGCGGATAGATAATGTACTGCAAAGCAGAAGCGAGACTCATCACTAAACACAACGCGAGAATATTCGAGAGCATACCATGGTCTCTGTGGTACGTTACTACTTTACCTGGAGCTCCGGTGCAGGGTTGTTAAGGCAGGCCTTGTAAGGGCGATGGGAATGAAGCCCAGCGTCTGCAATTCACTCTAGCAATGGTGCAAGTTGATAAACGTTGCTGTATACAAGATGCTACATCTCTATAGATGGTAGAGAATGAAGCTATCGGAGCATTTAGGGCGTTTCTTCATGACAAACCAATTGTCTCTAGCAATGATAGTGTTGGACCGACCAGAGCCTTGGTGATGTGGATTAGTGCCCTCACGCAAACATCGATTTCGGCACCTTCCCATAGAATCATCACCACAACCCAGATGGGGAGTGATTCGTCTGCATGATGAGACCCGCTCTGCGCCCTCTCTCGAAACCCTGCATTTATTGGTAGGGCCTTTTTGAGGGCGTAGTCGATGTATTACTGATGGTTAGCTGATGAAATGCAACTGAAGTGAATTCTTACATCTTCGAAGTAGAATGTGTGTATTAACATTGTGAGGGCCTTATATGGACCACAAGATGGACTTGTTAGTGACATTTCACGACAATTTCATTGTAATCTTAATGGGAAGATAGTTGCATACAGAGCTTCATTCAGATAGGACATTTCCATCATGTGCGTTGATTTTTTTTTTTCTGGCGCAATGTGTATTTTGTTGCATTTTGAATTGAAAGAAGGTAGAGGCATCCCTAGGCTTTTAGCAATTCCTCTATTGCTTAGGTGCAGGTAAACTAGAAGTAAGTCTTTATTTTTTTTTTTTTTTTTGGTTCAATTGTGTGACCAGCTGTTTTTATCTTTATTACTTATTATTTTTAAATAGATTTGAATGATTCATTGTTTACAACCGGCAAATGATTGTACGTCACTGACAGTAGATCGTTTTTTCAGTTGGTGAGATACTTATAATTTTTGAGAGCCTAAGCAAGTGTCTTTGTGTTTCGAGTAGGACTAAACTTTTTTGATCAGCACAGCTACTTGTACGGGAGAATTAAGTAATTATTTACATTCAGATTGGTCTTATTTGGTTATTCTGTAGATTTAATTTATTAAAGAACAAATGAAGGAAATAAGGCCATGATACTACAGAAACTTTTAATTAAAGAAGACATATTTACACAAGAACTCATGAGCAACTGAATAAATAAAAGAATGATCTGATCTAGTGTTTGTACAGAATTATTTCATGAATGAGTTTGTTTATTTTTGAATTGGATTATCTCTTTTAGATTATTTTGATTGTTATTGTATTATTTATTCTTCTTATTATTTTTTAAAAAAATCTTTTCCACTCCGATGCATTTCATAATGATGAGGTAAGACACAAATTATCGCATTGTTATCAAATTGAGTTGGCTCAACACGTGATTCCGAGGTATGTAATTTCTCTTTCGCCTTATAGGGATATAAAATGGAAATTGACATTTCCGACGTGTATTCCAGCTTCCATAGTTATTTATTTATTTTGTTGGTGTTGCAATGCTCTCCCCTGATTTCTCGCTTACAAAATGGAAGAAGAAAAAAATGAATCAACTCTAAATTACAGACTTCCTGTACTTCACATTGGGTGACAATGACTTCTTGGGTATTACCACTGTCCGGTTCCCATCTTTCACGAATACTTGTGTAGCTATGCTTTAAATGGTACCTTTCATTCATCTCCTGTAGCGCTTTATTAGCGCTCAGAATCTTAACACTTATAATTCAGACCAAATTGTAGGTTCCATTTTAACCTAAGGCGCTGTTATTCCCCTTCTTCCATTCATTCCTTTTCTCCTTATCCTTTTCGTACTTTTTTTTTGAAAGAGATAAACGGAAGTAAAAATTAGAATTAGAGGGAAAAAAATAATATCTGATTGCTATGTTGAGAAAATACACTTATTATTTGTAAATATGTAACAATGGAGTGTTAGGGAATAGTGACGTCATCAATGAAGTGTTTTGTATTTGTGGATGAATATTATAGAAATCGGGGTGGTTTGTTCATCAGAAAAAGTTTCATAAATAATTTCCTTTCAAATCTCTGGACAATTAATTATTATCCATTTTTTTCCGAGGTAATAATATTCAGTTCATTTGCGCATGCTCAATATCGGCAATTCTGATTGGCTTGCAAGGCTCTGCTTTTAAAAAAATGTAGTCCTACCAAAATAATTTTGGTACACTAATACACAGTATATATTATATATTCACAATATCTTAAAAGTAAATGAGTCGAATTTTTAATTTAATATTTTTTTAAAGAAAAATGGAAGATTTACGTTATTTATTTTTGGTTCGCAATTTCTTAGAATAAACAAAAAGAATATGAAAGAAGAAGTTCGAAGAACTTAAGCATATTTTCCCCTTAAAATGTGATTTCTTAAAATTTCTTTATTTTATTTCTTTCTCTGTTTTTTTGTTTTTAAAATCTGAAGACTGCAAGAATTTACTTATTTTGAAATTCTACAGCAGACATTGAATACAGACAGCATCTATATATTCCACTTTCTGAAGAATAAAAATTAATTAAATTAGCATTATATACTTTCAATTTTTTAAATCGGATTAATTTTAATCATATCAGATCACGCGCAATGGATTAAGGATTTAATATTCATTAACAGAAACAGGATAGAAATCCATTGTTTAGATTCCAATAATGTTTTATGGGAATTTTTGTTGTCTTGTAGTTCTATTTATCCGACAAGGGCCCACAAAGAAAAGATTTCAAAAATCAAAAGTTAGCTCGTCCCTGGTCTTCGAATATACATATATTGCATATAGTATAACATAAACACTTCACTGTCACACCAATTCAATAATATGTCATCCAAACGAAAACACTACTACAGCATTAGTTTTGGAAAGCAGGTTTTCTCAGTAAAATTCCCACTGATTTAATTAAGACAATTAGATGTTTCATCAATCGTAACCTCTCCCTGGTTACGGTCACTTAAACTTGTTTTGACATTTTCTCAGATTTCTTTAAAAAAATTAAGACTTTATAACTTTATATTACAAATGGAATTTTAAATTGTGGTTTTTCCCATGAAGAAAAACCATGTAAGTTACCAATAATATGAAAAGATGTAACTTAATTGTGGTGTATTTATAATAGAAATCGAAACTTTACATCTATGAACAGTTAAGTAGGCCTCAGTAACTTTCGGTTTCTTATTTGAAAGGAGTATATTTTCCAGCTTAATTAATCGTGAGATACACCAAACTCCTAAAATGTCTCCTTTAATAACAGCGATTAATTACACATTTTTTTTTTTTTTAAATACTATGTTTAACTAAGAACAATAAATATAAAACTCGAATGTTTACATTACTTAAGAAGAGAGAACGACATTATCAGTAACGTTTCAACAAGTGAACAATATTAAACTGTGAATATATTCAGGAAACCATAATGTTTTGTCAACATGCTAAATAACATCTGTTAATTGTTTGAAATCACACTATTTGTATTTTAAGCTTGACAAAGCATGGAACTTCTCGAAAATTCGCCATTTTTATTTGTATTTTTATTTTAATTTAACTTTTTTATAATGTATTTTTAATAAAGGAAGGTATATACTTAAAAAGTGAGCAGATCATTTTAAAACTTTACATACATAAGAGACTACATCTTTTTTTTCGCTTTTTTTTTTTCTTCCCCTTAATACGGGTTTTAGTATTAGTAGGGTCCTAGCTAGGAATCACTGAACAACTGTAGGGTCATCTACCTATAGAATTTCACCCTATAATTTTTCAGAAAGTAAGCTCCCAGATCTTTGCGAAACTTCCTGTTTGCATTTCAAAACGTAGCAATTTCAGTAACTTAAGAAATATGGCCTGCATTTCATAATCCTAAGATGCAAGAATGCTTAACAGTTAACATAAAAGCATTCTTTTCCCATATTCGAAAAGAAATTTAATTTCGGAATTTCTTCAATAAAAGTTTCCCATTACTATGATTCTTTCCTTTGCTGTATTTTAATTAAAATGTATTGATTTTATTCCGTTTGTACTTTCTTGTGTATTTAGCATTCCTTTGCATCAGTATATTTTTTTTTCTCTCTAATTGTTTTCTTTGTTTTTCGCGCTATTTAATTTGTGTTTTGTTTTCGTTGAAAAAAAAAGAGATATATAGCTGTTCCACGACTAACATTTTCCAACGTACCTACTTCTTTGCTTCCTCTTCAAACAGAATCCCAATAAATCTTCGAAATTGGCTTCTTAATAGCTGTTTTCCACTACAAATTGCAGCAGTCAGCACATAAGTTTTTATTAATTCAAAATGATGTGGATTTCAATTTGTGCTAATGAAAGGTTCTGGCAATTTGAAAGTCAAAATGATAAATCTCTCTAAGATTTTATTGTGCTATTTTGTAAATTGTGGTATTGGAAGTATTTCACAATAAGAATATCTTTTCGAAAAACGCAAATAAACCCTGTGTATTTTTATTTTTGTTTTTTTAGGTCCTTGATTTTCATTATATAGGGTAATCGAATTCGGTTATAGCCTTATCATCAGAGTCATACGTTATGTCATTGTATTCTAGTATCATTCTAATAAGCATTAATAATACTATTATTAATATTCATGATAGCAAAATTAAATGTGCGTTAACATTATTTTACAATAAAAAATAGCATAAAAACATACACAATTAAAAACATACAGTGAATTAAAAAAATTCACTGAGCTATTTTTTTTCGTACCGAGAATCCAAGACGGGCTGTTTCTTCTAGGAAGCTGGAAACAGTCTGTCTTGGATTCCCATTTTGAAAATTCCAAATAATAGCTCAGTGAATTTTTAATTGTGTGCGTTTTTAAGGTTTTTTTTTTCTTGTAAAATATTATTAATATTGCTTTTTTATAACTGTAGCAAATGTAGCATTTGATAGCACAAATATAGGATATCACAACAGGGGACTTATCGTAACATATTTAAACAGCAACATTATCACTTCTCTTCAAAGCTTAGTAAAACAGCGAGAAGCTCCTGCTCACATTATTATTACTACAGTTCGATAAAATGCTCATTACTAACTCATTAAAAATCACGTGACTACAAACGAATTTGATCGTGATCGCCAATCTTTTTAAAGAAGTTCCGGTTCATAGCAGGATATGCAACTGTAAAAACAATTAATTTCTGTTAAATCCTCCCTCCTTGCTTATTTACTCTAAGCTTTCGTCAGAAATGTGCTTCGCTACCGCTTTCGAATTTTATGTAATTTCCGTCTGCAGCAACAGGTGGCGTTATTTTAAATCTTTTTAACATTGGTGTATTTTTAAATATTACTTATTAAACTATTTGCTCTAAAAAAGATGCTGTTGGCTTTTAAATTTGTACTGTGATGAAAAGGTAAGGGGCCGTTCAAGTATTACGTAAGCATTGAAAAAGGGGGGGGGGGGGGAAGCTTTTTTTTTTTTTTGTTGAAAAGGGGGGGGGGGGGGCGGTCAGAGCAATGCTTACGTAAGACAGACAAACCTGCCCTCTGATATAATTTTGACTGTTTTAATTTATTTTTGACTGTTTTTTTTTACCATCAATGATTTGGCAAATCTTATGTAAGCACAAGGTGTTGACGATAGAGCGCTCGTGTAGACCGGGTCTAAGCCAGGAACAAAAATAAAAGAACGGCGGAAAGAATTCGAGAGAACGGAAGAACACGAAAGAAAAATCAGTTTCCAGTGAGAAAAGTCGATCACGAAATCTCTTCAATTTCGAACGAATCATAATAGTTTTACAGAATAGAAATATACGAAAAATAGCAAAAAGAGAAAAACCAATTGAATAAAAAAAGTTCCTATTTTATTTTAAAGTTTAATTATTTATTTAAAAAAAAAAGGCAAAAGCAATTGAAAATAAAAATTCTGTTACTAAAAGTCTGAGATCTTATTAGAGAGCTTTGATTTTCAACCGTAAACATATACAAAGGGGATATGCTTTAGTGAGATTTGTTTGAGGGTTTAGATGCTTTTTTTTCTTCCATATTCTGCGAATGAATGAGTTGTGCTTCCGGAGAACTGGTCGCTTGAAGCCGGCTGGCCCTGTGCCGTACCCCGTCATTACGATTCACGCCGAAATTGGTTAAATTTGCTGCAAATCGTTGGAGGCGGAGTCGCTCAGTTCCGCCGCTGGAGGTCGCTCTTCCATTACGGTGTGAATGGCGTCGCAGAGGCAGATAAAAAGCCCTGAAAAACTGTATGGATAGCGCTGGGTGTCTCCTGGGCTACGAACGATAATCACCGACAGGAAATCTTCGCCTCCGTCTGCGCCGCTGCAACGTGTTACTTAAGCGGATGATGGATCACAACTTGGCCCCGGTGTTAGCGCTGCCCACCGCTGTAATTGTCCACTTCTTTTATTGAAATGATAAGTTTCCACACTGGAAAATACGATCATAATCTTTTTGAAGGTTGTTAACTTACTTTAAAAAAAGTATATATACAACTTGTTTGCACCTTGCACAAATGTATAATTCCCCTAATGTATAATTTCTACTGTGAACTTTTGTCGCCTTTCACACATTTTTAATTCACACATTTTGTTTTTGTTTTTTCGAAAATTGAAGTTATGAAAGGGAGAGTCAAAGATATTCTCTTTCCTGTATAAGTTTTTGTGTTAGTTGAATATTTTGAAACAAATATTTACAAACTACTTCTGTTTATAAAAATATTAAACTAGATAATTTATTTCCTTCTTTTATTAGTTTCTTAGAGATAAAAGACAGAATTCCATTTTTTTATCCACTGTATATATTTTTATCAACATGAATCGAGTTTAAACAGATTTTTTATTTGTTTTCTAAAAACGATTAACCCGAAGCCAACGAATCTGTATTTTGTGAAGCCTAAGACTTGGGGGTGGGTATTAAGTAACTTGTTTACAACTTTTGTTATGATCTTTGTCTGCGTTATGGCTAGAATAAACGTAGCTTTATATAGATCAAGTCTGGAACATCCCTGAATAGCCACTTTTCAGAGGCTTATTCTTCTTCGATCAATAGTAACAGCGAAATGTTTACAATACTAAGTTAATAAAAAAAAAATTGAGACCTTTTATACTTAATGCTTTTTTTTTTTTTTTTACCCTCACGGGCAACGCCGGTTAATGTTTTCTAAAGTTTATAATTTATAAGAGGATTGTTTTAGTTCTTAAGGATTTTTCTATATCTGCTTTAAACTCGAAAATTCAATGAAAAAAAACCAGCAATTGAAAATGTCCGAATCAACAACTGAAGCAAATTATAGCATTTATTTTAGGTGAATATTCTTGATTTGCCAGATCTAGGTAAGATTCAAGATGTAAGAAATGGGTTAAATTTATTACAATAACGAGATATCCTAGATTTTCTCTTTGGATTGCATTAAAACAAGGTGGAGTAGAATTTTTTTTTTTATTTAATAATAATAAATGCATACATTCACTCCTACGAGATACCACTAAATGTGGATCTGTATGTAGGTGCTGCAGAACATATTTAAAATTTATACAGATTTATAATTAGTTATAATTAATATCAGTTAACAATTAATATTCATAATATTGTAATAAGAATATTACAATATATTTTTAATACCATAATAATTAGGAGAGAATAATTATAATAATAACAATAATTGTAAACATAAACATAATTGTAATAATAATAATAATTAGGAGTTCAAGTGTCCAAATTTCAAATCCAAATCCAGATTAGGTAATGTTAGAAAATGCACATAAACAAAATAAAAATACATAAAAAACACAAAATATAATCAAAAATATCTAAATATTCCAGTTTATTTCGCCAAGTATTATTTTTTTTAGTATTTGTCTTTTTAATATACTTATTTTATTAAATTTATTTTGTTTTAATTCTTTTTCAATTTGTATAAAAATCTTAAATAATATTCGATTTTTATTTCTTAATCCAAAGTTGTTCTTAGGATTTTCATAATATAAAATCTTTATTAATTTATTTCTAGTATTGTTTTCTAAGTTATAATTTCTAAACTGATATATATTCAGTTTATATATTCAGTTAGCGCGTTTCTTATTAATAATCGATAATTTATATATGACGAAAAAAGTTTTTAATATTTGATTTAGATAGATATTCTATCTAAAAATGTTAAGCTCTGAAAAATCCATCTGGTTAACAGCTGAGTTCCATTTTAAAAAACAGATCTATTTTAAAAAATGGTATAAAAGCCGTTACTTTTCGTCTGAACTCGATTAATTAGTAATTTCGTACCAAATTTCTTGCAAATCCATGCAGCGGAAGTGGATTTACTCCCTATAATACATAGACGGCTACGCATGCTAAATTAACTTTAAAAAAAAAAAAAAGAATGAAAATGATAGCTTTGTCAGCAGTTGAGTGGATTTTATTTTACTGATAAAATAAAAAGTCAGATAAGAAGTTCAATAAATCTTCTATTTAACCTGTAAAGAATATTTTTTTGTTGCTTTTTTTTTTTTTTAAACTTGAAGGACAGTAAAGGTTCAAAGTTTTGGCGAAAACGAAGTCTGCAATTCTAGATTCAACCACTGTGAATTATGTAGGGAGTTAGAGAAGATACCTTTGGAGTCAACTTTATAAAGACAACTGTAGCATATAATGAAACTCTAGAACAATGGCGCAAGTGCTTATTATTTTCTTTTTTTCTTTTTTTGTTTTCTCATCTTTTTATTTGTTCTACATCCGTTGACTCCTGCACTGGCCCAGACCATACGGCACAAGGTGCAGTTAGTTCCCCACCATTTTGTTCTACTCGAACGATAATAAATGGGGCAACAGCCACTAATTCGATGCACTTTAGGGCCCCTGGTGGCGGATTACGACTCCTCTGTAGCAAAAAATAAGAAGGAGAAGAATAAAAAAAAAAAGCAAAAGGGATTGTGTTCGAGGAATCGAACTCTTTGCTAGCAGTCGTTGTGCAGTAATTCCTCCTTCCTAAAGTGCTGAATCTTTTACCAGACATCATCGGAAAAACGGATCTAGGCCTAAACTCAAGAATTCAAGACACTTTTTTTTTTTTTTAATGAAATACAAACATAGCTGAGTGGTTATACAGTCATTTTAAAAACAACTGTAAAGCATATTTAGAAATTTACAATTAAAAATAAATTAAGTAATAGAATATTAAGAAACAGATATTTTTACAAAACAGAATGAATGTAAACTTTGTAAACAAATTTAAAATTTTTCAGTTATAACCACAAAAACGAATATTTAGAATTCTAATTTTTAATGACACCGTTATAGCAGTGTGTGTGTGTGTGTGTGTTTTATTAAAATTTAAAGCGCAATTATCATTCGAGCTTGTTACAAAGAAATTATTTGAAAATTTTAAAAAATAAGGCCTTGTTTTACTAAATAAAATTCTTTATTTCTTGCTTTTACGAATTTTGTGTCATCTTGAAAAGACATTCAAATAAAATGTGTACTTTATGGGCTTTTAAAAATACATATTAGTAAGGTTTTTATTTACTTTATTTGGTTCTATATTTATTAAATATAATAACCATACATTGATTGTAATATTAGAAAATATTTTTCACTCGTCCGAGTTCACTATTTAAAAAAAACCCGTTATCAAGCTATTGTTTTAACTATCATTTCAAAGCCTTTTTTAAAATTATAATAATCTCGTGAAATCCAATGGTAATAGCGCCTTCGGCTTGGAATCCCAACGATTAAAAATTTAACATGCATGATATTGGTTAAAGTCAATGAGACTATAAATTAAACATACATTAACTAAAAAGGTAAAAACTACTAGTTTCAATCTCGTTACGGAGATCTTCCTCAGGTAACTCTGAAGGTTTGCTGTATAGTTGAAAAACCACTAAAACAACAGTATAGTAGTATAATGATAGTAGTATAAATGAGTATAATAAAACAGTGTATGATAAAAAATTGAACTTAGTTAATATTTACCATAAGTCTTCTTAATATTGTAATATTAAGTCTTAGTTAATATTGTTGTATTAATGCAAAGAATAATATCTGATTTTAAAAAATTGAAGGAAATTAGAAAATACTACTTGAAGAAAAATAAGTTATAATTTAATTTTAAATTGTAAATTTGCGGAAAACAAAATTTGCTGAAAACAATTGTTTAAAAAAATAAAGCCTTTAATATACTGTAGGTCTAGTAATCAATAAGAAAATTTTGCCCCCCCCCCCCCCCTTTTTTTTTTTTTTAATTCTCCTTGTGTTTCAGTCTTATTTCTGAATGATGAAAAAAAATAACAAAAATAATTTAAAGACCAATAACGCACACTATATACCTCATAAAAATTAAAAGTAAAGCCATGACATGTTTCACCTACTCGTTAAATCTATACCTATCTTCTGAAACATGTTAAAGTTAAAGTTAAAGTAGCCCTGTTCAACTGGTCTGAAACAGACCCTTTGGGGCGTGGGAGGTCAGGCTCCCGACAGAAAGGAACGAAGTTGGGGTCGAGGGTCCGGCCCTTCCGCTTTTCACTCCCGGGAAAGAAACCCGTTACCCATTTTACAGAGGGCTGGATAGACCCTAGGACCCATTTGGAGGAGAAAGAGCGTGGAAAAATTCCCACCCTCCGCCGAGGCCGGGAATCGAACCTGTTTCCTCCAACCCGCAGCCAAGCGCCCTAACCACTTGGCCACCGGGCCCACTCTTCTGAAACATTTCAATTCTTTATTTTTAATTTTTGAGGTATTTAGTATGCGTATTTGATTGTATTCTTAGTCACAACGTTGAATTGTTTTAAAATAAAATTTTTTAAACATTACGTTTTGACTATTTGAACTACAGTAGAACCTCATTACCACGGACTAATAGGGGCTGAAGGTTGTCCGTTTTAATGAAAGTCCGGTTTATAACAAATAATTCTTATAGGGTTGTAATGCAGCAGGGTGTACATCAATGAAAGTACAATAATTAGCTACAAAAAGTCTTTGTTATATATCAAATAGAAAATAGCCTTCAACATAATAGATTGAATTGAAAAAGATGTGTACGTATACACTGCATTAATCTTTAGAACAAGAAGGTCCAGGTTAATGTTGATTGCATACATAATTGGTTTGAAAAAATTTTCTGCTGGGTTTGTTCGATCGATGTTTAATCGCTTGCTTGAAAATGTAAAACTCCTCAGATAAAAATTAGCATCCTTTATTATTATTATTACACATTTTTTTAAAACTGTCCGTTATAAAAGGGTCCGTTATAATGAGGTTCTACTGTATAAACATTTTAAGCATTGTTTTTAATTTGGGGTCTCGCGAAAAAAAAAACAAGCAAACAAACAAATATTTGTTTATTCTTTGGTTGAACAACTAGACACTATTTATTTATTTATTTATTTATTTTTAAGGAGGATAGCTCGCGAGAGAAATGAAATGTCATTTCACGATTCCGAAAAGACCATTGATGTAAAGCAGGGGTGCGCAAATCGCGGCCCGCCGGTATATTTATTTGCTGCGGTCCGGTAGTGTCAAAATTAAAATTAAATTTGAGCCTTTACATTGAAAAATGTCGTAATTTCTAATAGTAGCAGCTTAGACTTTACTATTGGAATGTTGGTATGGAATACAAGTAGCGCATTATTTGATAATTTGAAGTTTATGTAAATTATATTTATTTTTAAATATTACTATTATAAATGACATTATGAAATCATTAATTAGTAAGGGTTTATAATAGTCCTAACCGTTAAGCCCCGCGAACACCATGCAATTTTTCAGCAATTTAGTCGTCCGATTTTGACGTCACGAGCTGATATAATCAATAAACGGCCTCAAAACCGCTCGTGACGTCAAAATCGGACGACTAAATTGCTGAAAAATTGCATGGTGTTCGCGGGGCTTTAAAACTCCTCTACCCTCTCCTCAACCAATTCTCGGTATGCCCCTGATAACCGCCACGGTTTGGGCAGGATCTGATCAATCAATTACGCCTGAAATGCAACATTTACATTATTTTGTAATTGTTTCTTCGATCCTCATAGATTTATAACTAAAAGAAACAAAAAGTCTCAGTCTTAAACCCCTCGCTTAAAACATAAGTTTAATATTAAAATAAATAAATAAATAAAACATTCGTTCTCTAATAGATGGCACTCAGAAACTTAGTGTGAGCAATCAGTTATCCAGTGCAATATTTTGCTATTCTTTGGTAACACGAAAAGTAAGAAGTACCCACCCCCCTTTTTTCCCCCTACTTAATTCTGATAATTAAAGTGAATTTAATAATAAATGTCTGGTTTAAATTTGTAATCATTTTTGGAAACTTCATCCCACCGTTTTATTTATTTATTTGTTTATTTATTTATTTAGAAATTTAGTCATTGGAAATTAAAAAAAAAAGCGTCAGAATTACATACAATCACTTTCCAGTTTCGTTTAGTTTTTAGTTATTCTTCTGCTAACTAATTAAAATTAAGTATGGTTTAACTAAATAAAGATGAAAATTAAAAGTATTGTGGGGGGGGGGGAACCCTTCAAATCCTATGTCTTTGAAGGGCATTAAATGTAATGGATCAATAATAAACATTTATGTTTCATTTCCTTTCGTTGTTTATATCAAAAACATAACTAAAAAAGGACGTTATTAATATAATTACATCCTTTTTTAGGTAATTTTTGATGTAAACATAACTAATGTAATGTGATGACATTAATAACGTAAAATAACATTTTTATGAGAAAATTAAAAAAAAAATATGGAAATAGGGTTTCCTTTCGTTTTTTTTTGTTTTTGCATTATACTCTCGTTTTTAATGAAATTTCATATTTTTGAAAAATTCAGAAAGTCAAATGAAAGACAAATCACCTCTAATTAAAACCATTAAAATTTTATCTCCCCTATTTTATAGTAATGGGCCCGGTAGCCGAGTGGGTAAGGCGCTTGGCTGCGGGTTGGAGGTCGCGGGTTCGATTCCCGGTCTCGGCGGAGACGGGAATTTTTCCACGCTCCATTCTCCTCCAAACGAGTCCTAGGGCCTACCCAGCCCTCTGTAGAATGGGTACCGGGTTTCTTTACCGGGAGTTAAAGGCGGGCGGGCGTCGGGCTGACCTCCCGACCTCAACCTAGTCCCGTTGGTCAAGTAACGCCGGGAGCCTTACCTCCCGCGAGCCCTTGGGCCTGCATGGGTCTGTCGTGGCATCCTTTAACTTTAACTATTTTATAGTAAGTTTAATAATAAAAAAAAGAAGCCAGGTTCAATCGCCCGGTGGAAGTCAGGGATTTTTTTCACGTTAAATTCTCCTCCAGGCGGGTCCTAGGGTCCACCCAGCCTTCTGTAGAATAGGTGCAGGATTTCTTTCCCGCTGACCACCCAACCTCTACTTGGTCCCCCTTGGACAGGAGATAAAGAGAGCCATTATCTCCCTTGATCCTAAATTGTAACATAGGCCTACAGTGGGGACTGTGGGGTACTTTTACTAAAGTCAAGAAGATCTTACATAGTAGTTCAAAAGTTATTAGAGGGATGGATGGAAGTATAAATAAAGAGGTTGAGGAGAAAATTGATTTTAGAGCCTTAACTTGACTTTGAAAAAAAAATCGGAATTCCTGTTGGGAAATTTGCATTCCATCTAAAAAATTTTCAGGTTTAAAAAGAAGAAAAACGCATTAGAACGAAACAATATCCGAAGCTCTTCCTTTAAGGAAAGTAGGCGTTCAGTTCTTTCAGAAGCTCGTTGTTCGAATAGTGATTGGAAACATTTAACATTTGTAGGTATGAAATAAACATACAGTGTATCTTTTATTTCTGTTTAGTAGCTAGCAATGGCTACCATCAATTAAATAGGACACAAAATTGGTCTTTTTTTTTGTATTTCCTTCTTAGCTTCAGACGATGAGGAAAAAGTGAGAGAGCCAGGTGATTGGTTGTGAAGCGGAAAGAACACCTGCTCCTCTATGTGTCTGTGTGTGTGCACGTGCTTTCAACGCACGAATTAAATGGTTTTACTGACGGCTAATTCCACTCCAGGCGGGGGGTATATGACGTCGACATTTGTCTAAACTCCGACTGCAAATGAATCGATAATGAGATTTCATTGTTTTGGGCATATTTTTTTTAAGCTTTGTTTCCACATCGAAGAATCCCACCCTCAGCCACTGATTATGATTGTTAATTATCTTACCTGTTCGTCGTCTGAGAAACTAGCATTCGAAGTATTGTTTGCTGTATACCCTCTTATAAACCAGTCCATAGTCTACATTTTTTTTTGAGGACGAAATTCTTCCATTTGAAGAATCAACAATGACTGCGGTCGAATTCGAAAAATTCTCGAAAAAAAAAAAAGTTTTCCGTTATTTCCCATTCTTCAATTTGCGAAGAAATGAAGAATTAAGATCCGATAAACGACGCCCAGCCCGACTCTTACGATCGCTCAGACCGCTCCAAAAAGGCACGACTGAACTCTCTTTTTAATAGAGAATGTTTTAGAGTCGATTGCCAACAGATCATCTACTGCTTTCTTAGCTTGTTTTGTTTGTATATTTAATTTTTTTAATTCTAGTTTTCTTTTTTTCCTGTATTACTTTCTTTTATGTAACAGTTCAATGCAGGCATGAGCGTAAAGCGAGTACTGTCCGGCCAGATTGGCAGTCTTCAGTTAACGCCTTTCATGTGACCCATCGCCCTTCTTCCTTATTCTCTTCAGATCTCATGTTTACTAATGGCGTCTTACTATAACGAACCAGTTAGAATAAGGACTGTGGGGTTCTTATGCTACTTTGTAAGCGTGGCTGTAAGAAAGCGTTAATGTGAAAGAAATTACTGCACATATGCGAAGATATAATAACAATTAGTAATAGGAGAGTAACCAAAACATCATGAACTTCCAGTAACATTGTTAATTTCCTTTAATGTTATTAGTAACATCTAAACGTGTCGCTTAAACCCAGTCCTGCAAAATACAAAAGATTTTATTTTTTTAAAAAGAAAAAAAAAAAAACAAAAAAGGAAAGAAAATTTTACAGTGCAGTTTACAAAAACGTGGAAATATGATATTTTTAATTTCGCTTTTTATTTTTAATTGCACTTTTTAAATCCATTTATTTTCAAGTATTTTCGGTTTATGAGAAGAGAATCTTAATACACTTAATTCACTTTTTTTTTTCCATATATTTTCAAAGATTCTTTGTCATAATCTGAAAATATCCGTTAGTCTCGGAAAGTCACAAGGTTCGACATCACGACTGAATGATGCCAGATAAGAAAAGAGCTTACTTTTACGGAAAGTAAAAAGAAAGAAAAAAAATAAACAAATTTCCCTCTTTCTCACGCCCAAATTTTTCTTCCGGTGAAATAGATCATTTGAGACACGTTCTACCTTGTGTTGCCGATCGATTGGGCATCGTTGCGTCCTCTAAGCGATTTCGGTCATATTTAGGACGTAAGAGCAGGAGAAAGTTGAAACATTATCCATTTCGTGACCGCATGCTTCCCAAATTTTAAGCTACTGTATTTTTATTTTATTTTAAAGATAAACTAAAAAATAAAATTCTCCAGCCAAAAAAAAATACAACAGATCGTTTTCTTCTTAACACAGTGTTTGCTACCAAGCGTTGGGTTATTTTGCTGTTTTCCTTCATATTGTATTTTTATCTTTTTTTTTCCTCCTCCCCCACTCGATGGCTCCGAGGTGGTTGCTTCGCTATCGATGGGCCCCGATAACCGACTTAATTCCAGTCTTCCGTTCCTTGCCTTTACGGGGGGATGTGGGATTTACGCTATCCAATTTTCTCTCTGTGTGCTGCGACTGCGTAGGCGGGGGTGTGACGGTCGACAGATTTTTTTTTTCTCTCTCCCACTTGGCTGAGTGCGAGTCGTGCGAATTCATTCTGTTCGGTAATTGGTTTGGAATTGATTCACTTAAAGCGTCCATTCAGGGACACCGTCGGCTTAGGGTCCTCCCCCACTGCCGGATGCGTCGCCAAGATAGAGCCGTCACGGCGTCGACCCACCCCCGCCGACCGGCTTGGACGGAGGCTCGTAAGAACAAAAGACTATCGATGTGCTGCCGTCGAACGATTAGACGCCATCTATCGGGTAAATTCATTTGACTTAATTGATTGATGTATCAGTAAAGGACCAATCCTCAAGACCTCCTCTTTATTCTAAAAGTTTCAAATTTCATGATTGCGGTAAGTTTTAAATCAGAAATGTCCTCTTTCTTATTTCCAGATCTTTTCTGTGCGTATAAGTTCAGTCTTTTTTATCTTTTTCCTGCTGTAATCATTTGTACAATGATGATGTAAAGCTATACTTAAATTATTGAATTAAAAATATCAAAAGCTGCTGAACCTTAGCATTGTAACACTAGATATTTTCTTGCCATTTTGAAAATCGTATCAGCAACGTGGACGGTTTAAACACTAGGCGACTGCCTAGCGTGCCCAAAAAATTTGGAGACACCATTTCCGCGAAAATTAAGCATACAGAATAATTTTGAAGTTAACTTGAATTAGACCACTAAGGAAAGAGATGTATTTAATTTTGTTTTTAGTTTCCATTACATTTTACAACGCAGAATTACTGAATAATTACAAAAGATTTGTCCCTCAAATGAAAATATCTGTGCAAGATGTTGGTGCAAGGTAGCACACCTAGGGCTCCAAACATCCTTGCGCCGGTCCTGAAGTAATTTCAATTGAATTCCATTGCAGTAATTGCTGAATTTAAATTTCGAATCATTAAAATCTTTCTCTAAAGTCTAAACAGTCTATGCTGTTAAACGGTATTTTCTAGATCAGTTGTGAGTTTATTGTTCCTGGTGCATCTGGAGACGAATTCTGGATTTTTCCCGATTTCCTGGCAATGGAGTTTAACAAAATCTTTGTAATTTTAGGAATGGCGATCCGAATGATATTTGAGTCATTATACTTAGCAAATAAGTCAGGCACTTTGTAATTATCTGCTTTTTTAGTTTAAAATCACAAGATCCCCAGTTTTAACTACTTCAATTGAGAATCATGTATTTCTTGAATGTCAATCAACATCTGTCGGTACGTCATACTAATCCTTGATTCATACACTAAACTCGAAACCAATGGATTGTATCTAATGTATTCTGTTAAATACAACAGAAATCATCTTAACAAAGCATCAGAGAAAATATCTGCAGAAACGCCTTTCGTTCAGTATATAGTCTCTCAGTTATTGAAGATTTTCAGAAATGTATACAATAAATCATTAAATATTGGATTGCACAGTGATTAATTCCCAACTATTATTACTGAATTGATAAGGATATAAGAAGTGCGAAGATAGCGCAGGGAAAAGTAAAGACTTGTCTTTAAGCCTACGACCCACGACTTAATGTATTTAGCAAATAAATGATAAATCCAGGACACTTTCAAGCCGTTTGTTTGGTACTCCAGTAATAACTGTTTGTCCTTCGAGTTTTGACTGTTAACACATAAAGGTTCGCCGGCTTTACTATTGTTGGTGTCGCACAGACACCAGTTTTGACACTGAACAGACTGTTTTTATGCTGTCTTGAAAGTGGTTCAGCAGTATTTATAGTTCCTTTAATCTTAAATCACTTTTTGTTTTACCAGTACGTCTCATACAGCAATATTATAACAGGATCTTTGTCTCTTTTGTCAAATTGCAAGGCATTTTTTTTGGCATTTTTTAAAAGATATTTTTTTTGTTTCAGAATTTAAATGGTATGGAGAAAATACATTTCAATTATATTTTAAAGATTATTTATAATCCTTCAGAATCACAGTTCCGCAAAGTAAATCTTCTAATCTTTGGGTTATCTGAGCGTTTATCCTGCAGAAACTCAAATTTTAAGTACTTTTTGTCAAAACAAATTAATTGATTCATTTCTTAATTAAATTAAAATATCCCATGTAGCCTACTTGGCCTTTGAGGTCACGGGATGTAAAGCTTCTGACCAACGGAGATCACATGGTCAGCCAGACAGGAAAAAAATAAGATGCCCGGTTTTCTCAGGGTTAGATGGATCCTGTAATTTGTCTGGAGTAGAATGCAGCTCCTCCGGGAATTGAATCAGACTTACCCAGCCTGCACTAAATGATTTTTACCAAGATCCAAATCCAATTAATCAAAACTTATTGGAGATCGTGACAGGAACGATTGTTGATTTTACTTTTGATATTGGAGATACCATAAAATATCCAAACTTGGGATAACATTGATGAATCATTCTATGTTTCTATGCACAAATAGGTAGTTTATATGTGAAAGATACATTGCTGTTCATATGGTTATTGATATCTACCTAGATGTCATTTCATCTATGCTGTTGTAACTTATTCAATAATAACTAGAATAAAGACAACGCATTCAAATATCTGATGGTATAACTGTATAAATATACGCAGTGTATTCTCATTTTTAGCCATTTTTTTTTATGTTCTTTTAATTAACCTTTAGTTTTAATTAGGATCATATCCTATTGCTTTCTTTCTCAGATAATTTTATGTTTTGTAAATTATTTTTATTTTTCCAGTGTTAATATAGATTCTACCAAGAGTGACATATAAGCAGATTAATCAGCCATTTTGTTAGGTTTGATTACTTAAAGAAGTCAACATTATAGTAAGTGTTTAGTTCTAACCATTGAACCAGTGATTGGGTCTTTTTGAAACTCGTGATAGGCCTACATGTTTAGGCACAAGACACGATCTGAAAATTCTACAAATCTACAAATGGTTAGAAAAACATTTACAAACAGTAAAACTAACTTTAATTGATGGCAAACAAATTACATTTCGGCAACTTAGTTTATGTATTGGCTGAATTCATGAATTTTGAGTGAAAATTTGAAGTTGAATTATGTCAGCAAATTTTACAAATGCTGCCACTTTTTCTGTACATTATTATTTAAGAAAAATAGGTTTTAGGTTTTTCGTAAATTTGTTGTTCTTGAACTCCTGCTTCTTCTTGGGAGGGAAATAAGGGCTTCTGTTGTAAATGAAGTTGAGGCAATTTCCTTTAGTTTTCTGGGCGAAGTTTATTAAGAGAAGAAATAGTGGGAGAGATGATAGCTTGGGACTAATCGAATTCCCATCTTTCCGCACGTGTGAATCGACTACCACCTACGCACATACAGAAACTTAATTGAAAAATTTACCTTCATCTGATCTCACTTTCTCGTTTGTTCAATTCATTTACGTTGAAACCCACGAAGAAGATCCCAAAAAAAAGATAGAGAAGGAAAAAAAAATGGTGATAATTGATTTAGAATTTTTATAGTAAAAATAAAATTTCCTGTAATTTATAACTGATAAATCGTAATTTTAAGAATTTTTCGATTTTTGAAGCATTTTTTGCGAACTTAAACTTATGTTCAGGATATTCTTCTTCATCAGTCATGAATTGTGGGAGACACAGGAACACTAAGACAGTATCATCTTCACTAAAATTAAAAAAGTATACTATAAATTTTTATACATAAATGTTGAAATTGAGGTCCAGGGACAATAAAATATTATTGGATTTCAGAAGTCCTAAAATTTAAGATTTATAAAAAGTTATTTAAGGGTTCTTGTAAAGCTTTCAATAACTTTCTGGGAAGAATTTTCTAACTTCTTTCTTGAAAAAATTGAACAAATTAAAGTTTGTGTACCAGGTATCGAATAACACCATTAAAATAGTTGGTTTTAAGGTTCTGACTCAAGCAAATGCAGGCGCCTGCAAACCTTTTATTTCTTTTATATATTTCTTTTACCAATGCACCTAAAATTCTGAAAATTTTAAAATGAATTTGCGAAGCATCTGGGATTTCTATTTTCTTATTTTTAATTTTCAAATTATTTTGCAATTAATTAAATTAAAACTCGAAAACAGTCAATTTTTTTGGGTGTTTACGAGGTATTACTTGGTATTTTCAACAAAAAAAAAATTGAAAAAAAAACCTAGTTATGATAAAAAATTCGTAATTGTTTTTAAATGTTTTGTATTTAAGATATTTATTATTAGTGCAACAGTTAATTTTTAAAAAAATAAAAATTGTGTTTTACTAAAATTGTGTGAGATTAAATTACTTTTTTTTTAAATTTTTTAAATTTTAAATTTTTAAATTAATTGTTGCACTAATAATAAATATTTTAAATACAAAACATTATTTTCCGAATTTTTTATCGTTTCAGGTTTTTGTGAAATTTTTTTGAGTTGAAAATACCGAGTAATACTTCGTAACACCCAAAAATTTGACTGTTTTTGAATTTTAATTTAATTAATTGTAGAATATTTTGAAAATTAAAAACGAGAAAATAGAAATCCCAGATGCTTCACAAGTTCATATTTAAATTTTCAGAATTTTAAGTGCATTGGAAAAAGAAATAAACGGTTTGCAGTCGCCCTCTTTTGCGTGAGTCACGACCTTAATGATAAAGTCCAGTTTTCTTGAGCTGTTATTCTGTTAATTGAAGAAAATCGTTAGTGATCCTCAAATTCGATACTAATTAAAATTTGAGCTTAAGAAAGACAGCAACTCCTCAAAAGATTTAAAAGAAAAAGAAAGCAAGATTATGGGCTAATAATTAATAATAATAAGATAATTAAATTTAAAATATGAACATTATCAATGTTATCGTATTACTTTTGAGCAATAAAATAAAATGGTGAAACTAGATGAACACAAGACATCTGTTTACTAATAAAATTTTAGCTTTTCATACAATGCAGTTTTACAGTTCATCCTATTACATTGTTTGTGTAAAGTTGTAGTTTTTTTGTTTTTTTTTTAACCTGGCCACATAAGGAAATGGCCATGACTCTTACTTATGCCTAGAAGTCCCCGTGATTGAAGTTATTAAACATACAAATAAAACAAATCAATTAATAAGTAAAATTGATATTTAAAAAAAGATAGTTTATATTCTAATTTACAAATCGCATTATTTTTTTACATTTATTCACGAACACATTTCAGTTTTTCAACAATAGATACCTGAAATGATTAATCCACTAATATGCTACGTCCCTTTGGTATTATTTTGTGACATTTGTGACATTATTGTGATAGTGTTATGCTAACAATCTTATTTAGCAAATTTATTACTTTGGAACTGATTATTATGAAGTGAAAATTCTTCAAAAGAATCAAACAATCGTCATGAACAGATAACAACCAAAGAATGGTGTGAAAGTAAGCACAAAAAGAAAAGTGCACGAATTAATTGTTATCTGCTTTGTGGTCAGATTTCATTGGTTTGTGTGATTACAGTGAAGTTCAGTTCCGATGTTTCTGTGTGAGCCGCCATGCTGACCTTAGTGATAAAACTGAAAAGTGTTAGGCAAAATATACGTTTTGGACCATTGGATTGGAGTGTGCCAAAATCGTATTTAACTGGAAAAGGTTCTAGTTACATTAGTAGCAGGTTATATTAACATAAGGCATTAATTCAAATAACCTGCGATGTTACGTCTTCGGCAAGATGGAGATTTCATCGAATGACCGTACGGTCGAAGAGATCCGCCATATTGGTTTCAAGTTATGGGTTCAACGCCAGCTGTTCAACTACCTAACGATATATGGTAACTGTGAGTAAAAATAATTTATATAATTATTTCAGAACCATGAAGAATCTGCTAGCTAAGGAACATTATTGAAGGTAATTTTCTGCCTGACCAAATAGAAGTTCTGGTGAACTTAGTATAATTTAATAAGTGAACATTTTTGTTTATTTAGAAAGCAACATTAATATTAAAAGAACTTAATTATTCCAGTCAGGGACTCTTGAGAATGGGTTAATATATTTTTTATCCATTTTAATTATTCCACAACATGAACTATAACTGGTGCATTATTGGGAAATAGATCCCTGATGGAAGGTAGCAGCTTGCCATCTATTACACGAAGGCGGCCAACATCATCTGCTGACATATAAGCGCAAATCATAATACTGGTTGTTTTTTTTTTTTACATTTGCCTGAATTCAGTCAGGATGTAGCTCTTCTCCTACTCTACATCTCACATATTTTCTCCCGCCACTACCAAATAAGGATATCTTACTTTCGTCACTCAAATAACTTGCTTCCACTGATCTTCTATCCATTCAGTGTGTTCATTTGCTCACTGCAGTCATTTCTGAAGCTGCTGTAGACTCAGATATGGCTTTTTCCTCAGAATCCCACCTCTTAACATCTGATCGTCTTCTCCTTACCATTCTTGCAAAAACCCGAAACACCAGCTGTACCCAGTTCACTTCTGACGGCCTCAGATGAAATTTTCTGTCCTTGAGACACAACCTTGTTATTCTGCTGTCATCTACAGGTGTTGTGAAGTTTTTTCTGCCTTTTCCTGCTTTATTTTTTATGATTTTGTTTCCTTATAACGTAAAGAAAACTTTCGTTTTCCAGATTTAGTCGCAGTCTGACCAACTTGCCTTGCAATTTCAGTATATGAAAGATCAGATTCACGTAAGACACAATCCAGCTTCTTTTCCTGGATGTTCAATCTACTCTTCTCTTTCGTAAAGATTTTTTATTTCACTGTAAATTGACTAAACACTAAAAATATTCACAAAATCTTCAATTGCACTTTGTTGCACCGATAAACGTCTGTCTTCTACAGAACAAGCAGCCAAACTAATTTTCCCCAGCTTGAAACATGATTTGATTAGTCCCCAATACTTGATACTGCTATTTGATTGGTCCCCAAAAAAGAACTATGATTGGCCAGTAGGATTTGAATTCAGATCCACTTTTAGACTCAATCAAATCTGTTTGTTTTTTTATACTAAAGCAATCACAACTTTTTTTGTATTGCAAATATTTGAATTCTGTCTTTTTTTTTAGTGAATTCAGCATTAAATTTTCTTTCAATTGATATGTAAACATTGGCATTTACTTAAAAATAACATTTTCTATAAGCATGCAAAGTTAGAATTAATTTCAAAGTGTCCATAATTTTGACCATCACTGTATTAACAAAATTGGCAAAAGCAAGAAACTTGATAAGAACAAGAAAGAAGAATCAATCTAGTGCGCGTATATAAACATCTTGAATCAACAGAATAAATATCTCGTATTGGGTACAGTGGTCTCTAAATGAAATTAACTACAATTTAAACCTATAACAAACTGATACGCGCATATACCTAAGTTCTCCGATCTTTCGTTACCAAATATGCTCACTATATTATTCAAGTTTCTTGTTTTTTCTAATTTTGTTTAACTTACATTCCCAACTAAAACTTTATCCGTGGCCTTTTAGGGTTTAAACTCTTTAATAAACTTGAATCATAATTCTCCAGTCTCATCAGCTGTGACGCTTAATACTAAATTGTCGAAACCCTTTTACTTTGAGGAAATATATTTTAATCTAACCACTATTGTTAATAATAACATGTAACGTTAATAATAACAATAGTAAGCACAGAGAAAGAAGAATGACCATAAGTACGGGGGGGGGGGGGGGAGATCACTTAGTTGGTCCTGGAATCATTGCTGCAGAAAACAATATGGCGGCGTCATAAGTACAGGTTACTGTAAGGTCTGCAAGCCAACCTACATGTATAATTTGGAACTTTTTCCACTAGTTTAAGAGTCAGGGTGATGAAATATGTATTTCTGAATTACTAGGAAGACCTGCTATTGCTGTAAATTTGTCTTATTTGACAGTGAAGTTAATTGTCAACGAGCATCAATCGACGTGATCCAGTCAGTTTCCCTCGCCCGCGCATTTCATTTTCCACGTCCGAAGCCTTTAGGTTATAGATGATGATATTTATAAAAAGAAAAAAAAAAAAAAAACCTTGAATAATACAAAAATAATAAGAACAGTGATATAGGTACGTTATTAGATGCAAAGACTTAAACAAAAACAAAATCTTCTACTTTACAGAAAAACAGAAATTATTTACGATGTTTTGCGATAGATGTCACTATGAATACGTGGAAATAGTAATCCATAACCCGTGGTTTTCTTCTTTTTCCAACCGTCGTATAGAAATAAAACTGAAAATTAGCACTGTATATGTCCTATACTTAAGCTTGTAGGCGGTCCTAGTATCACTTTTTTTTGGGAATTTTCCGAAAGCAATTGAGATATTAAAAAAATGTACATGACGAGGGCACTGAGACGCATCTAATGACGTAGTAGGTGCTGTATAGTTCTGACTCTAGGCCCGGTCAAGTAAAATGTAACAAGAAGAACAAGATGTGAACAATGGCAGAAATTTTTAAGATCCAGATTTTCGTTTTGACAAGTCCTATTTTCATTATTTTTGATACACTTGTAGATTACGATGTATTGAACTAGTTTTATTCAAAATTTTATTCAAAAATATGCAACAGGGCCCGAGATATCAGCTGCCAAAATTTCACAATACGAAATGCGAAAGTAAAATTAAGAGGCCAGTGCCTTAAGATATTGCTCATTTCATAATAGTAAGAGTAGTTTCCAGATACTGTGGGCTTTTCCCAAAACACAAAACAACAAAAACTGATTGTTATTTTGTCCTATATCGATGTTAATAAGACATATTCTAAGTACATTTTCTTAACAAAATATTATTATCTGCATTGATGTAAGCGAATATCTTGTCATTTATATTATTTTATTGAAGAGAAACGAATAAACAATATGATACGTTCTATGATACGTTCAGTTACGGTGCGGCCTCTGTATGATCGGCTCCAAGTGGACTTTTCCCTTCAAGATTGAAAACAAGCTTTCTTCTAAGTTAGTTTAAGTTGAGTTATTGTATTCCTGACGATGCTGGAAGTATCTCAATTGTTACATAATATTCATTCATTACAAATTACGGAATTAACTGATTTCAGCTTTATCATTATAATGATAAATTCTTTAGAATTTGGAAGATTAAATTAAATAAGTAAATGCTTAATCATCTCTTATAAGAATCGTTATTGTCCCGCAGCTCTTTGTACGTCAAAATCTTTAGCAATTTGTCTTTAGTAAAAACCTTAGTTGATTTCTTCCAACTCACAAGAGCTTTCCTTGAGTTACAAGTGATGGGGAAGTTTCATTCATTTCCTTTACGACAGTTAAAAAAAAAATGTCGGTAATATATTTACTCTAATTATTTTGACCGTTAAACTAAAGGTCTTAACTCCTTTAGAAGTCGATGTAGGTTTTTCACAAAGGTACACAACTATTTTGTTAAATTAACAAATGGTTCGCGATAGTATTTTCAATTCTTAAAATGGCTCCTCCAAAACTCTACTCTGCAATACTGAAGTACTTATGATAATTAATTTCACATATTTCAATATAAAAGGAACGATTGGTTGACTCCTTTGATTGGATATCAACCTATTACAGTGCATCGACTTTTTTTTTAATTCAAATTTGAATATAGTTCTTGTTATATTTTATGTATAAATTGGAGAGGTTACTGTAAGTTTTATCACTTGACAAAGACAGACGACATGCTTTCGAAATTAATAGCGTAAGTTGCCTTTTATTAAGTGTAATTAATAAAATTAATGTTTTAATTTTATGTTTGGATTTTTATTATTTATTTATTATAAAAGGAAGCTATTTTAGAAAATCGTTATTTGTGTATATGTGCCATTGCAACATTGATTGTAGTTTTGAACATTCCTCCCAAAATGCTTTTTATGTAAAAAAAAACCTCTGAACTTTTAAAACTTCTTATTCGAAACTGCATCCTAAAACTACAAAATGTATTTCACTCTTCAGTAATCCTAATATATTACATTTCTGTATTCAAATTACTAATATTTTCATCATATCCAAAAAAATGTGCTAAATCGTCAACAACCTAATCTCACTTAGTAAGAATGTCCGATAGAGAAATAATAAAACCTTGTAAATAGATTTTTTGAATTTAGAGTTTGGATATTAAGTTGAATGGTTTGATTAGACCATTGTCTTTTTATTTCTTTCCGCCCAACACTGTTCTATAATTTAGTTCGTAAAAATTGTTCCGCAGTGAAATAGCAAATTAATATCGTTTCCTAAAACGAGTTTTTCCTCAGTTGGGGGCATTTCTGCGTGATGTATCTATAAAAATAAAACACCGGAAATAATGAAAAGAGTTCATAAAAGTCTGCAGAGGGAATTCCACTTATTTCTAGGGCAAATTATTTGATTTAATTTTATGGATTTTTCCCCCCTTCACTTTCCCTATGTCAGTAACGAGAACATTCCATCAGACAAAAGTTACAAATCTGCTTTTTAATAAAAATTGTTTTTAATAATCTTAATTTCTCAAAACTACTGTATATTTTGTTAGAAATTCATTATTTGGTCTCGAGAATTGGTTTTTCAGTGTACACTGGTTTTTGAGTGGTGTGTGTTTATGTCAGTAGATTTGTGTGGAGGCACAATAACTCCTGTAGTTTCTGCTGTACGTCAAACTTAGTATTTAAAAAGTTCAGTTCTAATATTTTGATCCAATTAGTTTGGGATATTTAAGCTTATTTTGGGGGGGGGGGGGGGCATGTTACTTTATCATCACAATAACATAAGTAACTTTAATGTCCCGATATTCAGATTTGATTACCCAGGCTAATATTTGGGATTTGTCGACTCACTTTACATTAAGGCACAAAAAACATATTTATCTTTAACAAAATCAAAGAATAACGCATAAATTAATGAGTTTTCACATTCGATAATTACCAATAACTGTATACATGTGATGTTTAGGTGAGTGTGGGTGGCAGGGAAGTCTATTGAATAAGTACGGTACCTGTGATAGATCAATTTCGAGGACAATTTTTAATATGGGCCAAAATATTAATAGTAAGTAACTTCAATAATACTGCATTGATATACAAGCCGTATATATATAAAACTTAATAATAATAAAACTAAAAAGTTTTTACGTGTGCTAATAAATATAGATAAAAGTTCAGCCTGCACACAAGCATAAAAAGTTAAAAAACACTAAAAACACTAAAACTTCTCCAACATCATTGCATAGACTTCTCCAACATCATTGTTCTTGGAAGTTCCGAGAACCTTTTTATGAGGAAGTGCATGGAATCAGTGTTAATATCCACCACACAGGGCTGCTATAATAACGGCATCTCCATACGCAGCATCCGCCAATATACCCTACAGCCAAAAATCAAAAAGAAAAAGCTGGCACAACTTCCTTTCCCCCGCCCTTCTTTACCAGCATGAACCGTCCCCCCCCCCTCCCTTTCCCCTTCTCTCCTTTACATGTTCCCAACCCTTTCCCCCACAATCCACCCGTTCCTTCGTTTCTTGCAATTTTAGTTTTTCTTTTCTTCTTTTTTTCTTTATTTTAATTTTCCTTCTTTCCGTTCTTCCCCATTATCGTCCACCCTTTTAGTTGACCCGTTGTTTGTAAACTTTGCGATGTGCTCTGTTCTCTTGCCATCCAAGTTCATCCGATCTCCACTAGCGGGCACCACCTGGACGTCATTCTTTCCTGATTCGTCCTCCAATTCACCAATGGACAATCCAAGCTATTCATTGGTCCTCTTTTCCTTAAATAGAGGAATTGACAGCTACTTAGATCACTTCCCACTGAAGAGGCCTCGTCTAAAGAGAGGCGAAAGCTCTGGACCTCCCATGTTTTAGTGTTTTTAGTGTTTTTTAACTTTTTATGCTTGTGTGCAGGCTGAACTTTTATCTATATAAAACTTAACCTTGCTGATTAATTAGATGTTTAGATAATAGACCACTAATCATTTTAGGTAAAAAAAAAGTTGTCTTAAAACACCTCCAATTCCACATCAAACTTCGGGTTTGAGTTTCTTTTTATTGAGTCAGCCGCTTAAAGTTTTAGAATTTTCAGAGCCACTCTACATTTCGGTCAAAAATACTAGTAACCCTAACATAACTCGAGGAAAATAAGCCTTTGATTAGAACGGATTTTAGTATTTAAAAAATTAATAATAAAATATGAAGAAGACTAGATTTTGATGTTTTTACAATTCTCTTTCCTTAAGTGACCAATCGTCCCAATTTGGCCGGTATGGTCCTGATTTCGGATGAGTTGTCCCGCAATATGATTTTGAATTTTTTTTTTTTTTTTTGGTTGTAAAAGTTCGAAGAAGGTTTTTTTTTTTTTGTTCTTTTTTTTTTTTTCTCAACCAATAACATAATGATGTATTTAGAATTTCAATGTTTTTAAAATGTTTGTTGAATTATTATGGAAACGTTGATTAGAACTTTGCCTGGTTTTAGTTTTTTTTAAGAGACCAAACTTTTGTAGGCTGAATAATTAAACTGTTTATAACTAGATGTCAAATTGCGGTAAGATTTATAGTGGTTTAATTATCATTCATAAAGTTGGAAAAATGATTTTAGGGGTTATTTGTTTCACTCGTATTTTATTTATTGTTATTATTATTATGACTATTTTTTAATAGCAAATCCTGTCAAATAATAATGAAGGGATATCCGCGTGGAAAAAATAATAAAAATAAAGTGTCTATAATACCATCATAAATAACTGAATCGGAAATAAAAACATTTATGTTGTTTGTTTTTGTTTTGTTTTTCAAAAATAATATTTAGATTATATATTTTCGACCTTGTGAACACTTTCTGTAAAATAGAAATGACGAAGCAGTTTTCCTATGCTATCAAAAATTAAGGTCTATTTTAGAACAGTGGCTCTCAACCTTTAGAATCGCGAGCCATTAAAGAATAATTAATGATTACCGAATTTTTTCTAAGGAACTACCGGAACAAGAAAACTTGACGACCGTAATAGCTTCTGTAATAGCTATTGCAGCCCATCTTTCAGTGAGCATGACATAGGAATGACATGTTGCATATTTATTGACGCCATATTTTTAACTCTGTTTTAATACCACAAATATGCTTTGTTATTATTATTATTTATGTATTATGTAAAAATAATAATAATAATAATAATATTTTTGTGATTTGCTTTTAGTTATATATTTTTATTTATTAATGTTCATTAACAACATAGGTACAGTATTCGTTGAAATCAATGACCACCCCTCAGACATAAAATAAAAACAGTATCAAAATATGAACTCAGTTTATTCTTGTTATCCCAATTTTTTGAGGGGCCACTTTCTACAAATATAAAATTTGTTTTTCCCTCTTAAGCCTTTTCACTCTTTACACGACAGGTAGCTCTGGCTGAAGAGAGTCGAATAAGCTCGAAACAGCTGTCCGTGGATCTCGGCGTGACTCATTGACTCCTTTTATCAGTAGTGTTATTAAAATCTAAAATTTCTATAAAGATCAAAGATTGATCATTCAATAAACAGCTATCTTAAGTTTTAATAGATTTTCAGTCCAGGAAAAACTTGTCTAAGTTTTCAAGCGAAAGATATTTATTATTTGTTATTTTCCCGAAGTTCAAAAACGCATCTCAGCTAAATCGCACTCATGTTAAGCGAAAAACAGTCGCAAAGTTGGTTTATTTTGTACAACTTCTTTAGTGATGGCCTTCTGCTACGAGGTAAAATTTGTAGTCGTCCAAAAAGGCGTTCTATCACAGTCAGTAACTTGCTTTTTATTCTTTCTTTCTTATCCTTTTGTCTATCGGACGGGAGATGGCTATCTCTCTTTTGCATTCAGGTGGGGATGAAGTACAAGACAAACCGTCGTGCAAATTATATTGCTTGCATCGCGCCCTAACCTTGTTTTATCGGCTGGCCCAATCTTAGCTCGGCCACTGCTTCTCTATGGGTACCAGCACTTGGTGGATTTTTATGGCGTTGTGGTTTTCGCGCCCACCTTTCCCTCTTCGTCTTCCATTTTTTTTTTTTTTAACGTGATTATTTCCATTTTACGATTATTCGCAAAGCGTGATGATCACCTCCGCATCAAAACAGGAAACATCACAGCGCCCTCTCATGAATATTTAGAGCAGAAATAAGAAATATGAATTTGAGAACCAAGCTAAAGACTTATATATATATATTAGATATCGTTTAATAACTCCTTACTGTCCTTTCTCTGTAACGAACTACTATAAACTTTAGGCCTTTTTATATTACCGTAGTGTTTAAATGAAAACTTTTCCTAAATATGTTAATTATAATTGACGTACCAACTTCTAAATGCTTGTAATAAAATCCAAAAATATGCTTCACAATTATTCATACAGACAAATTAAGAAGTTTGAAAGAAGAGTTTACTTTTCCTTACTGTCCTCCAAATGAGAGATGTCCGCCCTGTTTTTGTGAGATCTGCGCATGTATGATCGATTAGTCTGGTCAGGTACTTCCGTCTGATTTTATGACAGGACGCCGCCATTACGGTAATCGCTTGTTACTTTGCAAAAGAGCATTGTATTTATAAATAATATATATTTATTTATTTATTTATTTATTTATTTATTTATTTATTTATTTATTTATTTATATAAATACTCATTGTTAGCAACTGGTATTGAAATAGCGCTAAATAGTCGAGAGAAGTTTTAATTTGGCGTTATCAACATGTCTTTCTCAGTGAAAACAGACGACGGCGTCCATTGTGACAGGAAAACATAATTGATGAGCTACCGGAAGGGCTGCGCAGTTCAAACTTCCGCCGGCCATCTCTCATATAAATGTTGTTGTATTCAGTTTTTATTTGTTTATGCAAAGAAATTTTTTTTTTATTTGACCCACCGAATTCTAACAATTAATCTTCACATTTTCCGTTTGCTACAAATTGATTGAATCAGCAAATCTTAAACCCAGTTAATTTAATCGCATCAAAACAAGCGCAATTTTTATAAGGATTACTTAGCAATGTTAGGTGTAGAGAAAAAAGTCCATGAAGAGTCAATTATTGCGATTCTAATGTTTTTCTGTTGATAAAAAAACACTTAATGCTTAAATTTTCTCCCTAGAAATCTGTTCGGAGGAATTAAGATTAAAAAGATATATCGCCCGCAAATCCACACTGCAAAAAGGTCCGTTCAGTGGTTCATACGTTATTGGGAACATACACACCAAATTAATTTTGTAAATCTCATTTGCAGTAGGAAAGCAAACTACAGAATCCCTTGGGAAGCCAACAATATTTAGGTTTAATTTTTAAATTGCGTAAACTTATAATAATATATTTATTGGTATGAACTAACAATAGTTAAATAAAATAATTTACTGAAATCACAGCATCAAGAATAGGAAATTTATAATTTGAAAATCCATGGCAACAGTTGGTATTGAATTGTAACTGGAATGGGGTATACATTTTTAGTTTATCAATTGCAATGGGTTTTCCATCTCCAAAGATTTGTTGATAATGAAATGTTAGGAAAACTCAGAATATCAGAAGTTATCAATTATTTTAGGATATCATCATTGAAATTGTCTGAATAACTTACGCTTGTATTATTCTAATGCCATGATTTTAACAATGTTGATTATATGGTGATTTTTTTCTGTTCAATGAAATAATAAACGTGTGTAGAATTGAATGTATGTAGCATGTAGGCTTATAAAATAAAAATGTAGAAATCACATTAAAAAAGAGAAGAAACTGAGGTTTACGATGTATTTACTGTGGGTTCTTCGAGAATCTGTAAGAGTTGTTATATATGCAGTGAACTCGGTATTAAATTTTTTATTGTTCACAAAAATGTATTTTTATGGTAATAACAGCGCTTACAATGGTAGTTTTGTGAAGTTTCATCTTTCTCGGATAAATAGTTTGTAAACTATCTTTGTATAGAAGGTCATTGTATGATTCGAAGAAAATTACTTAGACCTACTCTACACAATTTGATATATCTTTACCAACCTAAAATCAAACCACTCTTGTTTGTTCTTAATGAATTTCATTAAGAAATGTTGTAACAATGACCCTGTAGTGATTACTTCTTCTTCCATTAATATATAAGTTTCAACAAGAGTCTTTCAGTGATTTAGAAGTTACTAAGGGGATATGCCATACACACATACATCGACGATGTTTAGTACCGCTTAAGTCTGTTTTTCTTTTTATATAATGTACATTTACCAAGAGTGTTGTATCAATTTAATGTTTGTAACAATTTTTAAAACGAATCGGAGAGGCGGGAAACAAGTCTTTAAACAACAGCTGCTTTTGTTCTCGCAAGTAATTTGCTAAAATTTCCATTTCAAGCCAGTTTCAGCTCTTGATGTAATAAAAATAATTACACATTGAGAAGGCATTTGCCCAGATCTCGCGCAATCTCGAAAAAGGTGAGATAAGATGAGATCTCACGTTTTGATAGGCCTTTTGTTTATATAAAGCGGCTTTGGAAGATGATTCGCTAGGGCTTTTTAATTAAATTTACTCCTTCATGATTCGAAAATAACTTTTAAAAAAAATATGCAAATTTCTAATTTATTTCGTAGTTACACTCAGCCCATTTTTTATGATGTTGCTTGTGTGTTTTAGCGACCTGCATCTCTCTGCTCTGCGGATGCTTATAATTTATCGATTGTATGTTTCCGCGTTGGAAAGAAGATCTTGTATTGTTCCATTTGATTGGCTGCTGCTTTCCTTCAACTAAATCGATTACTTTTGCTTCCAATGCAAGGAAGAAAATTTCTTCCATTTTCATGAGAAAGTTTTAATTTAAAAAGAAAATGCTTGAATACTAAATTGATATTAAAAAATACTAAATGAATACTACAACGATATATTTGATGTGATTAAGCTACTAGCAAAATACGTAAAATATTCTAAGTAAGAAAATACAATTTAGATTTAAGGAATTATTCCTATCAAAGATTCAATAACAGGAAATTACAAGTATGAAGTAATATATATTAAAACTAGAATTAAATGACTTGGACTATTTTGCTGTTACTGTATTTCTAATTTTCTACGAGCTTTACTGTTTCAACAAAGTTAAGAAGCTATCCAGGGAAGTTCACGACATGTAGCAAAGAAACAGTTTATCATCTTTTCTCTAATATCAGATCCTAACGCCGTCGGATACAGCAGCAGAGAAATAAATAAATTCTAATAATAATTGATTTTTTAAAAAAGAAATTAATATAATTTTTTACAAATTTATAGAATCCTGTTTTCCCTATCTTGTAATTTAAGCTGTAAAAATAAGTCAGAAATGAAATACGAATTTACTTATTTCAGTGACTGAGGCCGAAACATTTGTGAAACTATGATTATATTTTTTTAATAAATGAATTGTGTTCCTTTTCTCTTGAATTTTAGGTTTGGCTACTTTTCCGTCGGTACATTACCCTGTTAAAAGCATCGATGACAAAAGCTGACAGCACCAATACTCAAGTGCCGTTTTTGATCGCAGATAACAATCTATCCTTCCGTTTGAAGGCAGGTAATTGCCTTCTCTGTCTCCCCCACCCTCCACCCGTTCTTGAAGGGCTCGTTCCATAAAGGACTGTGCTGCAGGCGAACACTGTCACAACTTCATAATGTTATTATTATTATAACAAGATTCATTGAGTGCAGGAACATTCTCGGAAGCCTAATTTACCCCCCTCCCCCCTATTTATTGAACATTTTTGCTAACATCAATGTGCTAATTGACGTCAATGGCATCGCCCAAGCAACAACAGGTGCTTCGTCCACCCCCGCACCCCCATTTCTACTGTTGCGCAGTTCCTGCCAATAAACCCTCTCACCATATGATTTTGATTTCAACATTATCGTAGAAAGATAGGGAAATAGTAGGGTGTAAAAATGGACAACTCGGGAAATCTGTGGGTTTTTAATACGAAACAAAAAAGATATGATGAAAAGAATCTAAACAAGAAAAATGTGAAAAAAAGTTTTGTAAGTAAAACATTATGTTCTGCAATTTGCTTCCTTTTATTTTTTAGCTTATTTTTCTAGATAATTGAGGTTCATCAAATGGGGTTTGTAGATGTGTCCTCCTAATAGTTGTTAACCAATGAACAAATCTTCTTGAATTTAATGTGCTCAATTATGGACAACAGATGATCTAACTTTCTTATATCTAAAATTTTTCTTTCTTTGAAAGATGCCTAACGTTGGATGATGCGTTTACATTAAGACCATTCTGTCCTGATACTGAAGTTTCGGCTAGAGTCTAGAATACGGTACTAGCCAATAGGATGTTTCGTACGATATTGCGCAAGGATACAAGACGTCAAATTTTGAGGTCCGAATAATTCGCCTTCGAAACAAATTTCATCCGAAGGACCGAAGTGTTTATTCCGATTAGCTGTAGGTTAAGTAAGGTCTGCTCAGCTCCAGGATGTATCTGTTGGTAACTTTTGGAATACTTTTTCCCAGTCCGAAGACGGCAATGTTTGACGATGCGGAAAAAAACAAAAAACACCCGGTACCGTAACCTAGACTTTTACCGAAGTCTCTTCGGCGAAGATACTTACTTTACCTCTATTACGAAGCAATCGTGGAGAATTGTCCATAATCCATAGGAAGACTTGTAGATACTATGATTTCCGAACATCATCCCTTCTAAAAATCGTCTGGAATGTCAGTGTAGTATTCTACTTATTTCGTAGGAATTACGCGAACGAACCTCGTATTTTCTGCAAGGCTCAGAATTCCCAAAACTAATCAAATACAGTTATTTTCACAATAATTTTTATGGAAGTAACTTACTTTATTTGCACAAAGCCATTTTGTTTCCATCCATCTGGCATCTGTCCCAAGTTTTCTCATCTGTTTTATGTCTTCCATTGTTGTTCTGTACTTAACAATAATACCATACAACGTGGTTCACTTCTACGTGGACATTTACTACGTACTGTTAAATTCCGATTCACAGTTTCCAGTAGGAAGTGATGTTCATGAAATCAGTGTGTCTCCCTATTAACCAGTAAATCTTCTTGAAACTTTGTATGCAGCTTCAGGATGATATAACTCCTACATTTGAAATTTTTCCAATCATCGCAAACTCAGCACGAGAAGATGGCAAAAACTCCTCCCAAAAATCATTGGAATCTACACAATGGATTTCTATCCTATTCCTGTTCATAGGTCGTTGTCTTAAATAATGAATATATTAAATCCTTAATCCATTGCGCGTGGTTTGGTAAAATTAAAATTAATCTTATTTAGACAATTTAAATAATAAAGCGAATGTAAATCCTTTTTTCCCCCCAGAGTATTCAGTATAGATATTAGAATTTGAAAATAAATGTAAGCTTTAAATTTTTTTCGTTTTTCGTGACTACTAAGAAAAATAATAGGAAAGAAATGTAAAGAAATAGCATTTTAAGGAAAGTAGGCTGTAAGTTCTTCGAACTCGTTTTTCTCGTGAACTCAGAGAATAGCTCTTAAAGAGATGAAATGCTCAACTAGTAATCACAAGTTTTGATAAATCCACTGATTTCCTAGATATTTCCAGACTGCGAATTCTGATGTTTAACTGAGCGTACATAGAAGCAGATCCCACGCGTTGTTTGGTTCGTTCTCTGTTATTTTAACACACCTTATTCACCAAGTTAGTGCTTGGAATATCCCGTCAGAATACACACTATGAAGTCAACCCCGGATCGATTCAGTCCCACTGAAAGCTCCACCACTTCCAATTTGATTAATTGTTATGACTCTTCAGGAGGTAATCACTTCCTAAACCTCGTAGCTACTGACTAGACACACACACATCGAACGCCTGCATCCGATATCTAATAATATAGTTGATGTGCCCACTTTCGAATATACACTTATATGATGTATTCCAAAAAAAAAAAAAAAAGAATTGTTCACGCACTTACTTTTGAAGGTCTATGGCTTCTTATCTAATGGTCCTGCTTTTACAAAATTAATAGGGATCTTCCGTATTAAAACACTATATCTACCTTAAATTTAAGAGTATCGGGTTTTGAGTTGTCACATACATGTGACGGACATACACTTGTACTCGACTTAAAATTGTATTCACGACAATATTAATGACTATTACAAATATTAGACCACACCTACACCCTGCTCTACCTTGCTACTATGAGGATCTAAAAAGCACAGGACAGCTTCTATGAGTTGTTTTTATTTTTTTGTACCTACTTACCATGTTGACAATAGGTTTACTGGTTAATTATAATTTTTATATAAATTAATCACATATAGCATTACATTTTTATTTCCAAAATTAAACACAAGTTTTAGAATTTTAAAAGAATAATATTAATGAGTACAGTAGAGCCCCGATTATCCGCGGAATTGGGTGGCAAGGGCTTCGCGGTTAACGAAAATCGCGGATAACCCGAAAAAAGACTAAAAACTAGGTGTAAACACGAAAAAAAAAATATTTCACCACTAAAAATTAAGTTTTATTGTACAAAAAACATACTTTATAAAACTTTTAAAGTATGTACAGTAAAACAGAAACCTTTGCTCTACGTTTACATCCACAAATTCCGAGAAGGCCTATAGGATTACGATGCACAATAAACCTGTCAGTAAGTTTCGACCTTCGCACTGTAGGGCCTATTGTATTTTCCCTGTTGTTGGCTTGGATTAAAATTGTTTTTTTTGAAGTTCGTAATTAAAAAATTTTTTCGCGGCACTCACGGATAATCGGGGTTCTACTGTATATAGGTTTAATAAAATACCGTGATTCTTTATATCTAGATTTCCTTCATTTTCATTGTTTTATCCTTACAAAAAGTAAGGAAATAATCTGGTAAGCCATCAGAAAACGAGGCCGAGAAATGAAAATTAATTTCTTTAAGCAGCACTTATAAACGAAAAATAAATGCAGTTCTTTTGTGAATACGACACAAATGTATTTGGGCGCCAAGATTGTTGCACCTTCATTTTTATTATTATTATTACCTTTTCGGATATTTTATGGCTATAAAAGCGGAAAAATCTTTTTCATAATACAGAGGCGTCTGATTTGGTGTATTTACGAGGTTCATTATCAACCACTACTTATAACACCCACCCAACAAACGGTGAGGCCTTACCAATCAATTTTCGAGCACTTTTTACCTGCTAATCAATTTCCATTGGGAGGAACTGCGATGGCTCCGTGTATTAGCGGTTAGGGCTACGAGAAGGTGTTATTAGAGGCAGGCTATCATCATTAGAGTGTTTAGGAAAATTATAAATCAAGGGTCTAACATCAGTCCGCTAAAGAATCCGTGGAATCGACGGAATTAAGGCCTCCCAGCAACCATAAAAATGGCGCCACAGATATTCGGGAAAAGATAAGTGTTGACGCGTCTTACGGTATTGCGCCACTCGGACGATAAATACAGAACAAGGAATGTTACGTAGCGTTTAGCTATTTGAAAAGTTTGTTACTTTATTAGAAGAGATTTTTAACAAACTTTCCAATAACAAAATGAAATTCACCAAATCAATCGTTCTATGTGAGTATTTATGTATAACTTTTGAATGCCTTCAGTGGTTCTTCTTGAATTTGCGTATTTGAAGACTAAGGACGATCGGACTTTTATATTGAAAATCTTCAATGGGTCCTTGTCGAAAAATTATCACGAGAAAATGTCAAAAATTCCCATAGAAAAACAATGGATTTCTGTTAATCTCATTATCATTTTAAACAATGAATATTAAATCCTTAATCCACTGCGCATGTTTCGATAAGATTAAAATTAGTCCAATTTAGGCAATTTAAAGAAATAATAGGAATTTAGTTCCTTTTTTTTTTTGTGGAAAATAGAAAATTTATAATGTTTGTTATTCACTAGATAATTAGAACTTAAAAATAAACGTTCTGTTTATAATAAAAATAACAATTCACACAAAAAATTTGCAAATTTGTTCGTCAATCTCCTTACATCGCAGCTGATATCAAAGAAAGTTTTTCCTCATGTAGATGAATGGTTAAATATTAAAGCTTATTTTCCTCTTATATAGATTATATTATATAATTTCTCTCAATTTATACAACACTTGCATTCCAATGCCATTTTAAAAAGTTAGTAGATTTGGGTGTTGACTTTTATATAACTTTCTGAAAGTTTAGAAGGCTTAGGAGATCAAAGTGTCTGGATATGCATCCTTTTTTTTTTTTTTTTTTTATTTTAATTTTAATAATTTTACAATTCCAGTCCTACTAGATCCACTTTGAAAGTGATCTGTCTGTAGGTTCTGTACAATATATCCATTTGAGTTATTACAGAATATATATACATCATTTTTTTTTTTTTTTTGAAATAATTAGTTATGTTACCATCCATAATGGTAACTATAATAATAATATACTATATACTAGTATTAATATACATATATCAATATTATTGTAAATATTATAACATAAAATTGTAATTAATTTTATAAAAATATTTGACTATTCAATGTTAAATAATTAATTATGAGATATCATTTTTGATTGCATACAAATGTGTGTTAGTGTTCTATTAATAACATTATAATTCAATTTAAACAGAAATACTTCTTTTCTTTGAAAGAAGAAAAATTTTTTTCTAAAGAACTAAAAAAAAAAAAAAAAAAAAAAAATTAATTTTAAATTTATTAAACAATAACCATAAAATTAAATATTAATAAATAATATTTCTTAATTTCTTTAATGTTATATTAAAAACATATCATCTATAAAACAGAAATATTTTTTTTTTTTTTAATGTTATTATTTATACTATTCTAAATTTTTGAATATCTATATTTATAGTATTCAATATAAATAATTAATTTAAGAAATATTATTTTTGATTACAATCAACAACAATATTTTTTCATTTCTACATTTCTTTAATAATAGTACAATTCGACAATACAATTCAAAATAATAAGGTTTTTTTTTTTTTTTTTTTTTTTTGTAAATATGGGTTTCTAAATAATAAAATATGTATCTAAATGTTCCAGTTTATTTTTTCACCTATTATTTTATGTAATATTTCATTTTTTAATGCACTTATTTTATTAAATTCATTTTGTTTTAAACTATCTTCTATTTGTGTAAAAAGTTTCAATAATATTCTATTTTTGTTTCTTAGACCAAAGTTATTTTTTGGATTTTCATAATAAAGAATCTTTATTAGGTTATTTCTAGAGTTATTTTCTAAGTTATTTTTTCTATACTGTTCTTTTATTTTGTAAAAAATTTTTATTATTAAAGAATACATTATTTTTTCTCTAGGCATTAGAATTTTGTATTTAATTCTTATATTTATTTTTTTATTTTTTGTTAAAGTGCCATAATCTTTTATTATATAGTTTATTATTTTATTTAATATTCTATTTATATTATTAATGTCTGTATTGTTTAGATATATCCAGCAACATAATCCATAATTTATTAATGAGTCAATAAAAGATTTATATAACAGTATTTTATGTTTTATAGAAAATATATTTTGTATATGTTTAAACATAATTTTTGAACTAGTGAACTGATCTTCTTGCAGCTTGACTTGTATATTTTGGACAAGAGACACTTTCTCTCGTATATTTCATTCCTCCCATCCCCTCCATCCTTTTGAACAACTTAAAATGGCGGAAAGAGGAAATTATGAGATGACTGGGGGTTTTTTTGTTTTGTTTTGTTTTTTAAGTGATATAAGACAAACTTAGAAAGAATCACATTGGCCATTGAAGATTATGATTGGTTTAAAACGAAAGCAGCTGATCGACTTTGTTAAATTCCTCGTGATTTATTTGTGACCTTGTACTGCGAAAAGAGCTACTGTGTAAAAAGAAAAATCTTTCTTGATAATTAGTAATAACAGTTGATGTTAAATGAAATTAATGTAATTAAATGAGAAATGTAGGTTGCAAGGTCTTTCAAGGACTTCTCTTAGTATTGTCTTCCATTAAATTTTAATTGCATCAAATTCTTATAGGTGCAGTAGTAATTATACGAGTAAGAAATCTTTCAAGGAAACGGGGATGGGAGCTTCAGATATTTCCGGAAATTCTTGTGCTTCACATTTCCGGAAAATAGGGTAATTCAGTCTCCTCTGAAAATGCCCCTAAATGAGGGTTATTAATCATTTTGACAGCACCTGAACATACGGAACAATTAGTGTTGTAATATGGTCTTAATATGGAATGGGTGGATTTCTCAACAAATAATTTTGGAGGAAAAAAACCCATTCACCCACACTTCTTGGAATAAGTTATTGATTAATTCATTCTTGGCATTTTTGAATTTCCAAAGATATTTGACCTACATTGTTTGTTAGTTCAGTCTCCGACAGCGGAATTTGTCTGTCCGCGTAAACAACTCGATTCACATTAGATAAACTTAAGACAAAATTCTCCTGTAGGCTAACAAGGGAGAGAAGTGTTCTTAAATCGAACCGAACTGGTTTACTATCATCAGTTTGTAACTAAATACACAGTATATAAATAAAGTGGGTACCTATAGCTTACTAAGTTCAGCAAATTATCGACAGCAACCAGTCATTAATATTTGGTAGGCGTTATCCCTCAGTTCTGGGAAAGGGTTAAAATTGCTATGATTATTGTAATATTTACAAAAAATAAAATCTTACACACATCACACAAGTATTTAATTAAATTTATTTAAATACTGAAAGCAGCAAATTTTTGAGAAGCGTACATCTTTTTATCAAGCCAGAATACAATGATTAGAATAAAATAACAAAGAAAGAATGGGAATAGGAACATTACACAGTTTAAAGGCATGAAATGTCAACAAAGGCAATTGTTTTTTACAAAGGTATGCTAACTCAAATGAATATCAATTGTGAAAACAAAAAACTTAGCCTCAATTTTTAATTATTCAATCAAAATATATTATTAGCCACATTTGATGTATTAAATTATTAATAATTATTTGTTGACATTTCATGCCTTTAAACTGTGTAATGTTTATATTTCCATTCTTTGTTTATTTTATTCTAATCATTATATTCTGGTTTGATAAAGAGAAGATGTATGCTTCTCGAAAATTTGCTGCTTTCAGTATTTAAATAAATTTATTTACATACTTGTGTGATGTGTTGAAGATTTTATTTTTTGTCTAACAAACTTGAGATGGAAAGAAAGGAGATTATTGAAGAATTGTAATATTTAGCGAAAATTGGTTGATTCAAATTTGGCGAAAAATCGACATTTTTAGTTTGACATTACAGGAAACCATTAAAAATTTTTTTATTTAAATAGGTAGCCTCTCATCATACCATGATGTAATTAAATATTCAATTTTGTTCTGACGTAAGAAAATATATTTTTATAATTACGCACGATTTACAGATATCTCAAGTTGTAAGTTAATGACTTATGTTATTATATCATTCTAATATTGCGTATTTTTAAAGATATGCAATATCTATTATTTTATTTTATTTTTTTAACAAATGCCCGGGCTCGTAGCTTGATCAGCTTTTTTTAGGCCACAACTAGGGGTGAGATATGATGCCTTTAACCGACGAATCGTTGCCATGGGTACGACAAGGGATGCAGCATCAAGTGATACCCGCTGGAACGGACAGAAGGAGAAACAGAAGAAGAAAGAAACAGCCATGCCACGACCGGGATTCGAACCCGGGTACCAGCACACTGGCCGCAACGGCAAACCGCCGTCTAGACCGCACGGCATATCTATTATTTAATAGTAATATAGTAGTTATCCCGGCGATATGCGCACGCAATTCGCCGGGATAACTACTTAATATTTTTATAAATAGTGCAGTATTAACCAATAGGAAATACTATCATGTTTATTAAAAATAAAAGTAAAATAAGCAAAATAATTTATATTTATTTCTTAAAAGTAAAACAATCTGCTAAGGAAAAGATAATGTCTTTTTTTTCTCTCTCTTTGTTTTTTTAAAAATTGATATTTTGATTTTTCCCTTCCCCCCAATTTAATATCATTCTGCTGTCATTGCATGGAAGCTTATATAATCTATTATTTACAGTTAATAATTAATAAAAAAATAACTCAGCATTTTCAATTAAAAAGGGGGGGGGCATCGAATATATAAAAATTTAAAAAACCGTAATTCTTCTACGATTTTATGAAGATTGTATAGAAATGCTACAGAAATTGAATGCTTCTCAGTAGTGAATGGAAATACAAAGAAATAGGCCTAATTAAAAAAAAAAAAACACAAAATTTCTAATTCTTTCACGGAACTTTACAAAAAAAATTTCTTTTCCAAAAATCACTTCTCCTTTGCTGGTATTAAATTGTAACGTCAAGGATAATTTAGAATAATATGAACTTTTTAATTAGTTATACCAAAAATGAAATGCGCCTTTAGGATAACAATGAAATCATAAAAAGAGTTGGAAATTAGAATTTTGATCTGATTCTCTCAAGTGATAGATCAAAAACGCGAAACAGCTGTGCTAGGTTACCCAAAGTTTTTAAATTAAAACAAAATAAATAAGTAAATAAAATAGACTGAGACGCCATGCAGTATTGAAATTGTTTGATATTATTATTATTGCAGTATTTAATAAATATATTAAATTTAGTTTTTCCAGTGATTCATTTAAAAAAGAAAGAAAGCAAAATCTTAAGTTAAATTGTAAACCGCTGATGCTTTACATATTAATTCAGGCTCATTGCCTGATTCAGCACATCTATCTTTTTTTTTCTAATTATTTTTAGGAATATTGGGTCGTGACGTCATCTTTTTAACCGTGTCACCGGCGGCGAACACGACAGGGCGTTGTCGTTGAACGGTGTCGTGGCGTGGTTTCATGATTACCTCTTATTTACAACTCAATAGAAGGAAACGCGGTAATTACACCTCTACACTAATTGAATTTTAGATGGTACTTCCAGAGGATTCGGATAAATGACAGTTTATCACCGTTATTTTAGCAGTCCAATTATGCTGTATTTCATCGCTGGATGCCGAATAAATTTACCCCTCCACTAATTTAATTTCATCAGCTTTTCTTTTTTCCCATTCCATTCCCTCGTCCTGACAGTTTCAATAACTCTTCAGAAACTTTGATGCTTCTAATATATGATTTTAGCATTTATTATTATTGTAAGTATAATTATTATTATAATATGGTTTCGTGAATTTTTATTTTCTTTTGCGATATCTTCTTCGTAAATCCGTTTATTTCACCTATGCTACAGACATTTGTCTTACTAGTTTATAGAGAAATAAATTTCAAGTAATGACATTTGCTGACATCAGAGATAATTAAACATTGGAAATTCAAAGCTAGGCAACAACGACAGCAGCTAAGAGAACAGGACATTCGTAGAATCCCAATTGACAGTAGTATTTCTGATTTTTATTATTCAATCATTTTTACAAAGAGAAGTTCAAAAGAACTTAGAATTTACTTTCTTTTAAATGATTTTCCTCGAAATTTCTTTTAAACGATAGAAGCCTTCGTTTACTTTCAAATTATTACATCTGTAGAATAAAAACAGTGATTTTTTGCTTTTTCTGAAAAAATAATAATAATAAATAAATAAATAAATAAATAAATAAATAAATAAATCCGTATTAATTACTTAAATTGACTAAATCAGATAATTATTAAGGTATAAAAAGGAATAAAAACACAGACAAATAAAACTGAGCTGCTCTTGGAGTTTTGGATACCGGGAATTGAAGACAAGATATTTCTGTCTTATTAGCCGTCATCAGTTGAATTCACCCAGTGTCTCTAGCTCAGTGAAAGCAACAAAACATGAACAAAAGACAAGTAAACAAAACAATGGCCTTTCATATAAAAAGCATTAACAAGAAAAGTAAAAATAAAAAAGGACAAAAACAGCTCAGTGATCTTTATTTGTTTGTGTTTTTATTCCTTTTATACCTTAAGGGGAAAATTTAACGTTCATACAACAATTATTTTCAGATATTTTTTTTCTAGTATGGATTAAGAATTTAATATTAAATGTTTTAACAATGAGATATTTCACAGAAATAGAATAGAAATCCATTGCTCAGATATAAATGCTTTCCTGTAGGAATTTGTGTGTCTTCTCGTGCTAAATTTCTCATCAAAGACCCATTCGTAACTAGTAGGAAAGTTTAAATCGTCCCTAGGTCTTTGTATTTCAAGTTTCAAGAAGATCCGTCCGGTTGTTCAAAGTTATTAGGAGGAAAAAACAGATATCAGTTGCAGCAATATTCTAGATTATAGAGGAATCTTCTGATTTTCTTTGCTTCCTAATAGTTTGATGTTTGCCGTATTTCCTATTCCTGTTTACATGGTTAGACTACATATACGAAAATCAATCGACTGCTAAAAATAGCAATTTCATCAGTTTTATTCGAGAAACTATCTAAGAAAAGCTCTTATATTTATTCCAGGAAATTCTAGAATACATTGAGACAGTGTAAATGAGGAACAAGGTCATTAACAGCTGTGGCTTCAACGAATGACGCTGACTTGAACCTGAGCTTCCGTTCATTCTACTTGACCCCCATCTTCTTCCTACGCTGCAAATATTGCATTGTCCAGTTTCACGCTATTTTAAATGTTTGCTTCTCGTCTCTACTGGAATTCATTAATAATGAAATGTAATTTTTCAAATTCTTCATTATTTTTTCTATTTTTATTTTATTGGATATTTCTGATATTTTGGATTAATCTTCTTGAAATTTGGTATGCAAATTTATGCAAAGAGGAAATCTAAATTCTGTATTTGAAAATTTCTCTATTTGCATACAAAGAGAATTTGAAGGCGACTCAAAAAAAATTCTCGTTGAAATAAAAACACGTCAACCAATGATATGTATAGAAGCCCAAACAATATGTTGTAATCCATTTCAAATTTAAGCGTATTATCATTTAATATTTTTTTCCCTCTATGGTTTTAAAAGCAAAGAAAAATAAATAACGCATCATATTTAGGAAAGTATTCTTTAAGTTCCTTCTTAAACTTCTTGTTTTGCATATTAATTGATGTCTTAAAGGTATACAAAGAAAGGACTTTAATGTGATTCTTTATATGGAAGTTGTTGTTTTTTTTTTTT